>BJBW01003954.1:143973-155074 GCA_004320125.1 Scolopax mira
GCCCCGGCTCTGCGCTGGCAGGAATGGAGCTGGTCCCATGTCTGGACCAGCGTGGTGGCAGCACTTGGTTATGGTGTTGTCGTTGTGCTAATTCAAGGCTGGTTTGCAGATGTGGTTCTCAGGATCTCCTTTTAAAAATAAAACTAGGCTGATACTTGCTTTGAGTTTTAGGAGACAAAAAAAAATATACCAAAACCTGGTAGGTGCTGTATAGGGTTACACCATATGTCCTGGTGTCCTGTCTGTCTGATGGTGGCTGGAAGCAAGTACCTGGAGGAGAGGGCAAGAACAGGGCAGAGCTTTAGGTGACCCTGCAGCCTGCTATGCCTTCAGCCATGAAGACTCAGCTTCTACCTCATGGAACCAGCTGGACTGATGGAGAAGGATATAGCGGCCTGTGTCCCAGTAGGAGTAAAAAGCAGGAAGTCAGAGAGCTTGTTGGTTTGTGAAGGCAGCTGGAGTACTTCTGGATTTATCCTCTGAATGTGGTAAATATTGAGAATGAGATAAAGCTTTACATTTCTCCCGACAGGTAACATTTCTTCTGTCACTGTGCGGGCACTCCTGGTAGATGCTGTTGCAGGGATGCAGGGGCCACTGCCTCTGCTCATTTGGGGCTCCCCAGGACACCAGAGAGATGTCTCTGGGCACGAGAAGCACGTGGAGTTGGTGTGAAGAGTTACAGAGTTTCATGCCAGACTTGGCAGTGGTTATGGGATGGGTAATTGCACTGAGAAATGGTGTTAGAGGCTGAGGGGAGAGGCTGAATCCAGGAGAAAAAAAGATGCTGAGGCCTTTTTTTGGCTGCTAATTGATGTGTTCAATGAGAGAACAGCAGGATGTGTGTGTGGGCAGGGAAAATTGAGTTCTTGTCAAAATTGCCCAAAAGGTAATGAAAATCCTTGAGATAAGAGAGCGGTGAATTGTGTGGCATCCACAGAAAAACCATTAGAGTCCAGTTGACTCACTTGGAAATAAACACTGTGTGGGTGCTCAGTAGCAAAAAAAAAAAAGCTCTTTTGCCCTTTGCAGATGTGACTGCTTCTTACTGCTCCTGGAGAGGAAGGATGCTGCTGCTGGGGTGGGAGGTGCGGTGGGAGCAGGATCAGCCCCCAGCACCTTCACTGTGCTTTTCCATGTGTGGAATGAGAAAATCAGAAAGGCCATCTCAAGAAGGGGGGGAGGTGGCACCATGAACATCCCAGACAGTGTCTGGCTGGCAGTACTGCTGCTGTGGAACACCAGGAGAGGGTGAAGATTTCATACAATGGGGGTAAGGGAACAGTTTTACTGTCTTTCGGGTGATGCTGTGCTGTCAAGCCGACCTGCTGCTGGCTCGACACAGCCAGGCAGATGACTGGCTTTTGCGAGTGTTTTCAAAAGTTGCTTCTCAGCCAAATCTCCAAACTTTCCAGGGTGCTCGGAAGGTCATTTTGCCATAGCAACCCACGTCTGCAATAAAGCCCAAAAAGTCAACTTTGGGCCAGAGCCACGGCTGTCCTGATGGAGTGAGCTCTGTGTAGAGGCGGGTGGGCAGCTTGTACTCAGGTACAAGGTGAGGTGGAAATGTACCTCAATCCATCTAGGGTTGGTCTTCTGAGGAAAAGTGATGGTTCTTTAGACCTTTCTGGGTTCTGCCACAGTTTTCCAGAAGATCAGGGTGCTCTTATGGTCAAAAACCATAGCTTTGCATTAGCAAAAGCAATGGCTTTTGCCATTGATGGCAATGCAAATGATGGCATTGGGAAGGCAAAATGCCTGTAACTGGCCTGGTCTCATGAAGAAGAGTAGTTGTAACTGCTGTGGGCTTATCGGGGAGGCTGGAGGCATCCGAGCCCCTCATGAGACAGCAGGAGAGGTGGTTCATCACCTCACCAAGTCCCCAGAGACGGGGGCAGCCAGCCTTGCCCTGGACATGCCCTCACTACTCATTCCATCTGGGAATCTTACAAATGGGTCGGAAACACTGCAAAAGGGAGCACAGAGGAAAATTTTTGAGGAATGGGGAGACTTTAACAAAGCTCTGCTTGAGCTGGCAGCGGTGTTTCGGGCTGACAGCAGCCCCTGGGTGTTGAAAGTGTTCGCGTTTTGTGAGCTGGCTTTTGCAGCACCGTGAGGTGTGATCTTAAATGAGACAAAGGAAGGGGAAATAACTCAGAGTAGGTCTTGAGGAGTGCTTTCAGCTCGTGAAGAAGGCAGGCCAGCAGCACTGTCTGGGCTTGCCCTGCTGATGAAGTGACAATTTGTTTCCATATCCCTCTTATGGTTAAAGCAGACTTTCTGGGCCCCTTGTGTCTCAAGCATCTGGGTTGCATGATCCCAAGCTGGACTGCTTGCTCAGTGTTGCTTTAGGCTGGTGTCTACACACTATAAAATAAAGGTCTATTCTCAAACTGATCCCCAAAAGAGAAAATGGGAGCTAAAGAGCTAGTTGAAATGGTGATGGTTCAGAAGAACTGCAGATCAGACAGGCACAGTTCAGAGGTTTTTCCATGCTGGTAGTCATTTTGGTCCTCCAGCTACTCTACACCCAAACATTAGCCTTAAAGTGCAATGTGCAGCACGCCTTGCTCCAGGGAAGCTTTGGTGATTGGACAAGACACATAGGAGTTTTTGCTAATCTCCACAGCTGCTGCAGTTTCCTTTCTCATTTGTACAATTCCATTTTTCAAGTATATCTCACACCCTGCATGTGTTGAACTTGGGCAGCTCTCATCACTTCTCATCAAAAATGAAATAAATCACTGATGCTGCAAATCCTGCCTTCCCCTCCAGCCATGAATCACCCTCCACAATGTCAGTGACTTTCACAAGGGTTCTGAAGTTACTCAGTGAGCAATTGGGATGAAGACACCCCAGCCTGCAGCTGGTTCAAATGTAGTTTGGGATTATTCAAACTTGGGCTGCTTTGGCCCAGAGGTGGGAGCTGCTGGGTGGAGGCAGCTGGGGGCTGCTGTGGTGCTGCACTCCCGGGGATGCTCTGAGAGGAAAGCTGGACACAAGAGAAAAAATGAGCCATTGCCATGTACTCAGCATGAACTGAGGGACTTGGCCAGTGCCACATCACCATATGGTGACACGTTGTTGTACCCATCCTTTAAATAGTATCAGTATGTGGCATCTTTATTTCTGCAGGTTTTATGACTTTAGAGGGTGCAAGAACCTATTGGCTTTTAATAGTTTGGAGTTATTATGAGATTTTATTTGCCTGATAGCACCGTGCTTTCTGGGGTGCTTTAGGAAGTATAGTAATTAATTTTTTTTATCAGATGTACCCCTTGGGCAGTTAAGCATTTTCTGTTGGTAAGTGCAATTTAGGGACTGTTCTGATCTGCTTAGGGCTGTGAGAAGTGCTGGAGCTGAGCAAAATGCTAAGAGCTGAGTTGCTAGCCCAAGGACGGTCACCCAGACCTTGGTGTGCATCCAGCCTCCCAGAGCAGGCTTCAAATTCAATATTCCTGCCAAATGAGTGACTCTGAACCCCTGGTCTGGGCATGTTTAGTTTTGGTGGGGTGCTTGGAGTGTCAGGGGACACTTCTCAAAATTACCCCTGGGCTCAACAGCCTCAGTCCTCCAAACTTCTCAGCACGCACATAAAGTCGCAGCACATGACTTCAATGGGGCTATTCATGTCCCCACAGGAAGTGTCTGCTTCTTGCAGGATTACAAATGCTGCAAGCCTTAAATTGAAGGCTTGAGAAGGGAGGAGAGAAATAAGATTTGCCCCCCAAAATACCATGAGTTTCTTTATTGCTACAGGGGAAGGACAAGGGTGGCAATGAAGACTTTAGACTTCAGGAGCTCTGGCAAATGGGGAGAAACATCTTGATTCTTTCCTCCTCCTCAATGAAATGACTTATTCACAAGCCAGTGCATTCCTGTTTCCCCAAAGATGAATGTTAGGTTTGCTCTTTCTCCTGCCGCATGAGCATGTTGGGCTGGGTCACTGCCCCATGCAAATGGGGCAAATGCCAAGGTGGTCCACAAGGTTTCTAAGATATTTTTGTCCCATCTCTGCTTCCAGTTTGTTACGATCCTGGTTTGCCATCTTCTCCATTCAACTGGCATCTGCACAGACTGTGAGATACCTGCTGCTTTGTGCTCACCTGTTCCATGGTCTCTATAACATTTGGCTCATTTTTTGTTTCCTCTCTTCCCCACTTTGTTAATGAAGTTTTTTTACTTCTCCAGGCCTGTGCTTTATGCTCAGATGTCGGGGCTCAAGAAAAGAGCCTTTAAATGGATTACTCAGCATCAACATGTATTTTCTATAGCTAAGGCTCTGTGACCTAAAGAAGACAGTGAGTAACTGATTTGTTAACACAGATCACTTTAATTTGGAAGCTGCAAATGATCCACCTCCTGCCCAAACCATTCCTGCTGAGGGATCGGCATGAGGCAAATGAGCATTTCTCAGCTTGTTGGTTCCTTCCGTGCTCTAGTCCCTCTCCCCAGAAATCAGGTCCCGGCCTTACCTTCCCCGGGTACCACAGCTGGGCTTGGCCTGGGTCAGTTCACCAGAGCATCAGGAGATCTGTTAAAGGCAGCAGCAGCTACCTGAAATGCCTCTGTGTCTTTGCTGGAGGAGAATTGAACTGGAAGAGGGACCTACAGAGGTTCTGGGGGGAGCCGTGTTATGCATGAGGCAGGTTAGTTTTCTTCACCACTGACTTGGGAGCAGGTTTAAATGTCACAGATAAGGCATCCCTTCATCTGGGGCTTTTCAGGAGGTCATACAAAGCTATGACCTCCTTACCCTTTCATGGCCTTACCCTTTTCACAGTCAATGTATGTGGAAACCAATTTTATTCCCTTCTTACTTGCAGTAACTTCCTGCATCTTCCTTGGCCTTCCATGGACTACAAACCCTGGTTATTTCACTCTCTCTCCTCATAACCCATATTTTCTGATCATTTCCATCCTACTCTGGATTTTTCCCTCCTCAGTTGTTCTGCCTGAGCAGTGCTGAGCAGAGCATGTTGAATGTGTGACAGTCCCCATGAGGCTTCCTAAACTGCACAGCACAGTGGACCCTGCAGAGCCTGTGATCTCCCCTTGCTCCCTGGTCTTTTCCTGAGGATCTCCTGCTTACCTTACTGCTCCCTGGCTGTTGTTTTTGCTGAGAGGCTTGATACTGCATTTGTGCTAACTTTCTGTTCATGCTGCACTTTGACTCATTTTAATATTGTTACTATCTCAAACCTACTCCTTGTCACATATCTTGAGAGTAGGCAGAAGATATCCAAGAATCTGAAGCCAAGAATAGGGAGAATGGGAGAAAATAAAACGATGACTTTCAAGCTCTTGTGACTCAAACACAGACTAGCTCTGCAGCCACCGCAGCTCTCTAGGGCACCCCTGGGGGATGCACCCTTGGCCCATGTCGGTCTCCTCTTCCCGGACCCAGCACTGCCTGTGCTATGAAATCCAAAGTTCTCCTAAATCTCAACCCCAGATGGCTGTGATACCTTCAGTCTCCTTATAGGTCCTGTGTACGCTGTGCAGAAGCGGGACTGGGATTTGGAGTCAGGGGGAAGGAGTAATGGGAGCAAGATGTGAACTGACTGATTAGAAAGCATTGAGTTGTTTACACCCAGGACAAACGTGTTGCATATCTGTCCCCCTGCGTGGCTACAGCTGCTCCAGCCCAGCTGTCCCCCTGCCTTCCCCTCGGGTGCACAGCTCATCCCTGCGGCTGGCCCTTCTCGCAGGGCATTGGGCTACGTCTGGTCTCCAAGGAACATATGGGATACGTGCATCTGCTGGGCCAGACCAGGAGCCAGCCCCACGAGAGCTAAGAGAGGCTCTGCACAGGATTTAAAGCAGATATGCTGGGGGGATGTGATCTGGGGAACTGGCATCTGAGTGGATACCCGATGTGCTTTTGCAAAGAGGTCAGTGCTTGCCTCTCCCGCTGGGCTCAGTGCTCATGGGCAATTTTGGTGGGGCTGGATCTCGGGCTGCTTCCATCCAGCTCAGCTCCAGCCGTGCAGGGTCTGCTCCCAGCCCATGGCTGACAGAAGGCTCCTTCACCTGAAACCTGTTCTTTACGGTTTGTAGCTGCTTTAACTTCACTTAGGCTTGCGACCGATTAAGTCAAGTATTTGTTTTTAAAATCCTTACCTATTTCATTCTGGTTCATAGAGCTGAACTGCTTGTAAATATCCTTCTCCCAGTCTGAGCTGTCCTGGACCCAGAAAAGACAATGGATTAGCTGAGGGCTGTTCTGGTGATGTTGAATTTCTCCTCTATCACAATGTCATAGTGTCTGAGTCAAATGCTTCCAGGGAATAGCAGCTCAGTTAAATAATTCTGTTTCAGAGAAATTAAAGAAGAAACTTTCCACTTGATCTTTGATAAGATTGCAATATCTTATATTTACAGAAACTAAATATCAGGCATAAATTGGCTTGAGAGGAGCCTTTTAACTGACCGTGATATTTCTATCTGCCACATCTAGCCCTGTGGCTATTACAAGACATCCGTGGGTAAGGGCAGGCGTCTGAACCCTGGACCAATGGGGCTTTGAGCTTCTACAGCAGCGTCACCCCACGTGTTTCTCATAAGCTCCTCCTGCGCCTCCCTCCTTTGCACAAACCCCTTTTTCCCAGGTGAAATGGGGCATCCCGAGGAACGGGATGTCTCTGTGCTCTGCAAAAGATGAGGGTGGTGGGAGGGCTGGAGCTGGAGAGTGGGCACAGCCCCGTTCAGGGGGAACAGGACACATCCAGGTCACTTGTCTTGATTGTTTCACTCACTTAAGCATCAAGTAGGGTTTGGACAAAAGCTTGGGTTGCAACCAAGGCACCCCCCAGTGCTGGTGCTGGTGACCGCTCATGGGAGGAGAAATCCCCATGGAAGGTGTCTTTGCCTCATGTGGGACAGTCGAGAAAGCATCAATCACATTGTTTCCAGACTCAAAGACAAGCCAGAGCTGTGGCTTCTCCTTCACAAACCACCGTGAGGGAAATGCTGGTGCACCTGAGGCTTAGGCGGCCTTCCTGCAAGCAGCTCCTGCATCTTGTCTGTGCCCTGACAGCTACTGGGAACCAGCAGCAGGCTTACACAGCAGGGCGAGTGTGTCCCTGGGCTGGTGCCTGCTCACTCCTCCCTGGCCTTTGCTCACCCGGCAAGGAGGCAGCTCATCCCATGGAAAATCCCCATTTCTATGGCGGAGGGGGTGAAAGGAGCACAGTGGTCCCTGGTGTGGGGCCAAGAGAGGTAACACGTCCCCAGTGCCTGGCATCAGCCAGCCAAGGGACCATCCACACATCTTCTGGTTTTGGTGGTGGCACATCAGGAGCCCAGGACGTGTTGTCTTGGCTCTTAAACCCCGGTGAGTTTCCTATTGCACTTGCTCGATGCCTGAAGACACTCGAGAGGTTAATTATGATCTATTGCTCTGATGGATCATATCACTGCTATTTTTAGCACTCTCACTTCTGGTGCGAGTCCTGTGTCTATCTCTTTTCGGCCTTTTATTTTCAGTTTCTGATTGCTGTTTCCAAAACTCGTCTCGGGCGCCAGGTGGGTGGCAGCTGGGGAGGTATTTTTGTCTCTGTGTGGTACACCGAGGGGGCTCAGGGGATGCAGGGGAACAGGTACTGCTCCTCTTGGCCGGCAGTGGAAACCCAGCCGGGGCTGCAGCCAGCGTGTGGCAGCTGAGCCCAAAATCAGAGCCCTGTCCCACAGCTCCTGCATCCCTCCCACTGTCCCAGCACAGCTTTGCCGCTCCTGGGATGGGCCCGGCCGCTCCTGCTGGAAATACAGACTGCGGTGGGTCCATCTCAGACATTTCCAAACCCAGCTGAGGATGGAGAAATGGGGTGTCATGTCAGGTTTTGGCACGTTTTTAGGGTTTGCAGAGCTGAGCTGTGACCTTGGCAAACACTGGGGTGCTCTCGGGGAGGGAAGAGGCATCCTTGCGGCAAATGCAACACTGATGTGGTCCCCCCGGCACAAATGCAGCGGGATCATGCAGAGATGAGGGAGCAGAAGGTGACAAGGGCACAAGTCAGAGAAGAGCTCAAAGTCCCTCCCACGGGGAGACTGGTGCTGCATCACCCCTCCCTTGGCACTGAGGCCTCTGGCAGGGACCCAACGAGCTGGATGGGACCACAGGGGGACACCTGGCCCTGGGGGCAGGAGAGGGACCAGGAAAGGAATACCCCATCGCTCCTGGCTGCTGACAGGGGTACAGAAATAGCCAGTGCCCAGTTCCCTAGAGAAGCGAGCATGCAGCATGGACATAGATAGGAAAACCCTCCCCTGGAGTGAGCATCCCTCTGCCCCAGCAGGAGGGCAACCTGGGCAGCATCCAGTATCCTCCCAGTGGTGCCACTTCTCCCAGCTGCTCCCACCATCTCTGGGCTTCCCAGCAGCAACCCCAACCCCTCCGCCCAATCCCCTCCCTCTCTGCAGGCCAGGAGTTCACCCAAAGGCCGTCAAAGGGATTTAAGGCTTTGGCAGAGGAAGGAAAGATTTTTTGCAGAGAGCTAAACCGTCCCTGCTGCTCTGTGCAAACTGCTGGTCTGGAAATATCTGGTCCTGACTGGTGGGTTGGAGTCTCCTGCAACATTTTACAGGATAACATGGAATTTCTTGTAAAACAGCAATCTAGAAATGACATTTTCACAGGTTATTGGTGGATGTCTGTGTTGTAAGCACACAGATAATCCTGGTTTAGTGTGTGGAACAAGTGCACTGCCCAAGTAGGGCTGTGTTACTGTCCACCACCACCAAGTTACCCAGCAAGTGTGCAGAAGTAACTACACAAATTAACGATGCAGATTCAGTGTTCAAAACATGCAGCCACACTGGTCTGACAGTAATAAATCAAGCAAGCAGCCCCGAAGCAAAACAAAGTCGCAGCTTAAGCATGTATATAGGCAATCAGGACCTGACCAGGTGATGAGTGCCAGAAACTGAGTCCTCTCCACATCCACGACAGCACTCTGAAAGCTTTTGCAGGACACATTCCCAGTGAGGATGCTTTGCCATCTTGGAGAGCGAAGCCTGTCTGCTCTGCAGCAAGGCAGGGGCTGCCGGCAGCCCCCACTGCCATCAGTGCCGCTCTGCCACAGGCAGTGTCTTTCCCTCTGCTAATTAAAGTGTGGGAAATATGTTCAAGGTGGTGCAAGACATCTGGTTACCTCAAAATGAATTTTCCAAACTTAATTATATTTCTCCTTCTGCAACATATGCTCAGGCGAAGATGAGGACGGGACCAATGATAGATGAAACAAGCAGATGCAACAACACCAGGGGTGGGTTGGGGCGAGGGGGAAGCAGAATCTCAAATCTTGCTGGTATTTGTGGAGTGTATAACTGACAAGAACATTTTAGGGCTATGAATACAAGCTGATGTATGCATGTATGGGCAAGCAGTAATGCTGCTAGGACAGGACATACCAATCACCTTCAGGTGAGAGAATTTTGGGCAGTCTTTTTCAAAAGAAATCCTTTCATGTCAGCATCTAGGATTTGAGGTTGCTGTGCATTTTTCTTTTTTATTGTCCCTTCTTTTTATGGCTTTTTGTATCAAGCTTGGTGCTAAGATCGGGTTTATTTAGTGCTCTTTTTATGATCTAGCTCCCCTGCTGCTGGCTGCTGTTGCAGCCACTCCAGGCAGGGGGGAGACCAAGCCCAGGGTGTCTGCGTGAGGTGCCACCAGCTGGATGCCTCCATCCATCTTCATGGACAGAGACTCCAGTTTAGTAGCAAACAGTAGATGTTTGCAATCCT
Source organism: Scolopax mira (assembly GCA_004320125.1). NCBI lineage: Eukaryota > Metazoa > Chordata > Aves > Charadriiformes > Scolopacidae > Scolopax > Scolopax mira. Next base: position 153,718 of record BJBW01003954.1, read on the forward strand.
GGTATCAGAAAGGACCACGGGAATCTCCTTGACTGACAGGTGGATCACAGCAAATGTAATACCATGGTATGTCTGCTCATTTGCTGGAAAGCACAAGCTGGTGATGTATGGCACTTACACACAGGCGTATCTGTCTTCAGGGAGCGAGTGGCACCAGAGGGCTCTGAGCACACAGAGTCCCTGTGTGAGAGATTTACATCAAACCAGGCGGTGTGGGAGGGACAGATGCACAATAAAGTGATGGGACGAAAACTTAAGCCCTTTGAAATCTTCTTTTTCTCTACTAGCCCTTATGTGAATAGGGCGATTAATCCTTTGGACTGCTAAATGTGATTTAATGTGCATGCTGTGTCTTTCTAGTCATTAATTTGTATGGCAATGGCAAGGTCTTTCTATGCACATTCAGGTAGTATGGTGAGGTTCACCAAACCCCCTGGACAGGGGCTCTCTGTGAAGACTAAATTAATAAAGTTCCTGTAGCTCTTAATATATAACCTGGGTAAGAAAACCAGGTTCAAACAGGCAGGTGAGACAACATGGATCTGTGCTGCAGAGAGCACTGACTCAGTGTTGGTCCTCTAGATTGGAAACAGAACTTCGATTTTTGCTCATGGGATGAAAAAAAAAAAAAGGAGGTGAAAATCCTTCCCTTCACTCTTCACATAAGAGTTATGTTCATGCAGGGTCCCACCTGAACCATGGCTGGAACCAGCAGCGTTTCTCCTGGCTTGGTCTCTCCTTCTCTCACCCATGAGACTTTTTACATTGCACAGAACATTCATAAAACCTTCCAGGCTTGGGCTGGTCCCCACCAATTTGAGGTGGACACAAAGCCCACCTGACCCCGCAACTGAAGTGCATGTGAAAATAAAGCAAGTTGATTATTTTTGATCAAAACGTGCATGTCCCGAGAGGAAACAGGGGGACTGTTTCCATGAGCCTGTTCCCCAGGACAGGTAAGGTGGCCAAGGGCACCCGCTGCAGCACCCATCTCCAAGAGAAAAGTCAAAAATTCCCTAACAGCCGGGCGAGCAGTGTGTACACCGAGGCTATGGCGCTGTCCCAGTTTGAGGTAAAACTGAACCAATTTTGTGTTTCGTAATTTTACATTTTAGCTAGGCCTTCTCTAACTCTCTGAAATTAATAGCATATTGTGGAGAAAACTGCTTGTTCTCAGAGTGATAAGACCAATGTTTGTGCTACGTGACAAGGAATGGTGTGCAGAGAGACCCTTGCTTATACTTATTGCTATAACAACAAGGTCAGCCAATTTTCATTATTTGCCCCTTAGAGGGTCAGAAATGGAAAAACGCAGAGGGGTCCCACCTGTGGGGAGGAACGGACAGGAGAGGTGACC
>BJBW01003955.1:0-62919 GCA_004320125.1 Scolopax mira
GGGAACAATTAACCCTTTCCCCACCAGACCCAGTACAAACACCTTCAAACCTCTGACTTAGCCCATGTATTCCCCTTTCCACTTTGGAGATGTTCTGCATAGATATTTCTAATTTACTGTCCTTCTCCAAGTTCTTGGACTGATATGACATCCATCTGGTGGTGGTGTTCTGATATGGTCATGTCTCCTGCTGAACAATATTTTTTTGTTTCTTCATAGTATTCTGCCTGCATCCATCCTTTGAAGCAGAGAACATCTGTTTTTTACGCACTGATTAACTGATACTGGAGACTCCTGGGCTCTCAAGTAAAATGAGTAGATGATGAGGATAGCAATATGATGTGAGGCTTCAGCCTAGCATATTGATTTTACCTACATATGAATATCAAGTCTTGAAATAAAATCTGGTACCTCAAAGATAGTTTTAAAACTCCTAAGGATTTCCTTGGAACCAGGACTTCATCTTTGCTTTCCTAGATAATCCAAAAATAAGACTGAATAATTTCATGTTCAGATAGCACTGTACGTTATACCTACTGTATACAATTAAATAATACTTTCTACAGTGAATGAAGCCCAGAAATATTTACAGAGATTATGAGAGGAAAGCTTTGTAAACATATATATGATATACCAACTGGATCACAGAAAGCCTGGAGGCTTTCTGAGAAAGAACAAAGATTTTGTTATTGCACAAGATGCCATCAAAACTATTCTAAAGAATTGTACAGCCCTTCTTTTCTTGAGCAAAATGAAGTGGAATGCAGCCAGTCAAAGAATCAAAGTCAAGAAAATAGTCAGGCTTTTTTAAAAATAAAGGACGTCATGTGCTTTTAGAGAAACATAGTTCTAAATGTGGAGGATGCACCCTATTCTTAAATGTTTGTAATAATCATTCTTTTTCGAGCTGATGTTGATGTGCCTTTCCTACTCTGGAAGTAACAAACTTTAGGTCCCCAGTGAAAAAAATAGAATGATGGTAAAAGTGAACTTGGGGGAAAAAGAAAGGTCACAGTTGGATAAATGATCTTCTTTTGTGTTAATTCAGCCAAACAGTAGGTATTATCTTTTTAGAGACAGTTTAAGCACAGCATGGTGCCTTCTCTTTCTAGTAGGAGGCCTAGATCATTTTCTGTATAGGAGGATGTAACAGGGAGGTAGGAAACTCCATTTCATAACTTTAATCTTAGTGAGACCATCTATTCAGACTTTACATTTGCACAGTCACTTGCTATCAGGGAAAAAATGAGTAGGAGAGAGAAGAGTGTTCATAAATAATGTTCAAGAGCTAGATAGCTGGCATCACTGCTGGCTGCTATTTTTGCACTGTACAAGAAAACGAGTACTGTTTATGTCCTCTCATAAAATCCCTTCTGTTTGAGGTCACAGCCAGACCCTGAAGTTCACACACTCTTGTGCATTGTACCAGCACATTTGGCTGTGTGGCCACCCACTCACACCCATCTCTAGGTCCTTTTAGTGCAGCTCTGAGCTTTCAGCAGGGTGACATGCTCTGAGGTGGAATGCTCTCCCCAGCACCCAGAGAAACCAGAGCTCCTTCCTGAAAACACCAGGCTGGAGATAAACCTCTCTTGTTTTTCCACTGCAAAAGATAAAGGACGTGCCTGGTTAGCTTGGCTAGAGAAAAGAAGCACTCTATTGGGTCTCTGTGAGAGGTCTCTAAGTGTGACAGCAGGAGGTCTGCCTTGGTTGCATGGCTGCTGACAGTGGACGGTGTCTGCATCAAGGGTTTCAGTACCAGGAATGTGTAAGAGCTCTTGCAGTTAATACAGGGGACAGCACTGCACAGCTGCCTGCCCCAGCTGTGTCCTGCAGGTCCATGGGGCAGGTCTGTCCCACAGCTGAGGAGACCTGAATGTCTCCCACCCCTGCTGGCAGACCGAGTCCTGGCAGAGAGCAGCAGAGCCAGAGCCAGTCTGGGAGGAGTGTGGAAACACTGTGAGTAATTGTGATAGCAAGGTCAGACAATGACAACTGGCACTCAAAATGAACTGAAAAGAGATGCAAACCAGTCAAACCAGAGAGCGCTCGATTCCAAGTTCTCTATGCTGTCTGACATGGTGGCTGTAGCTCCAACATTAGCTGCCACTTCCAAAGTGTTTTCCTTCATGCATAAGAAGAGTAACAGTAAATTCAAACATATCTATAGGAAGTAAAAACTTGAGAGTGATAAGTCAGCAAGACAGGTGATATTTTCTGAAAGTAACATAATGATCTGCTTTATTTACAGCCAGTCATAACAGCAAAAGGACAGCATGTAAATCTTGAAGAAGAAGTCAAAGGCGGAAAGATGACTGTAGAAGGAAGTACATACCAAAAGAAAAGACACCACTGGAAGCTCTGTAATTATTTTTAGTTTCTTTATTCATATCTATTTTAGGTCTATAATTAATTAAAATGGTACAATGAGTGTGGTGGTAGGTCTTTTGTTCTGCAGTTAAGTTGTGAGAAAATGGAAAATATGGATCTTGGCATAAATAAACTGTAGCAAAATTCCAATTAAAAAAAAAAACGGTATTCTGGTAGAAAAAAAGTTGGCAAGGATCACAAAGTTCAGTGGATCATAGCTTAAATTCAAACTAGTGTTAAGCATTTGTATCGCAGCCTTTGTTCTAGATATGGTTATAATCTGGGTTGTACAAGATCTAAATTCATAGAGATGGAAATTGCCCTTTAAATTCAGTCAGGCTCTTCAGTACACAGGAGTAACATATCAAAAATAGATTTAATAAAAAAGAATGTCCATGAATACATCCTACCTCTCCTCCACCTAATTACAGAAGCAATGACTCATTTTCATAACACAGAAGATACTGATGCATCAATAAACTATCACTTCTGGTTCTTAATTCAATTAATTTCATTTTTTAAAAATAAAAAAAGTATACATCCTATTCATGGTTACTATGGGGAATGAAAGTAAACAGTGTAACCCTCAGCTCTGAGTCTGACTCACATTAATATGGTTATGTTTTATTTATGGTTTATGTTTATAACATATATGTTTATATGTTATTATCAGTTTGGTTACTTTTTAAGCTATTTAACCAACAGTAACCATAGCAAATGAAAGTGTAGAGAACCAGTGTGTTTATATCACCATGATGTGCTATTTAGCCATGTGACTTCTCAGCATTTATTAGGATATTGTCACTATCATAGAGAATTAATAATAAAAAAATGCATAAAACCTATATGTATTCAGAACACTGCCATTCTCTGTGGTAAGATCATTTTTTTAGCCTGTTTGTATGACATCTTTGCTCTGCAAAGAGACTGCATTGCTGTAAGTCTTCTTCACAGACTAATGGATCCAAACTTTTCAGCTTTCACATTGTTCAAACACTTCTGTTACTTGAAATGAGAGTATCCCTCCCATTTGTAATGCATCATGGAAGGTTGTCAAGTTGTGTAAGGTGACTTGGCCCTGAATTTTCCCAGTCTTGTAAAGACCAAATTAAGCTGCTGGTGGGCACTTGTAATTCTGAGCTATAGCTCAAACAAACTCTTAAAGATTTAAACACTAAACAGAATATCTGTAGGCAAAGACATTTTTTAGTTTTAGTCTTGAAAAATGTACATTTACATTCTGTCTGGATAATTCAAAATTTGCTGAAGTGATTGTCTTCTGCTTTTGCAAATCCATTTTTAAGAGGATAAGCTTTGAAAGTTTGGAAATACAAGCAATTAAATGAATAAAGGAAATTAAAGTCTTGCAAAGAGGAAATGCAAAAGCTTATCACATACTTGTCAAATTCTGAATACCAGACTCTCTTATGAACAGTTGTGAAGAAGTTACAAGCAATTAAGAGAGCCATTTATAGCTATTTGTATATATAACTAAAACTATAGGAAATGTAATGCTACTGTATATACTGTGAACTGTTTCTTTTCAATCTGCAACTTAATGTATATCACAGAACTTCATATTCCAAGAGGCAAATAATCCATAGGGAAAACAGAATATCCTTCATAATGTAAAGCTGCAGTGCACCTGAACACTCTGGAGGTGTTCAAAAGACAGGTTGAACCTAAGGACTTAGTCCTTAGGTTGACGTAGTCCTTAGGAATATGGTTTAGTGATTTTTGTCAGGGTTAGGTTGATGGTTGGACTAGAAGATCTTTAAGGTCCCTTCCAACCTAGACAATTCTATTATTCTATGATTCATGGTACATCAGTGGTTTCCTCCCTTCCCTGTCTAGATAGGAACATCCTTTAGAAAGCAGTTAGGTAAGGCTGATGTGATTTCACACAGCAAAGCATTTCACATGAGTGGCAAGATAACAATTGCTACTACTAGCACTCATGAAGTGGCATGAGAGGATTTGGAGGATGCCTTGCACTGTATTTTGAAACTTTTTTTTTTTATTTGGTCTGTTTTTCTTTTTAATTTACTATTTTGCTATTTTAAAAGAAGAGCTTGGGTCAAGTAATATTTCTCCTTATTCCTCTCTTACAAGGAAAAGAAACAGCTACAGTAACATTATTTGTACATCTCTGGCTTTACTTTTAATATCATACTCTTTTTAGATTTTTAGCATCATATTCTTTTTATGTTAACTTGAATACAAACATGTCTTCTGACCTTCACAGTTTTTAGAGGACAAAATCACTTTACGTGTTCTTTCTATGATAGAATTAAATGTTATCCTCCTAAGCAGAAGGAATTAAACTGTTCAAAGCAAAGAGTTGAATTTTCCTAAATTTGGATTCATGAGAATTGCTTGTATAATACATTGCAAAATTACATTATCTTCTGAGTCATTTTGGGCCACCTTAACATTGGTAGACAGACAAGGTAAAAAGTTAGATGATTAGCAAAGGGATTCAGTAAAATATGAATGGGAAATTGTTTATATTTAAATATGTGTTCACAAAAAGACAGGAGACATATCATATCAGACAGTTCTTTATTTCCTGATAGACTTTGCAGTTATGTCTTCTTTCCTGAAGAAGTACCAAACTCAAAAAAAGTCAGTTTTTCGAAATGGCTTAGCAGTAATTTGTGAAGAGAATTATTGCACACAACTCCCCTTCTCTGGGTGGAAAATCTGTGACTAATTTAATTGATATGAGTGAGTTTATCTGTAGTATTCTGCTACATTGACTGGACTCTAGATGAATTCCAGAAAGTAGATAGTATTCATAAAAACTCAAGTAACAGCCTGAATAACTTCCAGCTCTGGACATAAACAATGGTAGAGTGGGGAAAAGCTCGTGTGTTGAATTAATTCCCACATAATAACGAAAGGTAATTTTTAAGTCACTTCAAATTTCTTCCTAAAATTCATATGTTGGTACAATGAGCACAGTCTGATTTGCTTCTGCCAAGTTAAAAAAAAAAACGAAACAAAACACTAAAATTCCAGGTAAAGAAGAAAAATCTCCAAACCAGTGAAAGTCAAGCAGGAAAAATTCAGTTGTTGCTTCCTGCTCTAGATTGACCTTGCAGTACCATCAGCTTCAAAATATTTCTGCAACATTGTGTGAGCAACTTTCATACGAAATTAGCAGTAGAAAGCATTTGTGACAGGTACTGCATAACCGAATTTCTGCTACTGTAGGGGTTACAAAATCAAATATGCATAACTTTCTGTCATCCTAAAGTGAAATAAACATACAAAGCACTCTGATAATCTCAGTTCTTGACCAACCTTAAAAATCAAAAGCAATGTTTGCACTTAAATATAAACAAGGGCAAGGCATATAGCAATGCATAAAGCTACTTTGGTATTACTCATCTTTGGGATTTTGAGTCAAATATTGTTAGGGATTTAATTACTGACAATTTTTATCTAGATATCAAGATATTTATCAAGATATTTTTATCTAAAATAAAAATCCCAATCTTACATAGTTCATCTCAGTTTATGGATTCATTACTGTCTTTGTAGCCTTAATAGTAGATTCTATCAATATATCAGGGATAAAGGCAAGAGAAGGGAAGCTGTGGGTCCCCTCCAGATGGGACTGGTCACCCAGGATATGGATGAGGTTGAGCTACTGAACGACTTTTTTGCCTCAGTCTTCACCAGCAAGGGCTCAAACCACACTCCCCTAATCATGGAAGGCAAGAACAGGGGCTCTGAGAGTGAAGAACTGCCCACAGTACAAGATCATGTTCGAGACCTCTTAAGGAACCTGAAGGTACATAAGTCCATGGGACCTAATGAAATCCATCCATGGGTCCTGAGGGAGCTGGTGAATGAAGTTGCTAAGCCCCTTTCCATCATATTTGAGAAATTGTGTCAATCTGGCAAAGTCACAGCAGACTGTAAAAAGAGGAACATAACTCCAATATTCAAAAAAGGAAACAAAGATGACCCAGGGAAATAAAGTCCAGTCAGTCTCACTTCTGTGCCCGGCAAGGTCACAGAGCAGATCCTCATGAAATCTTTGCTAAGGCATATGGAAAATAAGGAGGTGATTTAAGACAGCCAACATGGCTTCACCAAGGGCAAATCATGCCTGACAAATTTGGTGGCCTTTTACAATACTGCCATAGACTTGGTACACAAGGGCAGAGCAACTGACGTCATCTACCTGGACTTATGCAAAGCATTTGACACTGTCCCGCACAACATATTGGTCTCAAAATTGAAAAGTCATGGATTCAATGGATGGACCACTCAGTGGATAAGGAACTGGCTGGATGGCTGCACTCAAAGAGTTGCAGTCAATGGCTCACTGTCCAAGTGGCAGCCAGTAACAACTGTTGTTCCTCAGGGGTCAGTACTGGGACCAGTACTATTAAAGATCTTTGTCAGTGACATGGACAGTGGGATAGAGTGCACCCTCAGCAAGTTTGCTGATGACACCAAGCTTGGTGTCGCAGTTGACACACTGGAGGGAAGGGCTGCCGTCCAGAGAGCCCTGGACAGGCTGGAGAGTTGGGCTCATGCAAATTGCATGAAGTTCAAGCCAAGTTCAGGGTCCTGCACCTGGGACGTGGCCTTTTCAGGCACAAATACAGGTTGGGCAGAGAATGGCTAGAAAGCAGCCCTGAGAAGAAGGACTTGAGAGTGCTTGTGGATGAGAAGTTTAACATGAGCTGGCAACGTGCACTGTCAACCCAGAGAGCCAACCGTGTCCTGGGCTGCATGAAGAGAAGTGTGGCCAGCAGGTCTCCAGAGGTGATTCTACCCCTCTACTCTGCACTCATGAGACCCCACCTGGAGTACTGTGTCCAGCTTTGGAGTCCTTAACACAGGAAGGACATGGACCTGTTGGAACGGGCCCAGTGGAAGGCCACGAGGATGATAAGAGGGATGGAGCACCTCACCTATGAAGACAGACTGAGCAACCTGGGGTTGTTCAACCTGGAGAAGAGAAGGCTCTGGGGAGAGCTTATAACGGCCTTTCAATATCCGAAGGGAGCCTACAGAAGAGTTGGAGAAGGACTCTTTATGAGGAAGTACAGTGACAGGACAAGGGGCAATGTTTTTAAATTGAAAGAGGGGAGATTTAGATTAGACCACAGAAAGAAATTCTTTACAGTGAGAGTGGTGAGGCACTGGAACAGGTTGCCCAGGGAAGTCATGGATGCCCCATCCCTGCAAGTGTTCAAGGCCAGGCTGGATGGGGTTTTGAGCAACCTGCTCTAAGTGGGAGGTGTCCCTGCCCATGGCAGGGGGGTTGGAACTTGATGATCTTTAGGTCCCTTCCAACTCAAATGATTCAATGAATCTATTATTCTATATTAACCATCTTTTTGCTGTTATGCTTGCAGGAGTTAAAATTGGAGGCTAGCTAAACACATTGGTTTACATTGTTTTATTTACGTTTTCATATGCTTCCATACAGCTTCATAGCATTCATCCATTTCCCATCTGCTTATCTAAAAAATACCAACATATACCAGACATACAAATCATTATTACTGGCTTTGTCTGGCAATGGTAACATTCAGGTGCATACAAATCATCTATTGCTTGTTCAGAGAAATAAGCTCTTGCTAAACAAGATTTTTAGAGTGCTTTTTTTCAGAGCCAAGCCTTCAAGAAGTTTCACTAGGCCTTTTGACATGAGTGTAATGGCTACTGGACAGTAGGATGTCCCAGTTCTCCATCTGATACAGTACAGAAATGTACTTTCTACACACACAAAAATTAGAAGAACTACTCAAAACATAAGTTTTATTAGTTAAAAAGGAAACAGTCTAAGTTATTTAAAATGTATGATATCCAGTAACAACTAGAAAAACTGATTCAAATGTCACAGAATTGTCAGAGTGCATGCACATAGGACTGAATTCCACCATTAGCCTTCAATGTTGTGATTTTTATTTTATGGATTCCTCTTAGACACCAAAGAAAACTCCAAACCAACCCCACTCCCCCACACCCTCCCCCATATTACTCTTGAGCTAGAGGAAACTCTTTCCTGAAACTAGAAAAAGGTTATTGAAAAATACCCCACAAAATATGTAAAAAATTTTGGGGGAGTTGTGGGATAGCCAATGTTCACTCCATCTGATAGTGCTTGTAGTTGACAGAAGGGAGAGAGGTTAAAACAAATAAAAACATGTTTATGCTTTTATTAGTTATGGGCTGCTTCCTTTTCTTTTTTCTTTTGGAGTCAAGAGTACCTCAAAAAATTGGGATATTTGACAATCCCTAATTTGACATAGGGAAAAAAAATCAGTCTGAGTCCTCATTTTACCAATCTGGCTGTCAGATTCATTCATTCCTCAATCATGGGATTATATGGAAAACTGCTATCTATAAATTGATTAGGCCTGAATCTTCTAAATCAATCTAGCTTCCTTCTGAGTCCAATAATTTCACTTTTAGGGAAGAAAAAATATTGTATTTTTTCCTCTCTCTCAATATAAATTTACATAAGGCCAAATAACACTGTAAAAACGACCCTCCTTCTAGTTTCATCCTTATCTCCCTCTCACTCTGGACTGAAACATTCAGTCCTGCCTTCTCTAAACTGAGTCTAAGTGTTTTGTATTGACTGAATTAAAGGGTCTGCAAAGGTACTGGGGAAAATCTACTGAGATTCAAAATGCTTGTTTTGAATATTCCTGCAGAAATTACAGCATATCCCAGGCTGGAAGAAAAGATCATATTTGGGAGTGTCTTTAAAGCAAAGCAAACAAAACAAAAAACAGCATATTGCCATCTCTCTTCTCCCTTTCACCTCACAAATGCAAGAAAAGTTTGACAAGGAAATATCAGCACAGAGAACATAAAGCAGACTTCTTTATGTCAGTAAACTGACAGGTCTGTCATTCTATTCCCCCTCTTCATGTCTTGTTATCAAATCAGTCACCCTTGGAAAGTATTTTAGATTGTCTCTTGATGCAGGGAGCTTCAAAATGCTTCAACTTCAGGTTTATTTGAGAAGAGTGTGCTGGAATCAAACCCATCTTTCTCTCTGTTTAGTTAAGCAGAGTCTGTTTTCCCACAAATGAAAAAGTTCAGTATTGACCAAGAAGGTTCAAGGTGCTTGATGCTTTAATTTTATGTTATAACACTATCCCGAAATCCTACACAGCATCTAGGGCACACGTCCCTGAAGTGATGTGCTAAGAGCAGGGTCATTCTTTCAGTATTTTTCCCCCCAAAATCCATACAACATCACTTTAGGAAACAGAATGTCTCTGATTTATGGAAAAATTATACACAGCTAAGCAGTACATTTCACTTACTTTGTTCAAATACTTTATGGAGAGGTCTCAGAATGAAAAAAAGGCAAAAATTGAAATTGGCGTGGGTGTATTTAACTCAGCTTTATCTCTGGACTGGCAGCTAACTGCCTGTCAAAAGGTTTTAAGCAAAGTTCTTGATTGCAGGTCAGTCCTCAGTGGATAAATCACAGAAACAGGCACAGATAAGGCACATGGTTGGCTATTCTCCCACTGAGGAGAGACTGCATTAAGGTAGACTAATGAATACTGAATCATTTTCTCACCCTCAGGGTGGACGCCCCTGTCAGGGCTGAGTCACTGTGAAAGCAGTGTGCTGAAGTGATTTAAAATGCAGCAGCCCTTAGTGCTGGTGACAGATGGATATAACTCGGGCATCATACATACTCATTTTTAGGCCTTCACAAGCCCTGAGTACAAATATACAAGAAAATGAAAGATAAACTGTGATACAGGTCTCCTATCCATGAATACTTTAGAAAAGTGTAAAGTGGAGATATTTTCATAGCCATTTAAAATGACCACAAGGGATTGTCTTCTAAAGTAGTCAAGGGTGGATATTTTATTCCAAGGTTTCTTCATTGCTTTTCTTTTTTTCCAGAAGACTGCAGAATTTCCTGGAATAAGCAATGTGTTACCTCTGCATAATGAAACTGCATCTTTTACATTTTCTACTGAAAATTTGTTCTGATGTGATCATCAGTTTACCTAGTCAGCTGGAGATGTTACAACATCAGAACTGCAGATATGAGAAACTTGAGGTACATTTTGATTTTGTCAGTTGCATTTTAAATAGAAATATGTGGTCTTGTCTGAGAGAGAGAAGAGAAAAGGGTACCTTTAAAGTATCACCACCCTGAAGGAAATGATTGAGTGAACAAACGCTATTAGAGTCTGGGTAAGAAATTAAGCAATAGTTTCCAACTTGGCTGAAAGACATGTTATGTGGGCTAGACTCTGCCCCAGATTATGATTTCTGTTCATATAATGCTGGTGTTTGGTATCAGCAGCTACTCACAAGCCTTGCATGTTGGGGCTTGTAGTGGGTTTTCGGGGGCCTCCCATGGCAGTCAGTGCCTGTGGACCAGCCCAGGAGAGGCATTAGTTCACACTTTGTACAACCACCGACACTGCCAGGGGAACTTTCATGAAGGTTCAACTGTTTGCTATCAAAAGTTGCCTTCTCCTGAGCCTTTGAAGAAAGATTTGCACAACTCTGTGATCTCTCCGTGGAGAGCCCTCCTTAGCCAAGAAGTACAAATAATGCCGTCTGGGCACAGGCACAGAACATAGCATGTAAGGAATGCTATTAATAAAAAAAATGGATAATGAAACTTCATAATGCATGAATTCTTCCAGCTACTCAGTCAAACCGTAGTCTATGGAAACCTAAATCGTAAAGCTGCTTGGGAAAGGAATCACGTGCCAGAGGGTGACTATGAATAGTCACTAGGAGAATAGCTTTATGAAAACAATAGCTGTAATGCTTGTATGCTGTTCTATGTCATTTAAAGCATTGCTGTTCATTGTAGAAAATTGGACTTTTAAGCTGACCTTCTGTTTTACCTTTGGGGAAGCTAATGCTTGTAATGCAAGAGGGAAGCTGGTTGGTTGTTTTTAATATGGTATGTGCCACAAATGAGAATGTCAGAAAGGTCTGAAATTTCATCTCATCCAAATCTATTAGTGTTAATGTTCTTTTCATTATGATTTCATCAGGATTAATTAACAGAATCTGTGAATAATATGCTGCACATATTTGATATGCAAAACCAAATCAACTGTACAATTTATGTTTCCTTACAGCTGGTGCTTCACATATTGACAGTCAGGAGTATAGACTACATGCATTAGCCTACACCAGCTGTCCGTGACTAGAAGCTCGCCTCCCTGGGCCATGAGGTATCCTGGATGACAGTGAAGCCTGGTGCTACTGGCCAACCTGCTGGAGTCATAACTTCTGCAGCCCTCAAAGCAAAAATCCTTATTTTCTTACACACTAAGGAGGTTCAATGCATGTTTAGATTATGCTGCTATAAACGTGTCTCAACTATTGCATTTAAAAATAGTTTTGGATAAACTTATGGAATGTCTCATATTTGTTTTCAATGACTTGTTGGCTGGTCACTCTGAGAGACCTGTAAATTGCCTCACTGGCATGATTCATCAGGAAGTAGACACAGCAGCTACAGGACTGCACTGCTTATAACTCAGAAAAGCACTCACATTAGCAGAGAGAAATTTCTGTTGATAGCAATGGTAGTATCCAGTTAACCCCAGTCTACAGAAATGCCGGATCCTTACAAAAGCAGCCATTTTTAAAAGCCTTTTTTTTCTATTTTGTTGGCAGATCACAGAATAAAGATTTGAGGTCCTTTTTACCTTTTTAAAAACCTGACAAACCATCTTTACAGGCAACAAGATCTTGATGTGTTGATATATTTTGAGGCACAGAACCAAAATAGTGCAAATCTGTTTTCTGATTTCACTGGGCTTGGCACTGGCTCCTGGATATTTACATCTTAATTTCTCCTACTCAGATGTGGTATTTGATTTGTTTGTGAAAGTTACCAATCTGACAGTCCTGCAGACTGAAGACTTTCATTTATTCACCTGTTAAGTATAAAGTTCAAGTTTCCCTTTCCAATTAAAGCACCTCTACCCATGCTGGCCAGACCACCTCGAGGGAGGAATCATTTAGATTCCAACCACACACTTTCCCCTGCCTTGCTCTTACGAATGCCAGCCAGAAGCCGATTTATGCCAGCTGTTGCATATTTCTAATGGGCACACTTGTCTATGGGGAATAAAGCAATCAGATAACTTCTAGAAGATAACAATTTCAGGTTACTACCAGTCTGGACTGGATTTGAACTGATACTCCAGAAGGAAATTCTTCTCTTCCATTGCCAGTCTAGATAAGTTCCGTCACTTCTGTGGGGCTTTAAGAAATATCTTAGTGGAAGTGGATCTATTTTTAAAATATATCTGTTAACAATTAAGTGGTTTATCTGAATTTCAGGCTGTATTAACTGCACTGAGATGTAGTTTATACTTAATAGGTAAGGAAAGTAGCTCATATTATAAATGCAATACATGTACATTATACCTAGTGCACATTTATCGAAACAGTGTCAGGTTTTGAAACAGCTTACATTAAATCTGCATCTGAGCTGTGAATCCAGAAAGAAGTTGAGGTTTGCTCAGCTAAATCCTTTTACATGGTGTTGGCAGCTGAGAAGGAGTTTGTCACTGATATGCTTACTTTTTTTTCCCCTGTTTCATGTTTCTGAAAAGGACATAAATGAGAATAGATTGATTCCAAAGTAAACAGAAGGAGCGACGCAGAGACAATAATGATGAGCGTGTTCCAGTTGGATGGATTATGGGAGAAGTCCAAAACCTCCAGGTTCTCATTTTCCGACACGACAGCCAATTCTGACACGTTAATATATAGGGATGGATGTGCCAGGGGGTAGCAAGGAGGCATTTTGTTCCTATCTGTTATTGTAGCCCAATGGCTTTGGTACCACACACACTACTGGCACCACACTAGCAGGTAAATGAAGAGTCTCACCATTTCAGGGAGAAGGTAGACAGGGATGTGGTGCACTCTCCACAAGCTGTGTTAAGCATCCCATCTGTGCTGTTATCACTGTCTTGGGATGGAAAGAAGCTTGGCAAGGGCTCTAGCATGCTGTATGTGGCACACCTGGTCCTTGGTGTGTGACACACGGGGGGGGCTGAGCCTCACTGTTCTTGTTACAGAGAGATATATTTCTGAATTAGATATTGATTTCTCTAGTGTTTTCCACTACTTTGAGTGCCCTGAAAAGCCACTGTAAAGTTTTTTGCTGGTAGAGAAAGTATGATTGCTGTCAGTGTAGAAAACGTAAAGAAGGCAACTGGGGCAAATGCTCTCGGGGGCAATGGGGATGTATGCATTGTATAGCTGAAGCCTTGGAAACAGCTGGCAATTTCTGCCCATGGTGCCATATATATTGACTAGTCTGCAAGTTCAATCCAGAGGGCCATGTAGAACAAGAGACCTTATCCTATTGAATCTGAAGTGTGAATCTGGAAAAGAAATCACAGTAGATGAGAAAGAAAAGCAAAATGCCTATATGCCTTTCCCTGGTTCAGCTTCCTACCTTCCTCAGCTGTTTGGGGTGGGGTTTATTTGCTTCTTGCTTTTAAAGGACTGATCAAAATCTTTCAGGCTTTACTTTACTTTAGTTACTTTTTTTTTTTTCTTCTACCTCTTGCTCCTTTTCTGACATTTCTTCTGTCTAAAAGAACCAGCCTGAAGCCCTTGAAAAAAATGAGTTCCAGCTCCTCTTGACAAATGGCCCCCTGTTCTGCTTTGCCAGATGAGTGATTGATTAGTTACTGGTATCCTTGGCCAGGCTGACTCTTCTGTAGAGCTGCCAGTTACTTCATCCAGTTGTGCTTCCGCGTGAATGAGTGATCACCAGGGACTCTCAGCCTTCTCCTGTTAGCCCTGTATCACTTTCTACTTCTACGTAGATGAAGATACCCAGCTAGACAAAACTTTCAATCAATCTAGTGTTTGGAGTCTGACACATACAATGAGAGTCTGTAGTATTAGAGAGAATTCATAGGTGCCGAAACAGATTTCTCAGATCATTACAGGGCTATAGCTATTTGCACTTGGCAAGCACATGCTAGCTTGTTCTTATATTCAAGTCTCTCAGTTGGAATCCATCTATTTTTTTTCTCACATTATCGTCTCTGGGTTTATTAAAGCTGTATTTTTGCCTACTAGTAGACTGAAAGCAGTATGAGACATATTGTGCCATGTGCAGGAGGGAAATTCTTGTACATTGTAAGGATGCCACCGGCTTTTCTCTTCCTAGCAGGCAGGACAAACTACAATTGCCAATGCCCTCATCTGCAGTGCTTTTCTGAGAATTTTGAATTTTAAACTTCAAACTTTAGACTAACAGCTCAGGTCAAAAAACTGACTAATTCCCAGCTGTACCCCAAGACTCATCTTCAATGCGTGGGAGGGAAATTTCACTGTGGAAATCTTTCTTTCTTTGTTTTGTTAGGTAGTTGCACTATCAGCTAAACAGAGAAAAATCAGTGTCTTTTGCTTCTTGCCCTTTCCTGGGAGATGCATTGGGAAGTTCGGGCAGCTATTTTAAATCAAGTAAATTTTGTCTGGAAGCTTGTCTGGTTAAGTTACTCCCACACAAGAAGAGAAAGAAGACAAGAAATAAAACATAGCTTTGGAGAATTTCTAGTCCCTACCTCGCTTTTGCAGACAAAGTTTGCCAGGAGACATCATACAAGATGAAGCTTATATAGGAACCTGGTTATAGTTTGCACCAGTAACCATACCTCTGAGTGGTGCTTTGACACTCTTTCCCTTTAGCTTTCCTTCTTTAGACTGGGAGAACTCTACAAACCAAGGCAAATATGTTAGGTGGAGACACGGGCCAGTCTGAGCATGCAGATCCATAGGAAATTTCCCAGAAAACATTACGAGGATATGTTTAGGCTATTTGCAGCTAGAATAGCCAACCTGTTAAGGGATACTAGGAGGGTGATTTCTGGGGCAGGTATTTGCAAACGTGCTTACAAGACTGGGAAGCCTTGGGTGGACCTCCCAAATCATTTTGTGGACTATTATATCCCATTGATATTATTATGTCCCTGAGTACTCAGCTCTGGTGAGGCCACACCTGGAGTGTTGCGTTCTGGGCACCTCATTACAGGAGAGACATCTAGGTGCTGGAGCGAGTGCAGAGGAGGGCAACAAAGCTGGTGAAGGGACTGGAGCATAAATCTTATGAAGAGTGGTTGAAGGAGATGGGACTGCTTAGCTTGAGGAAGAGAAGGCTGAGGGAAGACCTCATCACTCTCTATAACTACTTGAAAGGACACTGTAGAGAGGTTGGTGCTGGTCTCTTCTCACAGGTAATTAGTGACAGAACAAGAGGGAACGGCTCAAGCTGCAATAGGGTAGGTTTAGACTGAACATTAGGAAAGAATTTTTCACAGAAAGAGTGGTCAGGCATTGGAATAGGCTGCCCAGGGAGGTGGTTGAGTCATCATCCTTGGATGTATTTAAGAGTCATTTAGATGTAGTGTTGGGGGATATGCTGTAGAGGAGAACTTTTTAGAGTAGGGTAGATGGTTGGACTCAATGAACCCAAGTGTCTTTTCCAACTAAAATGATTCTATGATTCTATGATTGACCAGTTTAGGATTTTTGGCTTCTGTTACAGTGCATATGGCAGTTATATCCACCAGTATCCACCATGATCTTCAAAGCAGGTGGCAATTCACTAAAAAAATCAGCAGGCAGTATGGGACCCTTTGGTTTATGATTTATTTATTTCCAGCTCAGCTTCTAGTTTTTCAAAATAAGACTTCTCAGCATGCATCAGAAAGAGATAAATCTTGTACCTCTCTCAAAAATAACTGTCCATAGATTTCCTTGTTTGTCAGGAGCTCTTCTTTTATTGTCAGCAAGTAATCTGTTATGTGGATGATGTGCAGATGGTCATTCTTTCTCCTTTAGGTCCTATGGTAGACATATTTGCTAAGCAGCAGTTCTTCTCAACTTGCAAAGTACTCTGCCAAAGGTATTCATTTCTTGAAATGAATTAATAAGACATTGGATCGTTTTAAATATATTCTTAGTTTTACTGTCCACAGCCATCTCAGGGTTACCACATAGGAATCTTATGAAAGTTAAGGCTGTGCAGAGTCTCCTTTTCTGACAGACATACATGAATGAAAGCCAGGTGCTGCAATTCTTAATTTTACAACTATAAATACTGAGTTTGGAGAAGGATTACTCATTTATTTCTCTTTTGTTAAAGCATGGGTAAATATATTCATGACACTAAAGCATTTACATTATTAAAGCATTTGAATGAACTTGAACAAATTGTTAATCTGAAAAGGCTATAATAATTTTTTCCCAGACTTGAATAAATAACTTTTTTTTGCAGCATCTGTAAGCTTAGGTTGTCCATTTGCCCTTGTGTACTTGTAAACTCAGAGACCAGTTGAGTCACCTGGATCAAAGTCATGTTTTAATAAGACATAGAAGAAACAAAGTATATTTGATGTCAGCTTTCTGTACTGGAATTACAAAAATAATTGTAATTGATTTTACTTCTTTGGGAAAAAAAAAAAAAAGCTGACCCTTCATTTGCTTGGACAAAGCAAAATGGTTGTTAAACATCTTCAGTGACCTTTCTCTTAGCTGACAGTTGGTTTGTGGCAGATGAAGCTGAGTAATCAGCCAACTGTGGTAAAAACCAAAGCCATGTACCTGATGCAGTCTGGTTCTGAGCTATCATTCGTGATACATGTGGATTTGTTATGAAAGCCTCAGCATTTGGAATACTTTTGAGTTTCTGTCCAGACATAGAAAAATTGTTCAAGCCTGTTCCTTCAAAAGAAATGTGTATTTCATTTTTTAATTTAATGGATTTAATAGCATTCTTGTTTCCTATTTTCCTAGAAACTTTTATTTTCCTTGGTAACCTTGGGAATTACAAGTATCTCCACTGTTAAACATTTCCCTAAGAATGAGTAGCAGCATTCTAACATTATAAGGAACCAACATGAAAAAAGAGATTTTTCATTTGAGATATAGTGTCTTTTTTGCTAAAACAGAGGCAAAGAACACAAATTGAAATATAGGAAATTATGATTAGATGCTAAGAACAAAAAATTCACAGTTGGAGTGATCAAGCACTAGAACAGCTTATGTAGAGATGTTGCGTGATCTCCACCCTTGAAGATATTCATGACTCTACAGGACACAGCCCTGGGCCTGGGCCAGCTGGCCTAAGTTGGTCTTGTTTTGGGAGCAACAGCAGGAATTGAACTAGATGACCTCTGAAGTCTTTTACAACTTTAATTATTCTATAATTCACAGCCTGACATATGAAAGACAACAGCAAAATATTTTCTATGATCATGGTCAGTCCTCAGATTTTAGAATCAAGATATGATTGGTTTTTCTAGTGTATAGATTTCCTGGGATTCTGCAGCAAAAAAGATTCTGACTATTCATGCCACCACTCCTATGTCAGAGCCCTACAACCATTTGTTCTTTAGAAAACTCTTCTTCATCTAGCAGGTTCTAGCAGGAACAAGCCTGACTAAGCCTGTGAATTTAGTCCTAGTGGAATATTAGGATTAGAATGGCCTGCAAACAGAACAGAGAAGTGAAATATTCTCCCTTAATTTTCTTCTGAATGTTTAATTAAAATATATTTCATATACAAGATGAAGTACATTAAAATTCAATTATCGTTAGTTACTGTTAACTAATTTGAAAATTAAGGGGGCTTTGGACATCAAAGTAATGATAATGGAATGACTGTTCATGCCTTCCTGTGACATGCAGCGAAAGAATCAAAAGTGGGGGGTTCAAATGTGCTTACCATATCATGCAACTGGTGGGTGATGCATGCTGCAGGGAATGGTGAAAATGGTTCAGCAGTTGAACAAGTAAATATAGATAAACTTCAAATTTGAAGCATACATTTTTTTTCCCTCTTTACCTTCTCTGATATGTTTTAAAATCATTAAGTTTCGCATGTTGGAAACATTCGATTTTACCTTCCTTGGATAAGGAAATCAGTGAGGATGATAAGGGATGGAGGAATGAGAAGCATACCAACAATATTTAGATGGTCTCAACATTTAGATGGTCTCCCAGTTTTACTTGGTTAACAAAGTTCCCTATAAAACTGGCAGAATAAAGAAAAAGCAAGAACTGTGACTGAAAACAGATCTGTCTTCATTTTGACCATATAATCAGTTAAGCAAAAGGTTATATACGTATATATCACAGTAGCTGGAGGCTTCCTGACCCACAGTTTAGTGGTGCTAAAGATAAAGACTTCCCAGTTTCCCACACATTTTTTAAAAGAAGACATGGAGTTGCTGGAGCTTCTGAGAAGAGAAGAAAATTAAAGCATTTCAGGTTCTGGGCAGCAGCCCCACACATACTGTTACTAGTTTAACTAATTTCAGGTATGCCTAGAGAGCATGGATTAATAGACTGTGATAACTAGCAGCAGTTATTCTTCCGTCAGAGTCAGCACTATGACAGAAAAATCAAAGAAAATCATGTGCATGGAAATCCTGCACATGAGGAGGAGATCCAGATTGCTAGGACTATCATATTTCCAACACGCAGAAGCAGGGAAGTGGAAAGAACAGGACATAGTAGCCCTGTACAGTGACAGGCTGTGATCCTTGTCTCCCAATTATGCTTGCTGAGATGTTTCCCATTCAGGGACTGGAGGCTATAGGAAAAAAACTTGTTCTGACCTTATCCATACAGCATAACATGGAAGAAAATAAGATTTCAAGCCAATAATCCACGAGTTACCCTCATGGGTAACCGTTAATGAGAAAGAGAAGAATGGCAGAATAATGTTTTCTACACTAATGATTACAGAAATCAAACTCTGTACAGTGCTTGTCTAAACCAACAACTAACACTGGCCATGACAACAATTGGTTGACTAGAAAAGAGTAGTATTGTACTATGCTTTATTGCCTCCTTACTTCTTGCCTTCCTCCTTTTGTTTCTGTCCCAATACTGCTACTTCTCAGCTCTTTCCCATGGTGCAAACACATGTGCAAGATGTGCTTGTTAGTTCAGACCTGCACATTTTTTCATCTGACTCGTGCTTTATCAGTGAGATCTGCCACTGTGGTTGGGAAGGACTAAACTAATGAAAAAGTAAAAAATAAGGATATGTGTATTATAATTTGTCTTGCATAACTAGAGTTAAGATCTTCCACCAGATAACTGTGCTGCAATCCCATTTAAAGCACTTAAAGATGATGCAACATAAAGATGATTTGTCCCTACACATCTGAGAACTTCCAAGTCTTCTCTGGTCATCTTTTGATCTTTTTTAATCCTTCTGGGAGATGCTGGAAAGGTTGGAAGATGCTGAAGATCAGTACCTAGCTATTTCCACTCATATTTCTTCTTAGCAGTGGAAATACTATGCAAAAGTATCACTGTGACATGGTGATGCAAAATGAGGCACAGAGTAAGTATCCCACATTATCACGAGTGTCACTATATGACCCATTACTAGTCTACTTTGAAACAACTCCTGATTTTTTCCTATTGTAGACTTAACAGAGTTGCTCATTTAAGAAATTCTATTTAAATTATCCTGGTGATAGAAGTTATTTCATCTAGGGACAAAATCAAGAGATAAGCCAGCAGGCTCCTGCAGCTGCTAGGCTAACAGCTCTGGTTCTGTCTGTGGTTTTCAAAGCAGGCTAAAATACTCACTGCAGTGGATCTGTGAACGTTGTTATCCAAAACAGAATATGAATACATTTTCCAGCTCTTTTACCTCTTAGTTTTTTTAAAAAATCTGATCCAAGCTAAGTTTTTTTTACACTGTTTAATACTTGCAATAGTTTACTGTGTATGACATAAAAAAAATGCAATTCCTTGTTTATTTGTTCTAACTCCAAACTGTCTTCTGGCTGAGTTCCTGTGTTTCTTGCTTTTCATTACATGACTCAGTCTTCCAAAGGCAATTTTTCCACTAGGAAGATAAGGTGAAAAGGCAACTGAAATAATACAATGTGTCATCAAAATAAAATGTGGTACAATTTTACTTTATTGTTACTGAGGGAATTCCATTTCAGTATCTTTCCCTCTGTGACCAAAAGTAAGATAAACTAGTGAGCATTGATACTTCTGGTCTGAAATTTTCAGTTATATAACTTACTGGCATATACGTGCTATTTATACAAGACCAAGGCAAAATTTACTCCCTGTAGACAAAAGGACATTAGCTTTAAAAATTTCATTACTTCTAGATTCATGAAATCCTGAAGATAAAAACCTGCAGTCTTTTCCAAGGAAAAAAAAAAAAAAAAAGCTTTGAGTCTCTTCCAAAAGATGCACAACTTCCTCATGGTATTGAAATTTTAAAAATTGCCTCAGTCAAGGCTTTAATATGATTTTGATGCCACTATGTGTATTTAAAAAAGTTGTATAATGGTCAGTTAACTTTGTTGATAAATACCAGCTTTCTGTGGAAGTAGAAGTTATTAATAGTTACTCCCCTTACTATAGATCTATTCTGCATACTGGCCAAAGACCACAGTCAGGGTTTGAAAGTCATTTGCTTTTGACTGTAAAATTTCAGGGCAGATTAGCAGTCTTTCTGCCAAGACCTCAATACCCGAGCTGAGATAAGGTGAATTAATAAGTGTAAGAAATCATAAAAAACAGAGAGAGATGAGCGTGAGGCAAACTTAGGTGCTTTCTTCTATCAACTCTTCAACAACCTCTCTCAGACTTTCCACAAAATGTCTACAAAGCCAAAAGATAAAAACAAATTATTGGACTCAAATCCAGTGCTTTCTGCAATAAGGAATGTTTTTTCTGGAATCAAGAAGCAACAATTCTTTTTTTTTTTACTGATTATTGTTTAAACTAAGTGTTTTACAGAAACACAAACAGATAGAAAAGCATAATTTCATGAAACACCACTCATTGGATGGAGAGCTGAATCCCCAAAGGTTTAACAGATGTTACATTAGAAGAGGGGAGAAAAAGAACTATCATGGAACGAAAATAATCAAAAGGCAAAGTAAAAATTAAGTAGGTATCAAAGAAAAAAATATTTTACTGTTCATTATTTTCATACAGGCCATTACAGTCAATTGTTATGAAGCTTTTTCAATATTGAATGCTATGTTGGCAGCTTAAAGCACTGTGAACCTTGACTAAATCCCTATGCAGGGCTAACTTCCATAATCACTGTGCACTCAACCGCCATGACAGCGATAAGAGCCTGGCTCATTCCTCCTTGACCATGGGCCCAGTTCTGTAACATTCAGATCAGCATAAATTTGGAACAGTTCGGTTGAAAGTAAAGAAGTTATTTTAAATTGATACCGAAGTAATTCAGATCAAGCCCTGATTCAAAATGGGCAGATCAGATAAGGTCATGCATTGAATACAGACATAAATGCAGGGTTTCACTCACTCAGCAGTGAATAAAAATAAGTATGTAATATACTGGTTAACTAACAATTAATTAGATTTGTTTAATGTTCTATCTGTTGATAAATTAAATAACATTTGCATTGACAGCAATTGTACTCCTTGCTGCCTTGCTCTTTGCTGCTGTGATAATTATTATTTCAAAGCAAAAGTCAGTCTTTTTCCCTCATTCAAGAGATACCATCTACCATATGAATTGTGGATTTTACCTAAAGCATACTGAAATCCATTGGAAAAACTCCTGTGGCCTTCAGTGAGCTTTAGATCAGTCTCTGAACAGGTCAGAGTTCTTGCAGAAAATAGTGGCATGAGACCTTGTAATTATGTCTGAATATATAATGCCTGCACATAGGGGGTATACTTGAAGGAATCACAAAATCTTAGAATGGCTGAGGTTGGAAGAGACCTCTTGAGATCGACCAACCCCTCTGCTCAGGGAAGGGTCAATTAGAGTATGTTTCCCCAGGGCCATGCTGGAACATAACTCTAACTTTATTTCTTTAGTTTTAAATGACTGACTTTCACAAATTAATGTTCTCTTACATAAAACTCTGTACTACATTTTACTCTGTAATTATGGGATCATTTGCCAATCTTTTGTGGCCTCTTATCAAGAGAGTGGAATCCTGTTGTGCATTTTACATTTAGTATTATAATTTTTTTCACTGAACAGGGCATCAGGGTTTGGAGGTTTAATGCAATCTTTGAAATTATTGTAATGTGCTAAACTAATTTGACCTTTTAAAGGTTCTATATTTTGATTGCAAGGCACTCCACTTCTTTAGCATGAGTCAGTGAGACTGCAAAGAATGGAGAAAAGAATTAAACAGAACTAATGCAAAATGGGTATCTTTTGGACAAATAAGTAGAGAGTTACCTTCAAAAAATTGTCAAAAGACCTGCCAGAGGTGAAAGACTCTGAGCTACTTTACTGTCAGACATCACTGTTGAGCCTCAAGAGAAGTGGGACACTGAATACCCAGCCAGGTTTCTCTGCAGATAAAGCTCGATTCTTGTCACATTGATTTTAATGTTCCAACAAATTGTTGTGTCCATAACCATTTCTCTGGATGTTTATTAGTTGACATTCTGCAACTTTCATGTTCTTATGAATCTGCTTATTTTGTAGATTGAGAGGTATATGGCAATTAGCTGAGAATAAGACCAATTAGAAGTGATTGATTGATGTTGCCTATCCACACCTGATACTGATTGTTGACAAGAGTTGCATTTTAATTAAAATTTACAGCTTTTCTTACTGTATATTAGTAGTTGAATATAAATTAGAGTAACCTTAATGCTGTTACTTTTTCTGGCCTTTGCAAAGCCACAGAGCATGGGGCTGGAAAGAGAACAAATCTCCAGGGTTTAACATGGGGATTGTCCTTGGATTAGGGAAATAGGAGGTAGAAATCAAGACAGGAATTTAAAGTTAGTCCTAATCTTAATCCTCATCTCCCATTTCCTTATAAAGAGACAGAGTGATATTTGTTACATGGGTGGTATTTTCCTTCTATTCCCTTATTCTGATGAAGTCCCTAATTTGAGTACTTTGTAAATTTTCACAAAATTTGAAGTGGCTGCAATATTTTCTATGAGTAAACTATATTATTATATGGTAGAATTAAAAATTTAAATTTATATTATTTTAGTGTCTATTAAGTATTTTATTGAATTAAAATTTAATTTATGTTTTCAAAAAGAAAAATCTGATTTAAATTCTAAAGACCAGAATATACCAGTCTAAACTGTATAAAATAAAATAGTATCTACATTTTAGATAAAGACCTCATGAGGCTGTTTTCTGGTTCTAAGTGATTTGGGTCTCACCTATTACTGAAACATTTCTGATTCTCTTAGATTACTGAATTTTTTTGTGCTGGGAAGAATAAATACACTGGCAAGGAACAATGGCTCACAGTGACCTGAAAGTAGTGAGGGACAAACTCTGATCATATTTGAAATTATGGTTCAGACTTCACAGTTTACAGAGAGAAGGCTCTGTTATCAATCAGTGACCCTGTTAGTAATCTCAGTGGGCAGACTAATTAATGATGCTGCTTTGCATAGATTCGGGGGATGAGTAGGAAATGAATATAACAGAAATAAACTGTTGTAAGGTCTCAGTTTGGAACTATTACTTCTAAAAAAGTTGGTGAGTTTAATCAAAGCTAATAAATATGCATGAATTTACCTTGCATCAGTTAATTTTTGGAACACAATCCCAAATATAGCTCTCTGTTAGATGCTGCTTTTTGATGTATGTGTTGTGAATTAAGTGGTAAGCAGCATTTCCTACAGCCTTCTCACAGAGCAGAATAGGAACAAATTTGCCCAGCCAAGGTTTCCCAGTCTGTATTTCACTGGATGCCACCACAGTGGCTTCAGCCCTGAGCATCCATGCAGGCGTGAAGCACAATGCTGTAGGTCATGCCCTCGACAGGGCCAGGGGATTAAGGGTATATATATACTAGTGTCTTATGGACTATCATCATGAGGCAGGATATTGACACTTAGAAGAAATTTGTGAGCAGGCCAATACTCTTGCCTTGGCAGACACAATGTTAGGTTTGGCTGACTTTGGCTGTTTGCTTTCAAGTTTTCACTTCTTATATGTTGGACTGAAAGATTAAAATAATATTGAGTAGAAGATTCAAAAATTCCTTGCATATTTCAAAATCATATAGGCTTTGCAGTTTGTACATCTACAAAATGGAAGCTATATCAGTTTCTAGGAAAAATAATGTTAATTTAAAAGAAATATTATTTCCAAACATATATATTAAAACAGCACCTGCCCAAGGTGCAGCAAGGAGTACAGCATAGACCATGTT
The DNA here is from genome assembly GCA_004320125.1 of Scolopax mira. Lineage (NCBI taxonomy): Eukaryota > Metazoa > Chordata > Aves > Charadriiformes > Scolopacidae > Scolopax > Scolopax mira. Next base: position 24,564 of record BJBW01003955.1, read on the forward strand.
GGTGTTCCTTTTCCAAATCACTGGCTTCAGGGGTTTCATTATATTATATTATGCCAAAAATTGAGTTTATCAGTGTGATGGTATCCTGCCTGATGGCACAGGATAATTAAATTAGGATTTTTAGAGACAAGAGGAAGGAGAAAATGTAAAATGAAAAAAATATATATTAAAAGATTAAGCTTCTTAGCAAGGAAGGCACTGTTAACTGGCCAATAACCTGGCTCATTCTAAACTAGGGAGGTTTAATCTTTGCAGTCCTAAGGCTATGATCAAGGATTCTGAACCACTGACCTAGAAAATACCAAGGAAGCTAAAGGAGTTGTTTGCAATTGCCTGGAGGGAATCTCAGGCATACAAACAAACAAAAAGTGGTGCGAGAAGGACACTTTCTTACCCCCTGAGTCCCCAGGATGAATGAAACTCACCAAAGCTTGAAAAGAAGGATAAAAATTCAGGCAAAAGATGATAAAACTGGCATGTGGCTCCTGCATGAGCAAATAATATGTTTTTATCTAAATAGATGGGAAAGTCACAAATTCTGTCCACTACAGAACACAATAGAGGTAACAGTAAATGTCACTTATGGTAGTAACCATAGTGTCTACCTTTTTGATTAACCCAGTGCCTTTTGAAGTTCAAAGATGGATATAGTAGCTAGTTCTTTCACAGCCACTTGATTGTTCTAGCTGCTCTGCAATCTAGTCTCTTTAAGCTTTTCCATGAGGTTGCATGGACTGTATTTTGTGCAGCAGAGCTCTCAGACAAAAATACTGGCTTCAGAGCAATTTATGGATGAGGAAAGTGGTACACACAGATGAAATGTACTTACAAAAATCTGCCCATGTTTCATCACAAATCTGGGACATACTGTGCCCAAACAAAGTTTTCCAACCTGCAGTCAATCTTAGAATTGTTAGCCATGTTGGTTAAAGGGATTATGATACAACTCCAAAAAATTCCACGTGCCTCCAATGTTTTATAATGACTTTTATCAAATAATCTGGAGCTGCAGGCAGCCCATCAGCAAACTAACACGTGACAAGCCTAGAGGCAATTCCAGAGCCACCAGAGGAACCTGCCAAGGGGCCAGACATCACTAGGAATGTTTTTGCCACTGCTGGGTCCCATGGGTGTCACCAAACAAGAGAAGGAATGGGACAATGTATTATTTTACTTCTCTGAGGCTAGCAGCCTGTACCTTAATCCACTGCAACTCCGTTGCCATTTGAACTAAGTATTTCTATGGGCTTGTATTTTTTTTCCAAGCTAAAACATCTGTATGTCTATAAGAGAGTGAAGCTTAGAGAGTTTAAAAAATAAAATTGTTGTGTATTATTGACCATTAGTGCTGCATGTTTTTAGCTTTCAGTGTCATACTTTGAAAGCAGAAGTGATTAAGGCACTGGAACAGGTTGCCCCAGGAAGTTGTGGATGAGGAAAGTGACATATCCTTGAAGTGTTCAAGGCCAGGTTGGAAGGGCTTTGAGCAAACTGGTCTAGTGGAAGGTGTCCCTGCCCATGGCAGCGGGGTTGCAAGTAGATTTTCTTTAAGGCCCCTTCCAACCCAAAGCATTCTATGAAATGAAACTTTCTATTTTGGATTTTTTCAGATCTCATGGCTTAGTAACTCTTTGGTCGTCCACAAGGATGAAGTAAGTAGACCTTAGAGCCTTTCGGGAGTTGAGGCCCTACTACAACGTTTTGGCACACAGAAACATCCAAAATCACAGCATTGGTGTCCAAAGAAGGTTTGTTTTCCTCAGTGTCTGTGTTTTAATCAGTCACAAGACAACACAAGTAAATTTTGGAAAGCATTGAACTCTTTTTGATCAATTCCCATATAGTAATATTCTTTCCCTGGGCAACCATATCATTCATTTTTGAGCAATGAATGAGAAGTGGGTTTGGCCATTTGTTTCGGTTTTATATCTACAGCACAAAAGGAAAGGGTAAGATTACAGAGAAATTGGGGAAAATAGAATATTTGTGAATGTGAGTTATATTTCTAATCTATTGACAGGTCCTGCCAATTTGAATTGAGCATCTTATCTGCCCAGTGGAAGATGGGTTGCTATTAGGAACTGATCTATCATAGCAGGTCAGCTGCCTGTGTTTTCCTGAACCTCTGCCTAGAAACAGCAAGTAAGATATTTCCAAAAGGCAACCGGTCTCTTAGATTGGGCTCTCAGATTCCCAGATCATTGAAAGCCAAGTGGATTAAACCTAGGCTTCTGAGCTGAGGTTGATTACAGAAAATGACCAAGGCCCTAAGATGCCACAGGAACTCTCCCTTCACCTCCAGAAAGAAATTACATCCTTTCCAGCATGGATCTGTAAATTTTGCTTCTTTGTTTCTTTGACAGATTTCTACTGTCAGTATTTTCATCAAGAAGGAAAGGATGGAGTGACAGGGAAGGGTGCTGGCTGGTGGTATGAATGTGTAAAGAAAATGAGAGAGAATTTATTATTTCATATAGGACCTCAAGGAGTTCTCATATTATACAAGAGCCCATCCTGCATCCCTGAGCATATTGCAGGTCACCTGAAATGTCTCCCTCCTCTGTTTTAGATCTACATGCTAATTTTTTAAAGCTGGTATGTTGATAATTTTTGTGCTAAAAAGTTACAGTTTGGCACTTGTGAAGACAAGTTGCTGGAGAAACAAACCCAGGATGTCAGTCTTTTTCCCTTCTTGTACCTTTCATCTAAATCTCTTTTTTTCCACCACCAGGATGTGGTCACTTGTCTTGATCATTGCTGGAGCCTGAGAAAAATACACTCAGCTATATTCCTGAGGCTGTTTCATGTTTTTCTACTTCAAATGTAAATTACCAGTTCTGTGTTTTTTTTCTTTTTCTGCTGCCCACTGCCACTAAAATACAAAGTAACTAAATCTGAAGGGCCATGGTGCTTGGAAGGTGGGGAAAGAACTTGTACTGCCCAGAGAGCTGTTTTTTCTGCCTCTACAGCATCTGTTGTCTGCGTCTAAGGTTGTTAGTTCTGTGGTTATCAGGGACTGAGGCATCAGCATCTGTAGCTCCTTTCCTCCCTCTTTCTGTTAGTTCTCTGCTGAGAAAAACACAGAGATTTATTTATGCTGTCTTAGCAAGAATATCCTTTCAAATTTAAAAGAAAGAAATCCAAGCTATGCATGAGCCTTTGCTGAAAGTTAACACAGAGTAGAATATGGCCTTAATATTTTTATTTCAACATAAACAGAGATATTTTCAAATAAAAGAAAAAAGGCAGTAATTCTGACTCATCTTTTTCTTAAACTGATGTAATTTCAGTTGGCCTCATACAGAGGGAAAGAATAAGGGAAAATAAGTGGGATAAACATAGATGCAGCAACAGAAATTCATCATTTCGTTAACCATAAATTTTCTTTACCACGTTTTTTGTTCTTTGTTTCAGAGTTCATGTGGTCATATTTCATATTTCATGCCCCTCTTTTCAATGATTTTTGAGTCTTTTTTCCCCCAAGAGATGCTATCGGTTTTCTATATGTTATTAGACATATGTTGTTTAATACTCACTAGAATATTTTTGGATCAGCTAAGCATCAGTCAAATCCTTTTATCACAAAAGTCTATTCTGGAAAGATCACCTTATTCTAAGGTTACCAAAATGAAAGCAAGAACCCTTATACATTAGACTCTTTTTTTTCCCTAAAGATTTCCATTTTCTTCTCCAGGCCTGCCACTTTACTTGCTAGTTGTATTATAAAAAGCTGTGCTTATAGCAGACCTATTGTAGAGTGAAAAGAGGAAATGCTTTGCTACAAGGCAGTAGCTAATTCACTATTCTTCAGGGACTGATATTCATCTATTCTTCAATAAAAGCTAATGGTTAAATAGACCCAATGCACTCAGCTAATCTAGGAAGAAGCTGATGGCTGGGGGTTGGGATTCAAAGTTCATGCTGAAGTGCTGCTCCTGAAGACAAAGATATTCTTACATTTGCCTTAGAAAAAGATGACAATGCTACCAAAAAAAATCAGATGGCTTTCATTCTCAAATACATGGTTTTATGAAAAAGTATCTACTGTATCTGAGAAAGTTATTTTTTATTAATTATTAAACTTGCATTACTTTTATAAATTTTTCTTTTTAAGGGATATGAATATTTAAACAAGGGGATTACATTTTAAATAACCTGTCTAGTCTTTTGCTACTTGAATTCCAACACCCTTAAGAAGATACAATGGTTTTTTTTTCATGAAAAGCAATTTTTGCAAAGCACTCCCAGAAGGAGGGAAGATGACAACACCACGTTTCCTTCTGTATAACTACCATTCTAGTTAAAGGTACTGCTGTGCTGTGCATATCAAACAGTCCAGTGCAAGAAGGAAAGCTCACTTGAGAAATCAACAATGAAATACAAAAGCCCACAACTGACACAACAGACTACACCAGGCCAGAACAAATTTTTATAAGCAAGGTTATGACTTAAAATACAATATATAGCAAGTCACACAGCTTCTGGACAGTTGCTGCAGCTGTGTATGGGTGCAGATATGTCACTAATTCTTTTAACAGAAAACCTAAAAGTATTTTGTCTGTGCTGCAGGACATTTAAATTAGCCATACTGTGAATGAGGCTGAAAACAAAATGACCTGAATACATATATGTATAATTTAACTGCAGGACTTGTGGTCACTGAAGGTCTAATTCTGGTTCCCCTGAAAACAGTGGCAAAGCTCTTCCTGACTTCACCAGAAACAGAATGGAATAGTAATTAGGAGCACAGCTGAAACTGGTGGCTTTTGTCTTTATTTCAGGACCTTCTCATAGTGCAGGTGATGAAACAGCATAAATTGGAACAAAATGTCACATCCATGTGCTCTGAGTGTGCAGAACAGCTTGTGTTTTCTCCGAAACTCAGGGACAAGGTTGGATATATGCCTTGTGAGAGGGCTTGAAGATTTGTGTTTTTTCACAATCTCAGTACTGACAATGTTTGGTTTTTTTTTTCATGCATCTTTTCATAGAATCGTAGAATGATTCAGGTTGGAAGAGACCCTTGGGATCATCAAGTCCAACCATCTACACTATTCTAAAAAGTTCTCCTCTACAGCATATCCCCCAACACCACATCTAAATGACTCTTAAATACATCCAAGGATGATGACTCAACCACCTCCCTGGGCAGCCTATTCCAGTGCTCGACCACTCTTTCTGTGAAAAATTCTTTCCTAATGTTCAGTCTAAACCTATCCTGCTGGAGCTTGAAGCCGTTCCCTCTTGTTCTGTCACTTGTGACAAAAGACCAGCACCAACCTCTCTACAGTGTCCTTTCAAGTAGTTGTAGAGAGTGATGAGGTCACTCTGTAGCCTCTTCTTCCTCAAACTAAACAGTCCCAGCTCCTTCAATTGCTCTTCATTGTGACACATTTGTCAGTTAGACATACATATGCATACCTTTTCTTTCACAGGGGTTTGTGCACTTTATCAGTGCTGATATATTAATCCCTATTTTAGAGGTTATTTGCCTAGAGTGCATCATCTTTCTACCTGAGGCCAGACTGTATCCCTCTCAATCCACAGAGAAGTACTACAGTGTGATGATAGCAACTCTTCTTTCCGCTCAGCCTGCACCATTCCCAGTGGGGAAGTCTGGGGACAAATACAGTCTTGCCATAATTTGAAAAGCACTTGTTTGCCTCAAAGAGCTCAGGAAAGGGGAAACCCTGTGAACTGTATATTGCCACCAAGTGGATTGAATTTTTGGTGGGTTTAGGGATGGGATACAGGGGTTCACTTAACTGATCTCCCATGTGATTTTTGTGCGGGTGTCTCAGTCCTTGTTAGTGTAGAACTGATACCATAGTAGTTCACCAGTGCAAAGTACTCTGGAGTCTACATAAGCAGTGTTGGAGACATATCTGAGATAATGCACCAAACTGATGGAGACCTTAGAGGTGGTTAAAGAACAGCAGTTTTAATAAGATTCCAACAGCTTTCAGATTATCAAGTAAACTCATGGGAGCTGCATTATATATGAAAACAAAAGTATGTTTTGACATCTAAGAAAAATTTTCTAGATATTACTCTTTTCACCTAAAAACTATCTCAACATTTCCTTATAAGGGTCAAGATCTGTTAATACAATAATTTGGGATGTTTATTTTTACATTACAATTAAATAGTAAAGGCACATATTTTACACTCATAAATAGGTAAACATAATTTTGGACATTATAAAATAGGTCCAAAAATAAAATTTCCCATTATTTTTTCGTAAAGTGTTAGGCTAGTTTTTGTTCATAACTACTGAAGTTTGATAAAAGTAGGCTTGGTTGAGCAGCTCACACAGAGCTCAGGGTTCCTCAGGGACTAAGGGCTACTATGATAGGCATTCACTAGGCAGTGTAGCCCAGTTAAGCTACTGTTCACAGTACGGACAGGACCTGGCTGTTTCTACTGCTGTCTCCTGAAAAATAAGCCCAAGCAGGTACAGTAATTTGGTGGCAGTGGTACCTGGACTCCGTCAGTGTCAGATGGGGACTTATTGTTTGACTGCATTTATGTTCTTGATGCTCCCAGCTTTGGCAGGATGATAAATCAGGAAATTAAGATTGTGAATTCATTACATCCCCTCTGTCTCATACTGTTGCTGCAGGCACACTGATCTGAATTTCTAACCCTGTCATTGAAAAGCTGGTTCACTTACATCATCACACATTACTTTTCAATTAGCTGTTTATTACATGATAATCTTCCATTCTGTTATAGCTTTCCTAGTGACTGTTGTTCCAACAGACTGTAGTAGAAGGTACTGTTGCACCCAGCATGGGCAATTTGGAGAACATAGCTCGCTGCTTCAACATGCTAAAAAAGACTTGTCTTTCTATCTTTCCAACAAGTGAGGTTTCAAAGTTGTTAGAAGCAAAAGATCTTCCCCTTCTGTTTGTTAACATTCAGCAAGTCAATTCCTTTGAATGTGCTTGTGAGACAGACTTTAAAGAGTAATCACCAAGGGCTGTGATTGATCTGTATCACACAGTTAGCAATTTATGAATACATGCCATTTCATTTTCTCAGGGTGTCATTTTTTGCTAAATTTAAATGACTCTGAAGAATTAAAATATTTGGAGGGTTCTCTGATTCTGTCTTCTCAATCAATTATACTGAGAGATTACAAGTGAAAAGGCCTGGGCCATTCAAAGGTACTGTTTTCCACTGACAAAAACACTACAAAATGCAGATGAGACATTTGATATAAGACAAAGGGGTCACAGTCATCGTGAAAAACAGAACCAGGAGTAAAAATAGTCAATATATGAGGAGAATACATGGTAGAAAAACTATTTCTTTCTTTAAAAATGTATTATGTTTCTTTTTGCCTCTTCTGCTTGTGTAGAAACTGCCTCCTCTGCTTTTTAAATGTCATCCATATTTATCAGACTGCATGGTTCTTGACATTTAGGAATATTTTTTCATCAAACTGTAACTGAAGCTTTGACAAAGGATACTAATTATCAAGGGACTGAATTTTTTTTCTTTTTTCCCCTTTTTTAACGAGCAGCAGGCTATAGAGAAAGTGTGAATTATCAGCCACTTCTAATGTTCCTGTAGCAGTCTCTCTTCCCTTACTGTTGCAACATAGCTAGAAATAAGAATTTAAATGTTTGCTGAAGCATGCACAAAATGTAGTGGAAGCTGAATAACTGCAATTTAAATGAGAGAGAAATCATTAGGTTACTTACTCAAGTAGAAAGAGTTACCACCTGTTAGAGCTACATACAATCCTTATTGAAAGAAATTTTATGGGCATTTTTAAATGTAAATGCTGATTACTCACCAATGATGATTTCATTGACTATGGGATACATAACTTGTACAATGTCACGATATGGCAAATAAAAAATTGCAGTATGAAAATTTGATAAAATACTCTGTTACTAAACAGAACGCTGTGGTTTTTTTAAAGTCCATGTACACTATTGTGTTTATCAACAAAAGTTGTTCATGATGAACATTATTTTCTTGTACTTATTGGCAGTAAAGACATATTGGGCCCTGATCAGAAACAAAATGATTGTTTTTCACAAATCCATTTCATGATCCTCCAAATAAAGCCTAATGTAAGTGTATAGATATACATCTGAAATCTATCATTCATCCATTTTCAGTTGCCTAGCAATGGCACAACTGCAAAGGAAAGAACGGTATGTGGTCTGTAATACATTTTTTTATTGTTATCGATACTCTCGTGTCCATAGTTCTTCATTATGATCTTGCCTGCTATCCCATATAAATTATTTGATTCCCTTGACTTGTCAAAACCAGGTCATTTAGCTTGAAGTGAGATTCTTAACTAAGGAAGAAATACAAGATATTCCCATTAGAAAATCAATTTTAATTTAGTTGCAATATCAAAGCCTGCTTTGAATACATGTTCCGTGAGTTCAACTGCACTAATAATAATAGTTAGGTCTCAGAATACCTGAAGCAATTTTATAAAATTGCAAAGCTAAACACAACTTTTATACCTGGTCCAGCCTTGTTTTAACAAAGAAACATAGTTTTTAAGTAAAAAATGAGGCCAGTCCTACTAAACATGTACCCTCAGGGGAGACCAGTTCCAAGTAGTTACCCCTGACAGCAGAAAAGAAATATATACCTAGGTATTCCTAAGACTCAGCACTCTCTATACAGTAAGCTTTCCTTCTTGTCACTCCTTTCTATCCTATATAGATTATATAGGATTATATAGAATATAATCCTGATTAATGTTTTCATATTACAGTTTATAAATCATCATATAGTTATGAAACAGAAAGGAAAGAATATAAGTAGAGCTGCCCTTGAAAAGATGGCACAACAGACCACCCCAGCCTGACTCTGCATAAGAATTTACAACTTCTTTGTTTCTCCCTAAAAACCAATGCATTTTACTGACCTAAAGCAAATAAAAAGCAGAAACAAAAACCCCTCTCATTCCTCTCTTTCTTCATAGGAACTGAAAACTAAAGAATTCTTGGCTATAGCATCCCTCTTATAGATTAGTGTCTCCAAAAAGCATTGAAGCATTGATTTATGTCTTATAGCTCCGCTTACATTTGGTGCCCTTTCCTTCTTCTTGGTTTATCCACCTCAGCATCAACTCATAAAAACTCTCTGGACTTCAGTGAATCAAAGTGAAACAGCAAATCCTTAAAGGATGTAGAGGGAGGCAGTACTACGAAGGACATGCTTCTGCTGGGCTCCACTCTTTCCAGCTTATGGACTTCAAGTGTTGCAAAATGCATGGCAAAAAGAATTGTGGTCCAGTGCAGAATGAATGGCTCATTGATGTGGTACTTAATGTTGCCATTTTCCCTGTGGGGTGGTGGAAAGGATGACCCGATCCTTCTTTCCTCATAGAAAATGCTAGAAATTTCTAGATAAATAGAAAACTTAGAAATTGCTTTTTCTCCTCTCAACAGTTTTAGTACTCCACTATATAACTGCTAGAGATATTTTTATGTCAGTCATAAGATTTAAGAATTTTTGCATTGCTGCATCAGGTCCTGATGATATACAAATTTCAACAGGATTTGGGTTGCTTGTGTTGTGCGTATGTATAGGTAGCTAATTCACTGGCAGACCAAAATGGAAGCAAGACTATTGACGCTAAATAGATGAAGGGGTTTTCCCACTTGCCTGCACAGAGGACAGTTCTTGAGGGCTTCAAGAGGAAAGCTCTCAATGTATTATGTTCCACAGGCTCTCTCCACCTGAATTTGGGCCTCCATGGGCCTTTTTTCTCCGTGGCTTAAGTGGTTGTTCAAAGTTCACTACGTCAGTAGCACTCTATTTCATTCAGAACAAGTGTTAAGGGTAAAATATTGCCTGTGATCTGAGGAATAATCAACTATTTATCCCAGTTATGAAACACTTATATTGTTACTATTCTGTGGTAGGACTCCCATCTAAAGTAAATTTACTTGACCTCCTATAAATCCTGTAGCCATCAGTTGTGCCAGGTAAGACAGGCATTCCTTTTGGCTTCTGTGTTGACCAACTCTTCAATATTTTAATCTCGTAGTCAGAGCACAGATATATCATGGATAAGGATAAACAGTCTTAAGCAAATGCAACATTTGAGGGATGGTGTTAATAGGAGAAAAGAGAGAAGTAAGAAGGATTAAAAAGTAGCAGATCCCCTGAGAGAAATTATTGCCTGGCAATTTAGAGTAATTTCCATTTTTAAGCAGTCTTTGTAAGGAAGAGCAAGAGTCATTTTCAGTTTAGCACTTGAATATTGAACTAATGGAGAAATGGCAAACTTGGCAGTGGCTTCGGCAGAGATCCAAGTATTTTTTCCAGAGAGACCTTTTCTGCTCTGTATTTAAACTACATTTGTCTTAGAACTGCTTGAGTCTATTTTAAGGTAAAATAAGATCTCATTTAGCCTTGTGATATTTTCAAACTTCACCAAGAAGCACTGACAGTATGAAGAGATCAAAATTATTACATTCTAGTGAACAACAGCTTTGGGAAAAAGGACTTAGGTAAATAGATGCATGACATTAAAGCCAGCGCTTTAATGGTGGTAATGCATATACCATTGGCATGTTAGCCTACCTGTCATCTTGAAGTGCTTCTAAATCTCCTACATGAAGCACCCAAATATGCCCAAGGACGGTATGGAAGGACTGAGGGACTTGTGTCATAAACTGGCTCTCTAGTAAAAGTAAGTAGTGATTTGTGTCCCTGTGCTTCTGAGTAACCTCCTCTAAGTCAGCAAGAAAACGTGGCCCAGGCTTCTTCTGGTACCCTGATCACAATCCTAAGGCATATGCCTGTAGCTATATATATTTGTGTCTTTCACTTTGAAGTGTCTGAAAAGAAGTGGCCCACAAAGCACTGTATTTATAGACTGATGGTGGGAGGAGATGTTGGCTGCCATGTAGTTAAGGGAAGGACAGTACTTGACAGGGCAAAGTTTGAGGCAGTTTGCAGATCTCTGGAGAGTGAATATGCCACATCTGGTAGAATATCATTTCTATTCTCTTTGGGCAATAAGGCCACTAACAGGCTATTGGAGCCGCACTTAGTCTTTGTCTCTTGAGTACACTCCAAGGAGACCAGAGGACCCCTTCTTTAGCAATGTTGATGATTAGGGCCCAGCAATAAACCAGGAACATGATAGTATAAATACATTCCATAATAGGTCAGACAACACACCTGTTGAAGGCAGCGTACCATTTTGTTAGAACAGAAAGGTGTTTGGGTAACTCAGATGTATAAATTTTTTACCTCTGAAAGTTAGTGACATGAAGATCATCCATGCTTCCATTATAGGCTCAGACTGTAGACTTAGGGAAAAGAAGGACAAGCTTAAAAATTTTATTTAAGGACTTCCTATGGAGTTCCTATGGAATTTTGCTGGAAAAATCTGTGACCTCGTAGTCACAGAGGAGCTGGTGACAGAGGAGGGAAAGAATTTGTGATTTTTGAATGCCAAGATTGTCTACCACTTGTCTCATACAGCTATAAAATCTGTAACAGAACCACGTCACTAATACAGTTGCCCTAGAAATGGAGTTGCAGCACTTACTAAGTCAAACAAGTCAATAATCATCTCATTTCTCTCTGAATCCTTTAGGTTAATAATTTTGTTTAATAAACTGTTGTGTCCCTTCCTACTCATAGGACATGGAAAATGCATCACTTTTTACAGAACACTGAAAAATTAAAAGGCCCTTTAATTTCTTTACAAATAAAAGACAGGTTAAGGGTTTGTATTTTATTTGGAAGTTTTATTTTAAAACTTGACTTAATACAGGCAACCACAATGCACAAGCTGCTTTGTGGGTCAATGCATGGCCATGCAGGAATTTTGTGAAATTTGTCATGAAAGGAGGTAAAAATAAGCTTTACTGGAGATTTGGAGCATCTCCATCATCCATTTAAAAAGCATAACAGCATAGCTTGCTGTTCTACTCTTTTCAGTTAAAAGAAAGAAACTTTTTGGCATACAATGGGAGCTACTGTACCTATCTTGATCATAATGGATGGGAATGTAGGGAAGTCTTACTGTTGCATTCAGTGGATGTAAAATCATGCTTCTCTGCTGAGACTACACCACACAAAAAACCAGGGCAGGGATGCCCAATTCAGCACAGGCTGAGCTGATCAGTTTAGCCTGGCAATGAATATTTACTGATCTAGAACATCTAGAGAAGGGCAACTAAAATTATTGAAGAGATGAAGCAGGTGCCTACATAAAGGCACAAAAAGGCTATGACTTTTCAGTTTGGAGGGGGAAAAATGAATGGGGTTATGATGAGAACATGAGGATGCTGCTGAGTAGGATAAGGGCACACTATCATTCAACAGGTCCAGCAGTACAAGAACTAGGTGATATTAAATGAAAACCAGTAGATGCATATATGATTGTCAGGGTCATAAAGAGGTTTGATACATTCATGGTCAAAAATCCATAAACACATAGAAAGGGGGATAGTCATGTGTGTACCTTCTAACAACACCCATTCGATGATTGTGTATGCCAGGAGACAACCAAGAGAAATGGCCAGGGTTGCACACTCTTCCTAAATGACTTTTCCCAGTGCCAGACAGAATAGAGGGGTAGACAGACCACTGGTGTGATGCACTGAGCATTTCTTATGTTTGTACTGATGGACACATGTTCTGGTGTAGCCGAGTTGTACCTACACAATGTTCTGTTACATGATACAGACATATGGCTTTTTACTAGTGACAGAAAACACAACTGTGAACTAGATTTAAAAGATGTTAGTAAGGGAGCTCTGTGTACCTGCTAAAGAGAATTAAAGCACTGACATTTTACAGAGTGCAAGCCCAAACATAGCACATGGACTTTCCCACTGTCTGGGTTAGTCTCAATTGACTGGACTTCAAAGAGGCTGACCATTCATAATAGGCTACTGTAAGATTGATTTTTGCTTTAAAGAAACTAAACCCAAACTGTAAATTGATCTTGTCTTTGTATATATAAAGGGCACATTACCAATTCCACTGTGCTACCTGCTGAATCACTGCTATGTGTAAATCATGAGGTAAAAATTCAAATAGAGCTTTCTAGTGCTACACTTGCTGCATATGTGTGGCTGTAAGCAAGACAGTTAATTTCTAAGGGTGTATCTCCATGAGTTCCACATGTGGCTCCATCAGTATTGGATTATTCATCTCTTCTGTAAATAGGCTGCGTTGTAATACTATAAATTAAGCAGTGCTAAGATTGATCTAAGTGGCATTGCTGAGGATTTAGACCATAACTTTTTCTATTCCTCCCTTTCTCTTCCAGAACTTTTAATGTTATTAATATTTGTACAGTGCTCAGACAAAAGACACTATAAAAGGCAAGATCTTATTGCTTTAATAGAAGTTCAGGGCTTTGTCTTATTTTTTTTATTTATTCCCATTTGACCTTCGAAAGAGGTGAAACATGAACTTTCTACTATTCCTAAATATCATTTCAGGTCTTATGATTTAAAACTTTTAGTCTCTTTGCTTTAGTATTAGTCATCATTAATGGTTAAAGAAAATACATCCCATCTGATGCTTTGAAATTGAGAATTAGACATTTTAAATCTAGTAATGTCTAGGGAATAGCCATGCTTTAGCATTAATACTATATTGGAACACAGAGCTTACTACAACTGGATTTTAAAGTAGTAATTCCAATGAACTGCTATGGTATTTATTAATTCAAGAGCAACAGTTTCCTACTTTGCCATTTCTTGTGCTCACCCTCTCTTTTCTTGAGTAACCAGCAGAATCATGCTATGGAAGCAATGTAGTTAGGTAGGAAGCCTTGCATATGGATGTAGGTACATGCAGCACCTCTACAGTCTTGCAGCTGAACAATGACACAGCAGTTCCCAAACAACAAAGTAACTTCCTGGAAGACGTCTTCTAATAAAATACTGTGGTGTTGTCTGTGGGCAGCAGCTTCAGCAGACGCAATTATTAATATCTACAACCTGTTAAATTTTTAGAATACTATGTGGCTTGAAGATAACTGGTTATCTGGCAGTACAGAAGTTCAGTTCTCAATCAGAAGTTAGATAAGCAGAATTTTTAAGCCTGTCTTTTTAAAAGAAGTATTGGGATGATGACGGAGGGACCCTGTCTTTTGGATAGTAAAGAGACTAGCACAAACAGTTCTGACATCATAAGACAACTTCAGTAAATTTAGATACATTAACATGAACATTTTTAACAGACTGTTTAACATGACCATTTTTAATATGATTAGAATGTGGATTTCAGGAGTGCAATGCTTCCTGTGTAAATCATTAATGATCTGTAAAATCATATTCAGCCACATAAAATATGTATATATTTGTATACAAAAAACTAAATTTGGAAAAAATTTATAAAAAATATTTAAAGGAACGCTTTGGTGATAGCATCTTTTGATAGCATAACATGGATATTATTTTTAGAAGGACTGATTAGTCTTACTATATAGTCCATTGTAGGAGAAATGCAAGGTGACATTGCATTTTGAAAGAATCTTTAACATAAAGGACATTAATCAAACTTACAGTCAAAATATAGGAGAAGTTGCTTCTTCAGGAGACTTCACTTACATAAAAGTCACTGTACCTTGCCATTAGAACTCATTGACAAATGTGTTGAATTTATGTTCAGTGTAATTGAACTACTCTATCATTCTTTCCTGTTTAGACAGTTGTGGCCACTTAGGAGTTTTATGTTACTTTTTATCTTGGATGATACTGATTTTTCCTTTTGATGGTCACTGGAACAAGAAACTAAAACTTAGTTGTGCTCTGAGCAGTTTTGTCTTTAGTGTCTGTCTTTCTGGTTTATTTATCTATTTCCCAGTGTTTGTTCAATATAAGCTCCTTTAGTAAAGGAAACAGAAAATCTCCATGCTCATAATTACATCTGTCTTCAATATTTTAAATATCTTTAAATCTCCATATAATTTTTTTCCATGCTGACATCTTCATCTGCTAACTAATACATCATATTTGGCCATTACTATGACACATAATATAGTGTCATATTTGGCCCCTAAGAAAAAGGAAAAGAAAAAGTAGGAAATCCACATATAGAGGAAGAAGCCTTTGAGATGAAAATAAAATTGCTAGTTATTGTTTGGCAGACACAGCCTGGGGAAGAGGACTACGCACTAGCATTCTAACGTTGCTGTTTAGTCTTATGTCCGAGACTGATCATTAGCATTCCCAAGCATGTATCAATTTGAAAATGTCTTTCTTTTAACTCTTCGATATGGAAGCCCCAAAGTACTTTATTTGTGTAATAAGTTCCTTCAAGATGTTCAAAATGAGCTGTGGCTGTTCTGGTTATATTCAAGTGACATCCATTCAGAGGAAAAAAAAAAAAAAGTAAGTTTCTTTTTGCGAAATAGTAAAAACAGAGAGTGCAAAGAAATAATGTGTTCTGGACTGATTGTTTTAAGCAGTGACAATAAACACAGGGTATTTTCAGATGGTATTTAGGGCAGTCTTGTTATCTTAAGAGCACAACAACCTCGTTCTTATTGTATCTGATGCTCAGAGTCCCCAGATATCCCCAAGAGAAGCACACCTGTATATAACATTATTTTTCTTGCTAACAATATATTTTTAAATGCTCAGTAAATTTATCAGTCCAGAGACTGATGAGTCCAGTTTTATTTAGAGTACAAAAACTTTCCTCCACATCACTGATTTTATTGATTTTGTTTATGTCTTCTGCTCTACCAGGAGTTGTAAAAAGCTCCTTCCTATCTCTACTCCCCCAGTAAACATTACCAGTGTAAAAGAATGGAGCTTTGGGAAGAGGCAATTCAGGCACATGTTTTGATACACCTATATTTGTACCCCACTTGCTCTGTTGTTCTGCACTCAGATGCTATTTGTTTTCATTCATCTTCTTAAGAGTTAGGAGAGACTGGGTGCCTATTAACCAGAAAGACAGAAACTTTCTTAAAAGAGGATTAATATTCTACCTTTGGTATGATAATTGATAACAACGCACCTGTTATCAGGTTTCCAGAGTATATCTCATTGCACATTCCAAGAAAAAACAGTTCATGGATGTAAAATCTAAGAAAATCATAAAGCATTGGCTAAAACAGTAAATTTAAGTGTTCTGTAGCTGGTAAACTGGAACTGTAATGAGTAGGGACATGAGCTGTACTATACAAGGCACAGTCACAGCATATTACTGTCTAATTTGCCTTCACTCAGCTGGTCAAAGGCATTTTTTATAGCACAGCAGAATTGGTCTTCTTCCGTCCCAGGTTCCTGTAAAGCAGAGCAGCAATATTTAGAATCATAGAATCATTGAATTGTTTTTGTTAGGAGAGACCTTTAAGATCAAGTCCAAAAACTAACCTAATATTTCCAAGCTACCACTAAACCATTCCTTCAGCACCAAATCTACCCATCTTTTGTACACCTCCAGGGATGGTGACTCAATCATTTACTGGGAAAACCGATTCCAATGCTTGATAACCTTTTCAGTCTAGAATTTTTTTCTAATATCCTATCTAAACCTCCCCTGGCACAACTTGAGACCATTTCCTCTTGTCCTATTGCCTGTTACTTGACCAGCCCCCACATCACTACACCCTCCTTTCAGGTAGTTGTAGAGAGCAATAAGGTCTCCCCTCAGCTTCTTTTTCCCCAGGCTAAACAACCCCAGTGCCCTCAGACTCTCCTCACAGGACTGTTCACCAGCTTTGTTGCCCTTCTATGAACAGCACCTCAATGTCTTTCCTGTAGTGAGGGACCCAAAACTGAACACAGTATTGTATTATACCACAATACTGTTATATACCTTCCAGGACTGTGATAAGGATTTACTAATTAGATGTAGATTGGTTTTCAATGGGGTGACCCAAGCTCAGTCTCTCCGTCTCAGTCTCTCCGTGCCTGCCCCTGCAGGGTCAGGACACTAGGATCCTCCTTGACTGGATTTGGTGAAACAGTGAAGCAGGACATTCAGAAAATTTGCTTTGCTGTGTGCTATTAAGTATTTTGGGTGAATTACCAGATTATTTAGCAATAGTATAACAATATAGAAAAGTAAGGAACATGCTTAGAGCTGGCATCATGGTTGTCTGTACCACACGCATTGCATGAGGTCTACAGCTAAAGGGAGCCTTCTTGTAACTTTCTCAGTGTTTATTTTTTAGGAGTTCAGGATGTGCTTTTCATTCAACCCTCATTGCCATTGTGTCCTCTAGCCTCTTGGAGTGTTCTCTTGACTCCTGATACATATTGCAACAGCTTTTCAAGGGGAATGTGTAGCTACACAGAAGACCTCCTGCACCTGTAGAGTGGAAGAAGAGGAAAAAAGAAAAAGGTCTGTGGAACCTCCATTGACTGGAAGAGAGCAAAAGAAATCTCAGAGAAGGAACTCTGTGGGCAAGTTTAAAATGCATGAACTGATCCATTTCCAGCAAATTTATTCTTGTGTATCTCAGTTATTCATTGCAAAGTAAGTTTAATTAAACACAGGGTAATACTTTCCTA
Source organism: Scolopax mira (assembly GCA_004320125.1). Taxonomy (NCBI): domain Eukaryota; kingdom Metazoa; phylum Chordata; class Aves; order Charadriiformes; family Scolopacidae; genus Scolopax; species Scolopax mira. Next base: position 42,056 of record BJBW01003955.1, read on the forward strand.
TCTTAGAAAGGGTAAAAAACTAGTTATCTCCACATCTCCACGCTTTAGCCATATGCAAAGCTATTTCTTCTCAAAGGTTGACACAAGAGGAAATAATTCCTATTGTTTCAGAATTGCACATTTGTACAGTTGTGAATCATTCCTGCCTTTAACACTTGACAGCATGTAAAGTAGATAGACTGTTTTTTGTTCATATTCACTACATATCTGCTTCCTCCTGAGAATACAGTTTTGGCTTCATAATAAATCCCTGCTGCAAATCATCTTAAGAATTCTTGTCCCATAATTCACCCAAAGCTTTTTGACCTTGTTAACTGCAGATTTTAGAGTAGGAGTTTGAAATAAATGTCAGTCTTGCTGATGCAGCCTTATTGTTTTCTCCCAAGAAGATAGCTTAATATGTTTAGACCACTGGAAGTGACAATCCTTCACAAATTTCAAGAACTATCATTAATTTATTTTAATAATGAAAAGCAAAACAGAGTGCGACAACAACTTTTGTGCCATATATTAATGAATACTTCATTTCTAAGACCTGTAATGAAACTCTGTTAAGTATGAAAGGAGGCAGCAGAGTCATTAAAAACCCCAGTATACTGGCCTGGTAACATTGAAAGGAGGTGTGCTTTCTACTTCATTACTGCCAGACCCTAAAAGAAGCAGTGTATACCCAGAAGATTTCATCGAAGTTCTCTTTTCTCCTTGTGAAGTCAATAGGCAAACTGCTATTATCAATAAGAGCAAGCAGGTTCTATATTAAAGGCTTTACAGCACTTGGACTTGAGCGACAATAGGTAAAAGGCAAAATATAAATTCAGTCTTTTTGATACTTTCCTGCATATCATTAACAGAACAAAATAATGTAGAGGGAGAATTTTTTTCTTATAGAAAATAGAGGACGTGAAGTGAAAAGCTGGGGTCTTGGAGGGACTGTAGGTACCTCGTGCTTTCAGTACTGAAATGTCCTAAGAGCATCATTAGCTATACTGTCCTACCTTTAAACCGCACTCACAGAAGAGTCACAACCATAAATGAATGCTGTATAGGATTTTGCCAGTGCTAAATGAGGTAAGGTTGTAAGCACTGGGAATGCTTACAGTAGGAGGGTAGTACTACAAAAATCCAACTATATAATCATGGCACAAGCCTGTTGACTGCATCAGAAACCTCTAAAAGAATTCTCTAGGGCTGTGGCTGCATATTGTGGAGTATAAGATTAAGAATAAGAAGTCTTATTTTTAGGAGTTTGTAGGTGGTTTTGATAGACAGTGAATGCTGGAAGGAGTATACCTGAAGCAAAGAAAGTGAGAAGTCTTTCCCTTTGTGCTGTATGAGATCAGAGCTGCCGAGGACCCTTTTTCGTCTTCTCACACTCATACCAATCTCTGGACATGATGCTGAGCAGAGCTTCTGAGATTTTAGTGGTTCTTCTGAAGTATGTAAGCAATTCTGAATGAAGCAATTTCATGCAATTCTAAGCTGTGTCACTGGATAAGTGAAAGTGATTCATGATGCATTGAAATGGAAATTTAAAAGAAATTGTTTCTGAATTTAATGATCACGATAGTAAATGACCTTAAGTGAGGCATGATGCAAACAGGGGCAAGACTGAGCAAACTGTCCCAGTGTAAGTTCAGTTATCCTCCCTCTCCTTGAGAAACAAACTTCTATACAGTTAGCCTTACATTTCTCTTTAATAAATCCAGATAATCTGCATTTGCCCAGGTTACAGAAAAAAAGGGTTATATTCAGTCTTTATGTTCAGTCTCTTTAACCATCTTAAATCTGTTTGGTTTTTTTCTGATAGATTTGCATTAGGGAATTCAAAAGCATTGAGTTACCAGAACTGATTTTAAAACATTTTAATTAAACCATGTAATTTATGGCTTTAGAAAAGGCCTACTTTGCTCTACACATCAAGGCATGCACAGTAAGTACATCGTAAGTACATTGACGCACAGCTTTTTTTTAAGACATATGACAGGCATCTTAAACATCTAACCTGAAGGTGTGAACACTCCCTCTGCTTTTCTTTCAGTGCTTTTTCACACAGTAACTTTCCAGAGACAGAGTTGCAGTAGCACCATTTGATCCTGCATAATTCTTGAAGTTCACTTTACATGTCACAGTATTTTGGGGTGGGTTTGAGGTCCTTGAATGGACTCTTTCTTCGTGCCACAGAGAACTGTTATTCTGTATCCCAGGTCCTGTATAAGAACCAGCACATTCTGTGTCTGATCTAGGCAGGATCACTTGTGTAGTCACAAAGAAATAAAAGATCATGATAGTGGTTCACTGAATTTCACTTAATTTTTTAGAGTTGGAAGGGACCGTAGAGATGATTTAGTCCAAGTCCCCCGCCGAAGCAGGATTGCCCAGAGCTAGAGCAGGACTGCGTTCAGGCGGGTCTTGAAAACCTCCAAAGAAGGGGACTCCACGACCTCCCTGGAGCCTGTTCAGCATTTCAGATTTTTCCTTGAAGTTTAGAATGTAGCTTTATTCTATTTGGAATTATACAGTGTTTATATGTGGCTCTTCTCTTTGAATTTGCTGCTACACTGAGCATGGAAAAGCACAACTTGCCTCCTGTGTAAAATAAATGGTGACAACATGTAATTTTCTTCTTTGCAGCCTTTGCTATAATTTCCTTCTTTTCAAGCAATAGAGAAGTCATTTTGATAAAACCTTCTCTAGTAGTCTTGTCACTATCTTGTTACTTCTGTGTAACTGTTGTATGACTAAACATCCTAATTGTTTGGAAAGGTACAGTTCACAGGTGTTTTGTGCATAAAGTAAGTATTTCCCAAGACCATGTCATGGAAATAACTCACTGAAGCACTTAGGTTTCAGTGACCAAAAAGAATATTCTTGCTGAAAATGTACTCAGTATTTAATCCAAACATTACTACACACTTGGATTCCTTTCTGTAAATGAAGATTTATTTTTTTCTAATCAAAAGTGTTAATAAGAACATGGATTGCTGTTCCATATTATACTGGGTAAACTAACCTCTCAGGGACAGCTTTCATTTCAGGACAGGCTGTTTCTTTTTCAAAGCTGAAAGAAGTGAAGAATTAACATCCTCAGGTAGGCAGCTGCAATATCCGTAGCAGCGGCCAAGGATGGCCAACTGGAGAAAGAGCAGAGGTAGAAGACATGGAGAAAAGGACCTGGAGGAGGTATTCAGGCTAACCATAGGAGCTTTCCTGGAGACCAAGTGATGCCAGGAAAGGATCTCCAGACATTAGCTTGTGAGCTACCTGGGACCTTAGGTCTTTCTTCCCTACTTCATGAAACCACATTTCACCTTTAAAAATAAACTCAAGCTTTTGCTTCTTTCAAGTCTATTGATGTTTTGACCCCCTCAACATATTTTTTTGTACCCCTTTCCACCTGTACCTCCTTTACCTGTGTTCTGTCTGTGATGCTTGTGGCCAGCAAACCACAGTTACAGCTGCTTTTCAGAAGTCTCTTAATGGTATTGCTTATCCTGGTTCCAGGAGCCAAATCAGGAGGCAGCAGCTTCAAATTTTAGCAGGGTTCACTGAGGAGAACCCTATTCTTTTACACACTATGTTGAATCAGGCAGAGGGATTTTTGTTACCATGGTGGGTTTTCTCCCTTAACTTCTCTTTGATGCCTCCCTGTCTTCTTGTGTTCCTTTTTCTTAGCATCTTCATCTTTCGTTGTTTTTCTATCAAGGTATCAAACTACTTAGTATCATTTAACCACACTTGTCATTCCTAATAGGCTGCTATACAGCATCATATCTTCATGATGTAGAAGTGGGATATTGCTTTTGCCAATAAAAATACACTGGAGTAAATGACCCTCGTTGAGATAATATTCCTTTGTTGTTGAGAGAAGTCAGCAAGCACTATTGCTTCCTTCAAGCGAAAGGATAGGAGTTTTCAGCCTATAGAAAATGGATTGATAGAAGGAAATTGGGCTGATTTATTCTTGCTTAGTCAGAGGCTGTCTTGCTTTCAATACGCCTGCAATAACAAAATAGCCTTACAATTTGCAAGAGCACAACAAATTTTTCTAACTAGAAAAGCAAGTAATTCAGTTTAAAAACATCTAACAATACTTTAAATACTAAGAAAATTTATCAAGTAATTTCCCCAAGTTCTTTACTAATTTTTAAAATAATTATATGGATAGTTACTAGTTATGCCCTTTGAAAAATTAGAACTTTTTTTTTTCCTTGAAAAAAAAAATTCCGATGGCACCCCAAACAGTTTTTTTCCCCTCTTTGTTTACAGGAATCTACATGATTCATGACTCAAATGTATTGGAGATAAATTTTCTCCCTAGACTTCTATTCTATCCCTAGTGTGGATGGGTAAAAAAAATATTTAATTTCATGCTGCTGCTACATGAACATTAGCTAACTTTGGCAACTCCACAATTATCAGTGGCAGATGTTAATTTAGAGCCCCAGAGGTATTTCCCAGAGCATTAAGGTCCTTTTCAAAATATAGTTGGGGACTTCATTGAGAGCATATCTTCAAGACTGCATACCACAAAAGATTTTCTCTTAAAAATCCACATCTAATTAAAGAGTATTAGTTGTTAGAGAAGTACACATAGTCACTGTTGTTTTTAATAATAAAGCACCAGGTCACATTTGGGGACAGAGAGGGGGAGACACCTCCAGCTTTCAAAGAGATAAGGCAAAAAAATTGTTCTACATAGTGTTCACTCACATGAACTCTCAAAAAAACCAGAAATGAAACTGGAACTTGGTAAATGCAAGACCAGTCAATAGCAAGATAATGACACAAGTCAGTGAAGAAAGATTGATTTATGTACCCCCTCATGCTGAGACTTAAATTTACAATTTGCTAACATAGCGATTAGATAGCAGGTGGAATCCAACAAGTATGATTCATCTAAAGCAGTGTTTTGAATGAAAAACACTATATAATTTAGATTATGGTATAAACATCCAGTTTTTGTACATGAATCCACCTGTCGATTCAGCCACAACAGAAATTATGACTGCAAATAAAGAATGCCTCTGTCACAGTCATAATCAGTCCCTTCGAAAACACATAAAATCCCCTCCCTTCTAATATCCTAATTTGAAAATGCTATGAACTATATCAAATTGAGGACAGAGGTGGTAATCCTCTAAGTTCAATTACAGAGTTCCCACTTCAGTAGTCTTGCTGGAACAATAAAGTAGTTTGAATGCAAGCTTCTTTGTTTAAGTCAAGCTTGCCTCACATCCTGAGATATCTTTGGTTGCTAATAGCACTCTCACTGAAAAATGCATGAGGACTCTGGTTAAAGATCAACAAGAGAGAAGCTCATGATCACCAGCCAACAAAATTTGTTGTTTTCAAATTACTTACTTTACTACATTAGGGACTATAGATAAATAAGTTTGCATTTTCTAGAGAGATTATAAATGGAGCTACAGCTGTGTCTTTCTCTTCTATAGCAACAGACAGCTCCACCTTCTCCCCAAAATACTCCACTTCTGTCCAACTGACCACATTCACAAGAGGCAAAATCCATTATACCAGCAAGCTCCAGCTTGTAGCCAGAGAGCTGGATGAAGCGCCAGTGTGGAGAAGGAGACTTCTTGTTCTGGTTCATTTATCACTGGAGTAAAAGCAAGCTGAAATTTGTCAAATAATCAAACAAACCTTTGCAAAGCAACATAAAGGCATGTAATTGATGATTATACTTTCTTCACGGTGTAAAATTAATCCTGGGGAAACCTATGCATTTAGCAAAAGCTCACCAAAAAAGCTTAAAAGTGATTATTCCTTTGTGTTGTCCTAAGATTGAACTAAATTTAAAACCAGGAACAAAAAGCATTCCTGTAGCTTCATATGGAAGAGTTTACTTCTTGTTCATCATTCACAGGGAAATTAGTATTTCTTATTGGCTGTGTACTATGTAAAAGTGAGATCTTTGAAAAACATAAGAAGTCATTTTCTTCTGGCAGACTCTGGAAGTTTATAAGCCGGGGTCATAGCAGGACTCTGTGAATTTTAATCCAGTTTGCATCCTATAAAAATAGCAGTACTTCATCCCTTACAAGGGATGTATTATATTTGCTGTATTATACTGCTGGTATAGCTTGAGCTGCTGTGGAGGTTGTTTAAAGAGAACTATTTAGTGCAACTGGAAAGACAAATGTGTTTTCTCTGAATTGAGAACATGAATAACTTGAAGACAGAAAAATATATCCAGAAAAGGCAAAGAACTAAGAGTGACTAAGGCAATTATGAATATTCACTCCCCAAAGGCACTGCAAAAAAACCCAGCAGTATCTTCACATATTGTTATTTTTACATTACTGGGGTGTTTACTATTAAAGGAGCTAGTTTCCCTTATATACTGCGAACAGAAATTACCTGCCACTGAAAGGACATACTCTGTTGAAAGCATTGTCTACCAGTTAATATTTGATAAAGGAAAAAGTTATATAACTAATAATAAAAAATGTGAAAAAATTTAACTTTGACAGCACAGCTGCTGATGCTGATTAACATTAAAAGACGCTACATTTACTAGTTAATGAAAAATAAATACTTACACCTGATGCCCAGCTCATATACTGAATATACAGCAAAGTATATTGTGTATAACACATTATATAATATCTCTGTTACATAATTTTCAAAATTATAAAGCTCCTTATTCACTTTTCTTATAAGCTGATGGACCTCAGGAGGTGGATACCTCCTTGAATACATGGAAATCTTGAGGAGACACTCCAAAAAAGAGTTCTCTTTGACTGGCAACTCGAAAGGTCTTTCTGCTATTAGAATTTTAGAACTAGCCTATGCATGTCCATGTGCAACTCTGTGTTGCAGAGGGTGACATAAAACAGGGAAGAGAAGAACATTTCCAGTGAACCAGTGTTACCCACGCATTTTCGCAATCTGATTCTTATGACATGGTCTTCCATGGTCATTGATATTTATGATATCATGCAATTAGTGAAATAACAAATTAATGGCAAAGTAATGAATGAGAACTTCTAGCTAAACAAACACTAGGATAAAGCAGTCCAATCAGTGGAGTACCCCCAAGATGATCAGGGTCTGGAGCACATGATATACAAGAAGAGGCTGAGAGAGCTCGGTTTCTCCAGCCTGGAGAAGAAGGCTATGGTAAGGTGTTATGACTGTGTACAACTACCTAATGGGAGGGTATACATAAGACTGAGGCAGACTTTTTTGGAGATACATGATGAAAAGGAGAGAAAGAATGGATATGAACTGAAGCAAGCAAAATCATGCTTAGCTTTTCATAAGAAAAAAACTTTTCACAGGAAGAGCAGAGTCAAACACAGAGAGCTATAGAATCTGCATCCTTTGAGCAGGACATTAGACAAGACAGCTTCCAGAAGTCCTTTCCAGCCTACACTATTTCATAGTTGTACGACTCCATGAATTACTCAAGGGTTGAAACCTGAGAAGATGTGAGATGCAAATATTTTTGTCCAAAGAATATTACATGCTATGATATTCAACAGCATAGGTGTCCATGGTTCATAACTGTATAATCATGTTCAATCTTCAAACCAGATCTTCAAATTCTAAAGCTTGTTGACTTTGTCATATTCATTTCTTTTTCAAATATGCTGGAAAAAATTACTTCCCTTGTGGAAACAGGCTTGAACATACAGCAAAAAGTTGTTCAATATTGAATCATTTATGGCCAAGTAAAAAACTGTAATTAATTTCAGTTGCACTTGCACAAGAATTCTATGAACTGAGGTAGAAAAACAAAAATGCATTGAATTGCATTGAAATTGATAATTACAGTCTGAAAAAAAAAGATGCTTTTGACAATCAAATTACAGTAGAAATACACAAGTGAGAGAAAGCTGCATAATATGCTAATTGAAATGTTATTTTTCCTAAAATTTTTCTCAAACTAAAGTACTTCTTCATTCTTCTCATGCAACTTATCTGCAACTACTGAAAAACAGTCACTCAGATTTGATATCACTGCGGTTACTTTTCTACAAATGATGTTAAATGCATTATGGTACCTCTTCACTGTCAGTAAACAGGAAATATACAGACCTGTCAGGAAATCTAGACTCAAAGCAAAATAGGACCACCAAGTGCCTACAAATAGTGGCAATGTGCTCTTCAGGGTAATGCAGTTCAGAGATACAGTAGGTCAAAATTAATCCATTGGGTCAGCATAAGGACTGAAAATAAAACATTTTAGTTTAGGAATACACAAATATTTTATTGCATTTCAATTGAAAATATTTGTTAGTCTTTTTCATTTATTGGGCATTCCATCTTGGTCTAAGATATGTCCAAAACCTATATGAATAATATTCAGGATTTTAGGTCATAAGAGAAGTTCACTCTGATGACCAGCACTCACTCAAGCAAACAACATTTATCCTGGATAAGAAAAATTACACATTAGCATCACAATTCAGAGCTGGAATAATTTACAGTGCAGAAGGACCGCTTCCCTCCAAAACTCCAAATCTCTATCCCAAAAAAAAAAGGTATTTTTGAGGGGTTTTTTCTATAACTGCCATCTAAAAAAAATTGAAAGCAACGTAATAATGAGCCCATTTCTATGGAAATGGTCTTGTTATTATTTAATCAGGCCAACATCTAACTGATTCATGAACTGCAGGTTGAAATTCAATAAGCGGTCCATGAATCTCTGAGTTGAGAAAATCTGAAGGAAAGAAAAAAGGGAAGAAAGAAACCCCGTCCCCAAAGAACTGGGTAAACACTCCATCAGTGATGAATGCTACCTAATTTACTTTAAAGCAGTTAAAAGTTACTCAGTTCCTTAGCTTATTCAGTGTTCACTTATAGAAATAGTTGGGCACCAGTGATGCATTTTGCCAAGCACTGTATAAATCCATAGCAAAAAGAGAGATAACCAGTAGCTTAGAGAAATTAACTGCACAAAGCAGCCATGAAGGGAGCTAATTGAAAATTGGGAATACTGTAAACAAGCCAGAAATTTTCTTCCACAAAGGCAGAGGGATCAACGCACTGGAATAAAGCTGCCTCTTGTTCCTGGAGCTTTTATATTCATGCCAAATATGTTTATTTTTGTCATCCTTATGTCACCAACCCCAAGGCCAGGAAAAGTGCCCTTTATTGTTTTCCTTGTGAGATGTTGGTCAGCTTGTGTAGTTAGTATGCATTCATACATATACATGCACACACAGAGATATATGCTTGTGTATGCACTAGGGGTACACACACAACATTAGAGATTCCACACTCACCTTAAATATACCTTGTAGTCACGATTCTAAGAAAAAGACTATTATTCTAATGTTTCTGCAGGGTGATCTTAGCAAGGCTATTAAACAGTTGTAATTAGCTGGAGCTTAAAATAAGGAAATGGAGGAAGAAAATTTGCATTGTAGTTTAGTTGGACGTGCAGAATGAGCCCAGACAGCTACAGCATCCTGATTTGTAGAAGTGATACTGATTTCCCAGGGAATAAAAATGCTGTGCCCAACTTTCTTCTTCCTTTTATTGCCTATTCCCCCACCCAGTCAAGTTAAGTGGAAAAGGAAGACAAAGAAGAGGGTAGGTGGAGAGAATACTGCTGAGCAAATGGTGCAGCTCAAATTCTCCTAATTTTCTGTCCCTGCCTTTTGACTGGGGATGTGCATGGCTTTTTAAAATAAGTAAATTAATATAAATGTAATCTTTTTAGAGCACCTGATTGCTTTGCCCTTAAGTTGCATCATATTTTTTTCAGCCTGCTTTCATCTACCTTTCTTATATGAAACATAAATGTGATTCCAACACTTTATCAGGCACAGAGAGCTCCTAGCGGTACTTTATCAAGACAAAAAAAACTATAAAAGCCAAAATACACTTTCCATATTATTATTGTAACCTCAGTAACAGCAAAAGTACATTATTGTTAGACAGAATTTCAAGAAAAGTACGATATTTTTTTCTAAATCAACCATTCTTGCTGTAGGGGCATGTGAAACTTTGGAAAAAATGTGTTTTGCTGAATAAGAATGCTAACGGTGCTGCTAGTACTGATGTGATTCTAAAAGGTGGTAACAGAGAAATGCTAGTGAATAAAAAATAGACAGGATAAAAAAGGGACTATGTAACAGGAACTTTATAAAATGAAAAATAAATATCATGTGGAAATCATTTGGTTTCCTTCAGTTTCTGCCTTTTTTAAGATAAAATCATGTTTACAAATGACAGAAGTTAGCAAATTCTCACTGTGTACTTGTGGTTTAATAGAAGATAGAGATGATCCAATACAATCTTCCCCCCTTTGTAAAATCATTTGCTTGCCTTACTGACCATCATTATATATAAGTGCATTAGCTACTAATAATTACAAGCACTCCCAAGGGCATCTGATAATTTGTCTGGACATTTGTGTGTCACTTTACATATCAGTGAGATCTCTTTTTGATGGTTTCAGGCTATCTGCACAGGACTGGAAAGGTGAAGAATCTCCTCAAAAGGAAATTCTGATTCAACCCTTTGGTATGAAGGTACGAGCAAATTGTGAAGAACGGGAGAGAATTTTTGTTCTACCAAGAATTTCTCTACTGCTGAAAGCAAAGGTCAGTCATCTTCATGACTGGCCCGAGCACTGCACTTAGAGGCTCTGATAGAGCCTTTTTAGAGCAGAAGATGGAAGTGCCTGTACTGGTACGGTTGTGTCACATCCTCATCAACAAGTTGGTGGAGGTGAGTTTCTCTGAAAGAAATATCTAACAGAAAACAGTTTCGTAGGGGCATGCTTTTGCCAAGTTGTCAAAGTTTTGTACATACACATTTTGTATTTTTACTCTCCAACTTCTAATACATTAGTTGTAATTAAAGGAATGAGTTAGGTTGTTATTCATATTCAGCCAGGTCTTTTATTACATTATGCTGAGGATACAAATGAGTGTGTAAAGACCAAAAGTGCAGTCTGTAGGTGCTAAATAGCTGCTAAATATTTGACTAAAACAACAGGCAGCTTTGCTGCAACAAGAACAAACTACTTTAAGACCAGTAAAAAGAATATTGTAGTGTGATGTCTGATTTACTTCTGCAATAGTATGACATACCTAAGGTTGAAAGATTCTTGCTCAGGAGAGTTAAGCAGGCAAAGATTTTGATTTTTGTGGGTGGACCTGCGTGTCTATTTTACAGTTTCACTGACTCCATTGATTTGACTGAAGGATCAGGGTCTAAATTTGACAAAATCCAGAAAAAAATAAAAGATAATACGTATAACAGGAAAACTAGAAAATTCAATAAATCATTCAGTAGTACTTATAATAACATGAGTCTGAGATTATTAGAAACATGACCACCATGGCGGATGGTAGCAAATTATAAAGAAGGACTGACTGGGGTTCAAGAGATGGGAAACTGTGAGCACTGTTGGCTGAGAGATCATGTAATAACAGGGGAAACAAGATGTGTGCACGAGCAGTGCTGTTCAGAGCCTTAAAAGTGATGATGGAATGAATGTCAATCACTTACATGAAAAGCTATAACCCATTTTCCTTATCATATTCACAGAAAAATTGTGGAAACTTCATATTTGCAATCTCCAAGCCCAACCTTATTATACAGGAACTGTCACATTGAATAAATCAGAACTGCTTAAAACCCTGTAAGCTGTTTGCACAACTCAAGGCCACCTGTTCTTGGTTCTAGTGCCTTTCTGTGACTTGTTTTAAACACAGCATTCCCAAGGTCAGCAGCTGTGAGCCTTGGTGGCATGGCTGCCCTCAGTCACATGCAGCTGTCATCAGACTACATTACTGCTCACACAGTGGCCTTGCAGGCCCTCAATGCATAAATGTTCTCTGTAGATAGCAGCTCTACATTCTGGGACACTGCATTTATAAAGGAGTCATTTAATCCATACTTACTTTTATGTATGAATATACAATCAAGGAGAGAGAGAAAGAACTACAGCAAAGAAGTTTAAAAGCTACACTACAGTGAGTAACATATTCTGTTACAGGCAGCAGCAAAGCAGCCTTCCCATCAAGGTTTCTGAAGGTTTTATTGTAAACTTATAACCTAAGAGAAAGAGCATGTCTGTTAAATGCGTTGCCCACAAGTGCAGCAGAAACCACTTAGTTCATAACAAGTGAATACCTAACACTGAAGTTAATTCTGCAGCAAAGACAGACTTTTAGGTTATGTTTTCATTGAAGTGTTAACACAACAGAGTGGTCATACCACTAAACACGCCTCCAGCAGAACAGAATGATTGTGCTATGATTTCCTGAAGTGCAACACTCAAGTTGAAAACATTATCACACTTAAAGAAGTTGTTTTTCTATGTAATTCTACTCAGACCTGAGTTCAGTTATAACCTAACTCTCTAATCTGGAATGAACAAAGAAATATGGATCAACCTACACTAACCATTTTGTTTGCAGATCCGAGATTTCATCCATTTCTGCTAGCTGATATATTGTGAACTGACTATGGACTCCATCAACTCCTGTGCTGCTCCCAAGACAGGGGGTACCAGCTAGAAGATCCTGGTGACATTTGCAAGATCCTTTCTTACTTTCCTCATGAGCAACTGTGATCATATCTCACCTGAAACAGTTGAAAGTCTCTCTAGACTGAAGCTGTCAAAAAGATATCTCATAGGTCTGCTAATTAAAGTGGCCTTTTCCAGCTGAACAATTTAGCATCTAGGAGACATAAAGAAGATGGTCCTGTTAGTAAAATAGTTATAAGATGTGAGGTTTGGTAATGTGGAAGTAAAATCAGGGAGTACATTTATATCTAGCCTAAGAATTCCATAGCAAATGTTAAAGATTAAGTGCTGTTGACATATGCTCCATCAATGCCCTTACTGCCTTGCCAAAATATCTAGCCAATCTCGTTCTTGATCAATCTGATCTGGTATGAGTGTTGGGTCCCAAGGCCAGCCTGGATGGGGCTTTGAGCAACCTGCTCTAGTGGGAGGTGTTGCTGCCCATGGCAGAGGGGTTGGAACTCAATGATCTTTAAGGTCCCTTCCAACCCAAACCATTCTATGATTCTATGATTCTGTGATATGTTATGGGCTTTATTGGCACTATAAAGCTGGCAAGCAGATCCAGTCGGATTCATAAGCGCTATCTTTCTGACTCCAGAGCATCTGTATACTGTGGGCAGACTGTTGAAAGAACATGTAAACTACTTATGCATCTAAAGGAAGTAAGATTCACTCCAGTTTAGCATGTGGTTTGTGAAATGCAAATTAAAATAAAAGGTTGAAGATTGGCTTCTGGTTCTAAAACATCCTGGTGAATGCAAAGATATCTGAAAGGGTCTTCTTTGTTATTAGATTCAAACACCGCCATTCTAGCAATCATTTTATCTAGTCCATAGATCTCCATCTCCTGAGAAGGCTAATTTAGATCCTTGACAGTCTATTCATTGGCTGCTTGGCTTTTTTATTAACAGAAAATTTTAACCTATTGCTGGTGCCACTCATTAATGAAGTTATCAGAGAAAACCAGATCCCTGGAAGTACTACTAATAAACTTTCACCAGCCTACTGCTAGTCTTCATCACTACTCATGTCTACCTGCCTTGGATAGGTCTTTTTATTCACTTTTAATTTACTTTTCAATGGCTGGACTCTCCGACTTCACTGACAACTTTAGATTTGACTCTGATATCCAGTGCTTCACTTTTAATATAGATAAGATCTACTGTGTTGACTTTGTCTAGAAAATGCGTTATCAGACTACTCTTGCAAAATACACTTTTGATCATTTCTTGTTAAATTTCGCCAATTTTCTCTTACCCCTAAAGTCTCTAATGAGCCTTCCTTCACCATTTGTGTAATATTTTATATGCAGAGAAAATAACAAGTGTGCACTTGCTTGAACCACATTTATTCTCTATTGAGAAGACTTTTTTCAATTCTCTAACTATATAGTAACCCTCCTTACTGAAAAGATTTATTAAAAATACACTATTGAATTTGTAAGCTTGTATGGCATTTCTATCAAAATCACTGGAAAGTATCTATACCCATTTTCTTTGTATTATCCTCTAGTTTGCTCTAATAGTTTATATCACAGTCCTATTTTGAAAAGTAAAAAAATTCTTTTCACTACCAAAGGCATCATGCTAAACCTCTTCTTTTCATCCTGGAACCCCAGGTATGCCTGTTGTCTTTTTACTTGTATTACTGGAGAACCTTCTATCGTCTTAATATATTTCTGAAATCCTTTCTCATCCCTGCACTGTTTGACCTCTTAAACAAGTATTTCTTTGCTAATCAGTTCTTCTTTTCTGAATGTGCTTTCTACTTGTTCTGAAGTGCCCTTTGCAAAGTAGTCAGCCATCCAGGAGATCCGTAACCTGCAGGTTTTTTAACCCTGTGTTGTTTGGAATATAAATTCTAGATAGCTTTCAATCCATTGACTGGAAGGAATTCAAATCTTTCTTCACATGCAAGTCCTGGTGTCCTCTGACCAATTATTAACAGTGAGTAATGTCTTCAGTTTATCAAAGTTTAGCCAAGTTTCCCCTCTTGAAAAAAGAATAAATTTTGAAATAACATTTTCTTTATCCTTCCATGCATTGTTTTTTCATCTATGAATACAAAATGAATCAAGTCTTTATCATCCAAACCAAGATTATTTCCACGGCTAGTTTTTCTATGACAGTCTTGCTGTCAGCAAGTGCCAGCTCTCAAAACACCTTTGAATCATGGATAATTTAACCAACAAAGTTAAGGAATCTTTAATAAGCAATCATTTTTGTTCTGAAAGGTTTGGCTTTTTGTAAATCATTGGCTCTCAGGTAGCTCAGCAGCATGCTGAAATAAGAGGAATGACTCAGCTGGCAGATTTAGGAACTCCTCTATTTCATTTGCCAGAGCTTTCTATTTCTAATAGTGTGCCACAGATTAGGCTTTTTTTTTTTTTGTCAGAAAGAGAACATATAAGGTGTTTTTTTTCTATTTGCACTTATTTCAAAGCTGAAAATGGGTGTTTTAAGAGCTTTATAGCTGTTTCAGCTTTTCCACACCCAAAATGCAATCTTGCCTCTGTTTCCAAGAGACATAAATTTAATTAAAACTCATTCATTTATTTATTATTATTATTATTCATTACTTGGCTGGATAAAATCTTTCTAAATACTGGGGAAATTTTTAATTTCATAGAAGCACTCGCTCAGTTATAAATAGATAAATGGTTCCAAGTGGTGATTTAAAATATTGACAAAAACTTAATACTACATTTGTGTTACATTTGTACACTACTATATTGTGTTAGTTCTCATACATACCTTATATGAGAATATCACAAATCTATGAAATTTCAATTAACTTTAATTCATATTCATGCACCCATGAGTTTGTTTCTAAAGCCATGAATACATGTGGTGAAAAAGCAGTAAGAAAACATCAAATATTTCCTCAGAGGTCAGTTTAAATTAAAAATAAAACAAGCTCCTCAGTCGGTCATCTGAGAGATTTTCAGTGAGATGAATCTTTTAACTCTTCAATGATGTTTAACTCTTTAATGATGTTTAACATTACTAGCTTGTACTCACTAAAACTACCTACTCTTCCCTCAATAATCCAGGATGCATAGGTAAGTTATGAATTAATAGTTAATAGTATGAGTTAATTTTACAGAAATAAAACCATTTTTTCCGCTACTGAAAAAAGGCCTCTATAAACTGCATGTAAAAGGCTGCTGAAATCTGATTCAAAACAGGTGTAGCTGTTCAAAACAGGTGTAAAGTATGAAACTAGCATGATAACATTTAGTATTCGCTTTGCACTCTCTGCACAGTTAATCCCCCAAGACACAAGGATTTGGATAATTTGGATTGTAGAAGATAGGGATGAGTTAAAAAGATATCCTTTTCTCTGAAGAGACGAACATAAGGGAGAGCCTGTAAGTGAAAAACCAAAGACTTCTTTAGAGAGATTGTAGTCGATAGCTGCCAAATATATATTCCACATGCATTTTTGGCAACTGGGTTGTAACTAATTCTATAAAGAAAAATGCAAGTGGAAATAGAAAGTCGTGTGTGTCCACCCCACCCCACCCCCCCCTTTATCAGACATCAGATAATCCTCTGCTTGAAGGAAGGTCTATTAATGTGAGCATCAACCCTGCTTTCTCCCTGTTCTTTGCATCAGTAAAAAATCCCAGCCAGTTCTGGGCTAACTGTGATCCATTTACCTTAGCAGTCCTCCACCCATTCCCTTATGACCATGCCTGTTGCGTCGTACTGGAGCTGAAGGTAATCAGTTTAGCACATGAATAAGATTTGATTATTTTTGTTTTACATAGGCTATAAACCTGTCCAATCTCTTTTAAAAATCCTTTCAGTGTTCAATTCGCTTAGCTTTCACTGAATTGAATTCCCTGCCTGAAATATATTAAGCAACTGGGGTTAGACCAGGGTAGTAATTTTTATTTTTTCACTTTTAAATGCAAAGCTCTCTTACTTTCTTGGAATAATTCTTCATTAGAAATATGGAGATGTGGTACAGAGTTTCCCCTCAGTGTTGTCCCTGAGATTTTTCATCACCTACCAACCTAATAGCACTTCAGCAGACACTGTATGATATGATTCTTCTTTGCAGTTTGGTCGTGATCTTGCTGGCTGGCACTGGTGAACGTGTTACATGCAGCAGCTACTGGTTTGGCAACCAGTTCTGTTCAAGGCGATGGTAACTGTAGGGCAATGCATGCCCAATAAAACAAGCTAAAATCAGCAGGAGATCTCTAAACAACAGCCTGCTGTATTGAAAAAGAGGCAGTCTCTAAATAAACTCTAAAAGGTTTCTAGCAGCCAGGATGCAAGTGGAAGCTGTCTTCCTTTGGAAGTTTACATAATCATTTAATTTAATCCTTCCTGCAGTGTTTCCCAGCCGCTGCTTTAGTTCTTTGATCATAATATGCTAGGACAAATGTCAGGAAATATGAGTCTACAAAGTGATGTAAATCTTGTTCTCTATCGGAGATGTGACTATGAGCATTATCTTCATGATATTTTCTTTCTCATGTATTTATGTCTGCTCTGTTTTTTCTGCTTTTATTCTAGAGGAAAGCAATGGCTTTCCAGCTAAAACGCAAAGTTATCTAGTATTCCGACCCTGGTTAACAGGGTACTTCAGCTTGCATTTTAAGGTGAGGAAAAGCCAAATTAATCTGGATATTATCTGTAAGACATTATAGTGTGGTATTTATCATAAACCATGGCTTTTGCATTCATATTGTTCTGCATTTGGCTTCAGCTCCATCATCGGTATGTGCGTTGAAACCCACATGTATGTTTTTGTCTCATAGCAGTCAAACATCATTAGTCAAATATGGCAATTTCTTGCCTTTCAGAAGCTTTATGGCCTTACAGACTTCATGAATTAGACTGAATGAAAAAAAAAAAAAGAAAAAAAGTACTGAAAATGATACATTTATGTCAACAAATAATCAGATATTAGCATCAAATAAACTGGGATATGAATACTTTTTTGGTTCTTTTAAAAGAACTTTTTGCACTTACTAATTTAAAAATAAAAATAAGAAAGAGAAAGAATCTAAGAAGCACTCTATCACTGTAGTAGCATATATTTTATATCCATTTTGCACTTCATGTGATTAGATAGCACAGTTGAGGTCATTACAGGAAAGGGAAAATAGTGGTGGAATGTATAAGACAAGCAAACAAAAGGAAAAAAATCCTTTTTTACTGCTAATATTTTGATGTCTATTAGGTAAGGAGGTTTTGTCCAAGCTTGCTTTTAATTAATGTTGCATTACTCTTTTTAATAACAGCATCTATTTAAGATATTCTTAATAACAACATCTATTTAAGACATTAAGTCTCTAACATTAATTTAATGGAAGCATTCCAACGGCATCTATTATATGTTCCCAATTAAATTGCATGATAGTCTTTTAATGGATGTTTTAATAGACATTATTAACCAGAATATTATAAAATTAAAATGGAACTCAATAGGTTCCTGTTGAAATTTTTTGTGAAGTCACTGATTCTGAAAAATAACAGCCTATATATTTTTAATCTAATTTGATGGCATTTGGCAAGAGCTAAAGCATGAACATGCATTTATGTGGCAGGAGTAAAGACAAATATTTACTGAATTAAGATGTGCCTGATCTAAGAACTATCTTATATTTTGATCCCGTGGGTCAAACTCTTTAAGAAGAGGTTCTTTATATACATTTGTGTACTAACAGCCATGGTCATGCTTTTTGTTTCCCGCTGGCATGTGTGATTTGTTGAATTTCCTGCTAAAATCAGCTCTGAAAATAATTGGGAGCCCATTTCTTCAGAGAAAGCAGCATTCTTTTTATAAACTACCATTTCCCATATCTTTCAAAAACCTCATTTTCTCTTGTTAGTTGGTGAAACTACACAGTGGGTGTGCATAGTAAGTCTCAATTCCAGCTGGGCTACTTCTACACCAGATTGAAACTGCAAAGTATTGTAAAGCTCAATAGATCACAGATGCACCTATTAAGCTCTTATTTTGGTCAGCAAACATTTAGAACACAGGCAGCAGAATTTGAACTTTCTCTTTATTGATTTTCTATTTGTGAGACACATTCCTGAAAGTACATATTTTATCCATGGAAAACGTTATTGTCCTCATCAATGAAGAAGGCCATTGGTCATCATTTTTTCATTTCAGCAGAAATTATGATTAATTCCCATTTTCTATTCTGATGGGGAAATGTGGGAGAGAAGATACCTGTCATACTTTTAAAAACCTCAGATAAAAGTGGCTTGTATAACCAGTTAGCTGACATTTTGAATATGGCATTCTCTTACAATTGGGTGGGCCTTTTTCTGGGACTCTCCAAATTTCTGAGTGCTATGTAATCAACCCTCCACAAAGCATTGTATAACATCTCAGGGTTAGCTGAAAACCTTTGTTTTAACTAAATGACTTGAATCACTAGTATTTTCTCTGAAATCCTAGTGGTCTTACTTGCGCACAAATCTGTCGTTTCACACAACAGACAAAGCTGGCAGACCTAATATGAATTTCTCATTGGACCTTGTTTAAGAGTATGAATCCAGCCTTCACTGAAGAAGGGCTAGGCATCCCAGAAAGACTTGTCAGAAAGTGCAAATGAAAATCTCTACTTTTCACATAACTCTCTTGCTACCTGCCTATATCCATCTGGCACTTCGTGATAAGGTCATGCCCATATGTGAACAAATGGTGTTTCAGGCTGATCTGTTTACTTTTAGACAAATACGTGCAATAAGCAAACAAGCAATAAAATGATGAAGTTTTAGCCTGGAAGTGGCAAAGCAAACATATATACTGAGAAGACAAAGGGGTTTGTTGTGCTTTTTAAACAGTCAACCTTTTAGAGGTATGTCTTAAACTAATGTGCCTAAAATAATTCTTTGATAAGTGAGAGGAACATTTTTCCTGGAACAGTGAACTTTACACTGCATTCTCTAATGTTGTGCAGAGCAGCTTTTGTTGAAAGAACCTGCCAGGAGGTTCTTTCAAGAAAAGAAGATGCTTTTATTTATAATCTCCAGAATTCCCAAAATGCAATGGGGCACAAACACACTTGAAAGCAGGATTTTATAATAATATGAGAAAAAGATGCGAATGCCTGCTGTGCTGAGCTGGTTTGATTATACCGTAAAGCCCTTAAAAACTGAGTTTAACATGTCTTTTGGGAGAAAAAGGAAAGTTGAAATAGGCCTTCATAATAGGCCAATATGAGATAGGAAGAAGCTGGCTACCACACATGCCAGTTTGTCTGTACTTTTTATTTTAGTTGGATGAAAATAGCTCACACTTGTAAGTCCAGGGAGAGAATGAAGTAAACACAAGGGTTCAATATTTCAAATAGATGACAAACTTCTAAATTTCCATTTATCAGCCTTTCCCCTTAAGAAAAGAAAAACTGTTTCAGGCAAGTTCTTCTGCCCCTGCTATCTGGGGACAAGTCTCTCCTCTGTTTTCCAGCTTTGGACCTGGGAACGGAGAGTGGGGCTGTGATTAGGATAGGCATATAGGGGGAGTGGAGGGCCTGCATCCCCCAGTCCTCTTTCCATGTTTCCTGGCTCCATTTCTGGGACCAGACAGAACATCTCTGCAGTGCCAAGGTGAGTGACGGTACAGAGCTTCACAGAAGTGCCAGCTGGAGTATGAAAATCCTGTTTAGCAAAGCTTTTGATGTTAGTCACTTACTAGAAAGGAAGGTTCTATTGAAATTGAGAGTATGTTCCTGGAACTGCCACATAGCTCAGGACAGACAGAGGAGCTTAAGGGGGGCAGGTACAAGTGCCTCCTCTTCATAGCACAAACAAAGCTGAATCCCTCCCATGCGAGATTTGTTTAAATGAAAGATGTTCGTTGGACAAGGGATGCTGACTTCTTGGATTGCTGAGCAGGACACTTGCCTGAAATGCAGATCCAATTTTCAGTTCCAATTCCAGTTCCAAATTGGATGGAATAGGGATTTGAACTTGCAGCCTCAATTCCCAAGTCAGCACCACTAACTTAAAACCTAGGAGCTAGAAGAGCTCCCGGGATTTTTTAATTTTAATTTTGTTACAGGGATTCCAAATTGGAGACCATAATTGCTTTCAGCTGTTGTTTCATTGAAACAAATATATTCCTATAGAATTTGATTTAAAACAGTTTGGCATTTTCTGCCAACATCAATGAATCAAGAATATTTTGGGGAGCTACGCTAAAGAAAGATTATTTAAACGAAGATAAATGGGAAGAGTAAAAGAAGAGAATGGCAGGGGATCAGAAAAAAGTAGATAATCCAAAATAAAGTCCTACTTGGAAGGGAAACAAAAACTTGTCTTCCCTTTTAAAAATATCTCCACAGCATTCCTGGTTGGATGTATGTCCTGCT
>BJBW01003956.1:0-78548 GCA_004320125.1 Scolopax mira
AGCCATATTCATTCACCTTATAAAAATTCCTCTTTGAGAGAAATACTGCTATCATGTTTTACTCTAAGGACCCATACCAATTTCCTTTTCAAAAGAAAAGGCTAAAAATTCAAGGCCTAGGGTAAAAATCAGCTTCTTAAAAGAAAATGTCCGGACACAAAAAGAAACCCAGTAAAAACCTTGTATTGCTCCCAGTTTTACATGCGGTCAATCCTGTGGTGCTGGGAGTAGTGAAATTATCAAAGTAGTGATCGTGTCTGTGAGCATCTCAGGGAGGAGGTTCAAGGCATTGCTCTGCCCAAGGAAATGTCAGGGCTTCTGGACCGGGGTCCTGGATCTGGACTTGGTTTGCATGAGCTGGTGGAAGTCCCTTCACCAGCATAATTCATGTTCCTCTGGTCCATAAATGATTTATTTTGTGAGACAGAATGTCCCAAGTCCAGTTTCATCTTTCTCTCAGTTCACTGTCCAAGGAAGTTCAGGCTTTGGCTGTAGCATTTCCATGACTGAGGCAATTCCTGCCTGCATCCCCAATGAATGGACACAACAGCCTTTCCCTTCTGTGTCCTGCTGTGATGTTGGTCAGGGCCACAAAAAAAACCTGGGGAGATTAATTTTCTCTGGGAGTTCTACACCTCTGCCAAATCTTCTTTAAATAGGCTGGTGGTTCCAGCACATATTAGAGGGGGGGAGCTTGCAGATGAACCCCAAGACAGCCATCACGGGCACCTCTGCTTCATTTCCATAGGAAACAAAGCTACAGCGATGTCGGATTGGATTGACCTGCTGTTTGAGGAGGTTGTGAAATTTAATTAGCACTCAAAGAAGCACTCGGCGATCGTGGGACACAAAAGTGTGATTGAAGCACACTTTGTTTCCACGCTAGTAGAAATCTGCCAGGAAATGAAATAACCACATGGCTTTTCCGGTCAGCGTTTGTTGGGGCAGAATGATAATGGATGGAGGAGAGAAATCCATTTGGGCTGTTCCTTTTCTGCTCCAGCTCGGGGCTGTCAGGCTGGGCCCTGGCAGCTTCCCAATGGGGAAGGGGTGCCAGCAGTACCCCCCCAACAAGCTGGGACGTTCCCATCAGGCAAGGGGATGAACAGATAGCGTTTAGGAAGGAGCTTTGTGCTGCAGTTACATACGTAGGAAAGACCCCTTGCTCCCCCACAGCCCCTCATTTCTGATAGGCTCACGGACTAATTAGTCTATCACCCAGCTCCTGGCAATTGGAAGGGCTTTTAACACTGCTACCTGCTTTGGAGGAGAGGGACTGGAATAATCTGCTTTGTGTGGTGTCCCTTGGTGGAGATAAGAAGTGAGTTGCAGGGAATGTCAATTGAATGGACATACTGCAGTTGCTGGACACAGCTCGGGCAGGTCTGCTCTGCTTCCGATTGACACGGCCCGTGGTGCCCCGTGGCACCGTCCCACGTGTCCCTGCTGCTTGTCCCAGAGGACAGCCCTGCAACAGGCTGTGGCTTCACAGCGTGGCACAAGAGCTTACGGTGGGTCTGCCATCATAAATTTCTGTTTCTTTACCTTTTTCCCCTTTTCCCTTCCTGTGAGCAGATGAAACATGCACTTAATTTTCAGGAAAGTGACTGCTGTGGTAGCAGCTGTGGGAAATCAAATGCACAGCAGGCCCCCATAATTCACAATAATTTTGTGTAGCAGTTTCTGATGATGTGATATCAGGTGAAAATTATCCCTGCTACTTTCTCATGTGCCACATCTTTGAACTCCAGCCTGCTTTTCCATTGGCATGTGTGCCTAGGGCTACCAGATTATTATTGACAGAGGAGAAGCAATATCAGAGATTTAGTTTTAAAATCTTCCGTGTAAATGTATTGCTGGGTATGCACACAGGGTGCTGCTGGAGCCTCAGCAGCAAAGACCGTTGTTGTTAGCCCTTTAATCTCCACTGTTTGTATTTATACAGATCCCTCTGCTAAGAAGCATCCATTTTGATCTATTATATTTATCCACAAATGTGATATTTACTTCTGATGAGATAAAAGTGATATTGATATCTCTGTGTCACAGGATTTTATTTCAAATGAAAGATCTAACGGAGCATATCATGTTTTTATTATTGCTGTAAGTTGAGTTTGTTAGTGCCTGTGCAGAGGAGGCCATCCCTTCCGTGGCTCCATTCAAGCTGCAGGACTGGAGCTCGGCACGGGGAAGGATGCACATGGGCTACGGGTGAATGTACCACCTGCACAGCTCCTCCTTTTAAATGATTCTGCTTGGAAAAGCAGGTCCAGGATGCCTATTCCCCATCAGCCAGTGTTCAGCTTAGAAGACATGAGACCCAAAGCTTCACATCTCCAGCAGAAAGGAGAAGGGCTCCAGGAGGCACTTAGCCTGGGAGGAGCTTTGGATCATGTCGTGGTGGAAATGGAGAAGCCCTAAGGCAAGGGGCTAAATGGATGTGTGGCTTTTTGACATCGCATCAAAGGGCCATTTCTCTTCTGTTTGCAGGACAGCAGGTCTCTGGGATTAGAGCAGATGTGGTTCCTTAATGAGATGGGCTCAGGAAGGGAAGTTCTGTAGTTACAGAAAGCTGTTGGTGAAAGGGTGAAACCTATTGCAATCTGATACATCATTTCCATTGCTGTGTATCAAATAGGACTGTTAGCAGCTTGATGTGAAAGAACGTTTAAATATTGATGATGAGTCTGCTCAGTGGAGCATTGCATATACTGAGAGGGCCCTGTGAATCTGGAATATTTAATGTAATCAGCTGGAATGTAAAGCACAATATGTACAGCCTTGTTCAACCTGTGCATTTAATCACCACTCTCAAAAGGCTATTACCTGCAATAAAGCCAAATCTAAAGTGAGGAATAAACCCACTGTTTCCCAAGGGAACAGTGCAGAAACTCCTTAGCTGATTTTGGTTCCCTGTTTTGAGAGAACACCTTGCAGGTGTATCGTCAGAAATAGAGCTGGCTTAATAGTAGACTAATTTGCATATAAAAGCACTAAATACTGTTTGTCTGTAGTTACTGTTGGGGAGCCATCATATGTATTTACTTAGGAACTAACAAAAAAGGCCTCTACTTTGAGAAATTTGGTAATTCTCACTCTATTTATAATTAATTCAAAATATCAGTCAAAAATTGCCCCATTAATATACTTTTCTCTTTCTCTTAAAGGAATTCCTGTCCTACCAGGATCTTCGACAATCCTAGAAGACCACATAATACTACTATGAGCAAAGTGAACAGTGAGCAAAACCCAGGCCAAATTACAGAAAATAGTTCATTTGAAGTTTTAAGCTGAAGATCAATGATTAATGGATTCAAGCAAGAAAGACAGCATCAGCGCAGTAACGATCTGTTACTCGGAAAGAGAGGTATGTTTCTGACACATTAAATGTGTCAATAGCTCTGCAGTGATGGGTTTGTAATAGCTGATGTATCCCGTTAGCAGAGACATGAATGATAAACAGAACCATACCCAGTGCATGGTTCATCCAGCTCTGATAAAATTAGCCCAACCTGAATATATAGAAGTCCGTGAAGCTGTGACTTGCTGTAGGCAGATGGCAATAGATGCAGTTCCAATGGTCAGACTCAGCTGTTCCTTATGGATTCCTTCCCCTGGCACATTTATCCAGGGACTCGATGGCTCTCAGTCAGCGCAAGGCAGAGGAAGAAGCCCCAGGAGCACCCATAAACTCAAGTCAGTTACCTCATTTGTAGAGCAGAGAGACACATGAGGGATCAGCTCCGTTCTTGCAATAGATTTGAGCTAGTATAGAAATGAATGACTCCTGGACGTGTGTTTTCCAAGGGCAAATTCCTGGCAGCAGGACATTTTCCCTTTACTTTGAACAAGTGTTCCATACATGCTTCAAATCCTGTCTTTTTCCCCAGACTTGTTGAGAGGAGCTGGGCTGAGCTCTGAGTGGTTGCAGTGTGTGTTTAAGCAACACTTGTTAAAGGTTTCCTGCTTCCCTGAACTCACTGTCTGACTTTCCATTTACCAGCACCTGGTCACCTTAAAGAAAGGGACTCACAGTGCTCTTAGAGTGCTTTTTAGACATTTTGTTGTGCATTGTAACTCCATAACCCCCAAATAGGGACACTTCTTAGGTCTGGATTCAACCACTGAACAGCAAGATGGTGCAGCTCCCTGGTGTATGGGAGAGGATGGGCTGGAGAGAGATGCAGGAGAGACCAGCAGTGATATATTTTTCCACTGAAGAAAAGTCCAAACAACCTACATCATCTGACAAGGAGGATTTAGCAGCTGAAGCAACAGCCCCCTCTTGCCCCCATCCTGTGTTCTCTGGCCTTCTTCATCTGAGAGTGTGGCCCAGAGCCTGTTTCCACGTACTGCACTCATGATGGATGAAGCCAGGAATGAGGAGGGAGATGGCCGTACTGCCATAACGAGAACTCAGAGATCCCCACACAACTCCCCCAATGGCATTTTCATTTCCACTGGTTCTGCTCAACGGCCCACAGTGGAAGAAGCCCAGACAACCAGGAAACTATAACCTCATCATTCTCAAAGTAAAGTCTGTAAAGGAACAGGAGTGTGCTTGTATTTAACTGCTGTAGCCCTAATTTCTTAGATGCCAGCAGCCACCGCAAAGCGTGGCTCAACACATGAGATTCCTTGTACTGGGCAAAGACATTAAATGAAAGTGAAAATCCATCCATTTTTTATTTCTGCTAAGAGCATGGCAGCAGGCACACAAAGGTTTATAACCAGCCTCTGGACTGGAACTGGTCTCTAAAGGAAGGTTTTTGAAGAGCTGAGCCAGTATGTTCATGCAGAGCTAAATGCAAATACAAGCGCTCCATCACGGCTGCACGAGGAAAGGAGTTCATGGGGAGGTGAAACTGCTCTCCCACAAACCACTGATCCCCAGTCCCTTTCCCAGGTCTGTTAAAATTACTCTCTCACACTCTGAGGCAGAAAACCTGGACACCAGCAAGTAATTTGATCCAAAGGCAGGTCATTCTTGCCCCGATTTTGGGCCTTGTGATTTGTGAGCAGTTGAACCTGGCCCTGCTGTTGTGCAGGTGCCTGTGCCAGCACCTCTGCTCTTCAGCTCCTGGGACAAAACTGGTTTCATTCCAGTGTTTTTCAGCCCTGCCAACACCAACCTGTAGACCACCCTTCACCATAAGCTCTTTTAGAAAGCTATCTCGCTGTCTGAGATAAAATACCAGCCCCAAACCAGAAAGACCCCCAACAAAATCAGCCCTTGGGCTGCTGGGACCCCTATTTATAGAGGTGGAGCTATCGAGGTGGGTGGTGGGAAGGAGGTCTCCCTGTCCACACCTGGGGATATGCTGGGAGAGGTAGGAGCAGATGGGGCTTTGCTTGCTTTCTAGGGAAAATTAGAGACTACATCCAGGGGGAAGAAGGCCTAGGATAAAAAGCAAATAATACAAAAATGGGGGGGTGGGAGAATATCAAATACTCTGGTTTTAATCAGGAAAAGCAATTTAGTTGCAGTTTTCTGCATAATTCTGTTGAAGAAATAAATTATGCAGAAGAATGTGCTTTTCTCCTGAGGCTAAAAAAAGAACAAGTGGGGCTCAGGGAAATGCCTGGGACTTACATGTGTTTGCCATTTAGCTGCATTTTTTGACAATTCCTTGTAGGTTGAATGGTTTATCCTGTAAGTTTCAGCTCTGAAATGGATTCCTAGTGTGCAGTGGGAGTGTCCTCTCATGAGGGAGAAATGGCCTCCTCCTTCTGTGGTGTGAGACCATCTCTGACAAGCCTTTAGTGGTGTTTCTGGGGCTGTGGGAGCCCCTCACACCTGTGATGGGGCAGCTCAGGATGGGACCTGCCCCAGATGACTCTCCTCCTCAGGAGATGGGTAGATGGGGCTGTTTCTCAGGAGTGAGTTGCAGGACATGGGAACCCTGTTAGAAATAGATGACCAGTCAGGTAAGTTTGGTTTTCTGTTGCTATGCTAAAGAAAAACAAATGCTGCAGGTTTTATTTCTTTAATATTTTGTGCAGCAGTTTCCAAACCCCTGAAATGAAGCAGTGGTTTTTCTGGAAAAGAAAAAAATCCAGGCCCAGGAGACTGAAATTTTGGACCCCTTAATGGGAAGAACCTGATTCTTAAAATTACTTCTTTTCCACTGAAATGCTTAGGTTTGGGACTTAGGAGCTCAAAGCACTTAGATATATTGGAAAACTTTTACTCTAAGCTTTAAAATATTTATTTAGAAATCCTTGAGTGGAAGAGGATTTTCATGAACCATCCTAGCAAAATTTTGTCCATTTTTTGTTTTGGTTGGTTAAACTAAACTTGTCTTAAAAATATGTGGGCTTTGCAGGATAGAAAACCATATTGAGAGGCAAAACACGGTTTTCATCCTTCAAACTCTGGGTTTTCTCGGTGTAGATCCAGCTTCAGACAATTATGACATCCCTCCTGCTTAGTCTCAAGTGGTCTTTGGGAATCAGAAACAGCATCTGTTAATTTTTAGCTTAGTGGACTCTTAAGTGGCTTGGCTTGGGGTTTTCAGCCAGCTGTTACCACCACACAGGTTGTGGCTCCAGAAGGGAGAAGGAGGCACCAGTGATTTGGGAACCTGGAGATAAGAGACGCTCAGGAGGACAGGAATGGAGACAAGCCCTGAACATCTGGAGAGCAAGGGTGTCCGACTGAGGAGAAAGCAGTTTCTGCAAGGAATTTCTTCCCTTGTGGCATTCCTGCCTTGGAGCTTGTCTGGGAACCTGAAATAAGTTGTCTGGAGCTCTGTTACCACCCTGCAGAGGACATCTGTCCCCACCCTGCACACACAGCTCATTCCCCACCTCCTCCTTTGTGCCACCAGCTCAGCAGTAGCCCTCTGTGGCTGGCATTGCTTTGGTGTCTAGTCAGGAAACACATAGCAGTCACCCTCAGTACGGTGGAGAGCAGAAATGCTCCCAAATCTGGGAACTTAAACCCTGGCTGAAGCCTTCCCAGAGTTTCCCAAGAGAGGTGTGGTGCTGGTATCTCCGCTGGAGGAGAGAGAGGGATGCCCAGACAAGGATGGGAGGACAGCAAGCAATTCAGATCCCATTTTCCACTGGTCCGTTCAAAGGCTTGGGCAGGTCTCTCCACGTCTGAGAAGGATGTAATGTTACCCTGAAACAGCACTACCCCCCAGGAGGTGCAGTACTGCCAGGTTAACTGGCATTATAACACATAAAGTCCTCAAGCCATAGGTGCTGTGGAAGCTCCTACATCTCATTTGATGTTTGTGGCTACACTAATGATGTTTTCTGTGGGACAGGGGCTTATTTAAATGACTCTGATTTTGAGGAGCTACATAATTTACTGCAATCTCCTATTTATAGGGAGTTTGATTTGATGATGCCTCACAACTGCTTGATAATGGAGAAGACACGCATGATTACAGTTCATAGACATCTCCATTTTCTTAGTGATATTACTGTGGAAACCATAATGTACAAGCTGCCTTCCTGCCCTGCTGGCTGCAGTTCTGCAAATTACTGTTCTGCAGTAAAACCCCACTATTTCTAACCAGGGAAGGATCTGTATTTTCTACAGCAGATGAGGCTAATTTTGCTTTTCTATTCTGTGTCTGTGTGTAGTGGCTGACCCTGGAGGATGTATAAGGTGCAACCAGGGTGAATGGCAATGTATCGGAAACTGGCCTCTCCTCAAAATAACAGCCTGTTTTGTGAGCATGATGGTTCAAAAAAAAATAGAGGTGAAAACCTTTTCTGCTTAAAACTGGACCTCTGTTCTGTGGAGAACAGTTTATACTCCTCTTTCCTCTATAAACTAATGAAATGCATATAGAATTGCTGATGGAAAATCGGTATTTTCTAAAAGAAAAGTGAAAAATAGATTAAGACAATTCACTTTTTTTTTTTTTAAATGCTGAGATTTTGAAATGTCAAATCCAATGCTCCGTGTCCACAGAGTCTGTTCTCATTCTTGGGTGAGTCTCCTGTTTTGCAGGCTTGTGTGTCTTTAGTTCAAGTAATGAATATCACGTTTACACATCAATTACAACACGGAAATGAGTTCCATGACAGGTGAACACGCCGAAGGTCATTTGCTTTGTCAGAGCCCTGAAAGCAGTCGCCATTATCCGTGCCCATCTCTGACAGAAAACCGTGTTTCACGTCGTGGTACAGGGACTGCAGGAGGCTCCAAAAGGACTCATTTATGGGGTGATGCCTCAGTCATATAATTTTCAGTAGTGGGTACATGCACAGAGATGTTGCTGCTGCTGAAATAACTTACTTTTAGGGCAATTTTCCCCTTGTCCTTCCCCCATCCCCATCCCCATTGATTTGCCTAATGGAAGCTGACAGTAAACCTCAGCCCTGATTGTCTGATTTCTCTAGAAACCTCAAGGGAAAGAGAGGAAGGCAGACATTTGAGGAACAAAAATAGCACACATAATGAGCTCCCTTATTTAGCCAAACTGCTTTTTTAATATCTTTTCTTTTCTTTCTCTCTCCTCCACAGACAGACACACCAAACACGTGGCATCTTCAAACACTAGGAGGTTCTTTGGGCAGTGGGGTTGACAGAAAATAGATGGATGCCACCACTGTCCCCCTGGGTTATTGCTTGGTCCCTCTGTGGAGGTGCAGCTTGGGAAAGCCAGTTGGGAACACTCTAAAAAGCGATCTCTTCCTCCTTAGTGGTTTTGTTTAACTCATCTAAATTCCAGTCTCAGACATGGGAGTCTCCCTTGATTCAAACTGTGCACTAGTGTCGTGTCCCTTCAGCATGTGCTGAGGTTGGCAACCTGATGGTGAACTTTGGGCAACGGTGACAGTTCAGGATAGTCCCTGCAGATGGGCAAAATGATTTTTTCCCAAGTAAACATGAAAACCACTCTTATAGAAGGAAAAGAGGATCAGACAAAGCATGGAAAAGAATTTATACACTCTTTAGAAGTTGAACATGACAGTCTTTTGCTTTCGTGCCCGAGATAGTCTGTGTGTGATGTTATATTCTCTGAAATAGTCTTCTTGAAGTGGGTTGTGGCTTTTTTAACTGTTCCAGAAGCGTAGCTTATTTATTAAAAGCTTTTTTATTGACTTTCTATGGAAAAATATAACAAACGATAAGATTGAAAATACAACAGAGTCATATAGACAGTCAGGAGATATGATGGAAGATATCCTGAAATAAATCAAATTCCCATATATCTGTTCTACTTCCAGTTCCTTAGAGAGGACAGAATTCTTACAAATAACCAACACTGAAGATGACAAGCTGTAATTTTAGCATCACTCCCCTGTTAAGGAGGCTTCCTTTACCTTACTCCTGACTTGCTTTTTATGGCAACCAGCTGACAGTGAGATCACTGAGGACAAGACGTGGCACATCTTTTATAGCATTGTTTGTCCAGAGAGGTCTCAAAACTATAAAGTACTTGAGCTGTATATTATCTTGCCCAGTGGAGAACTGCAGCATCTTCAGGGATGGCACAGGGCAGCTGTGCAGCCAAACCAACTTACACCAGATGAGTGTCTGGCGTGGCAACTGAAATGTGCCATGGGTATGGAACAGTATTTGTAGTTATTCTTTTGCTATTACTAGAAGTAGGCTTATTTTCATTGTCAGTTTTACTTACAACAAAGAAAGAGTTAAATGGAAGAGTAAACTCGTCTATTAATTATCTAGATTCTTTCAAATGAGACTGATGTTTGTTAAGAAGCAACTTGGCTTGTAGCCCTCGATTGTTCAGCTACTAGATAACACTGCAGACTTTGGCTGTGCATTGGGAGATAAATGGTGCCTGAATGTCATCAAAATGTTAGACAGCTCCAAATAAATCCCAATAAGTTGCCTGGGTAAAGGGAGGTGAGGTATAGTACATTTTGTGTTGCCTCAGAAATTTAAATCCATTTACAGTATATGTGTTATATTTATCTATATTCCAGAACTCTATTATCTTTATTTTTGTGGATTCTCATTGCTTTCCAGTGCTTTTAGTCTGTAAATTCAATCCCGGATGGATGTTTTGTCTTAGATATATCAAATCATCTCCTTCTGAATCAGGACTGGAGCCTGAGTTTCTTTTCAGGCATGTATCTAGGGTAATACACCCAGCTCAGAACAGACTGGGTGAAGCACAATGCCAGCTGGAAAGTGTTTATATGCCTGTATTAGAGAGTGATTTACCAGTTTCACAAGAGCTGTTATTATTAGGTAGAAAGTAGGTGGTGTGTGTGCAGATGCTGTGCAACTTTGTGCCTGTGCCACTGTGTGCTTAGGGAAGCTTGTCTGGTTTATCCATGCACTGGCCTGGGCCTGGAAAGGATGTCCAAAAGAGTAAAACAGGACAAGTTTTCCCAGCCCACTGTATATTTTGCTCCTTTGCAACTGTAATTTTTAAAACCAGATTTTCCCATCTCTGTCCTTTTCTGCATATTCTTCTTCCCTGCCTTGTCTACTGCCTTCCCTTGCAGTTAGTCCTGCACACGGATATAAAGTGGCTCCCAAGCTACTTCACTGGACAGATTCTACCTTATTTTCATCAAAACCAAATTTTCTTCCTGCAGTGATATGTAAGAAAAGACCTGACCACCCACCTCACCTCCAAACCCCAGGTGAGCAGAGTCCACATTCTCATCATTTTTGTGCTGCTCAGGCTCCTGCTGTTTTTATTGACAGCTTTTGCAAGTTTGTTATTGAAGGTGGAAAAATATACTCTCTATTTGTCTACCTGAAGAGGAAGCTCTTCTCATCTTCTTAACTTGCGTTAGACTCCTCTCATCCTCTTTGCCTGGGTGTCATTTCAGTCCTTGTTGAATCCATTAAACCCTGGGAGATGCTCCATTTTACAGGGCCTGAATGCATTGCTCTCTACTGATCTAGGAGATATAATTACTAGAACAAATGTCACTCATGTAATCTTTAAAGAGCAGGAATCTATCTGTAAGTCACTAATGTGGCCCAATAGGGATGATTTTACTGCAGAGTATTAGGAGGAAAAAGCCCTCTTTGGAATCCAGAAAATAAATAAATATCACGTTTGATTGCTATATCCTTTCAAAAGTTGACACAAAGATTGATGGTTAATAAGCATGTGTTCTTAATTTGCATTGCAAAAATTTCAGTGAAAACTACAGGCAACCATCAAAATAGTCAGTTCATTATTTTGTTAGCCTTCCTTTTTCCTGTTGTCTACCCATGAGTAAGAAACTACATATCAATAAAGGAATACTGAGAAACTCCACTGAAGAGAAGCAGGATAAGAGATTGCAGTAGGTGTCCTTGGCTCCCTGGACTGGCGCCAGGGTTAGTGCCTCACACGAGCTCAGGAAGTCAATGGACAATTTATTTTCTACTAAAGATATTTTCTTTATTTATTTTTTTTTTAGCAGTATATATACACATACACAAAGTGAATTTCAAATTCAACAGATGGATGAGATTATAAAGAGAAGACAGGCTGCTAAAGAAAGCCAAAAAAAAAAAGCTATTGTCTTTGATTTATGGATTTGTGCCAGTCCGAGAAGCTCAGAGCATTCTTTGATAAGGGCCATAAGTGATTAGAAAGTAATGAAGTATGGAAAAGGGTCGGAAGATGTTGAGATTAGGTCTTCATGACTGAGCAGGGGCCAGTGATGAACCAATCTGCATGAAATGCTGCCTCAGTGGCAACTTCTCAAAACTGTTGATTTATTCCTGTTATCTTTGAGTTTTGCTTTCAAAGAGCAAGATAGGAGGAATTAAGTAGTCAAAGATAGGGACTTTTTCAGTTAATGTTTCATTAGCCCCTGTGTGTTTCTGATTTACTTAAAGCCTGTGCAGACAACCATCTTTTCCTTGTTCAGCTTCTCAGAGATTTGTATTTAAAGGAAGATGCATAAAACATTTCCATGTGGGGAAAAAATTCTTGGGTTAAATTCAAAAGTCTCTTTTGATCTCCCTGAGATTTAATCATTGAAAATTCCCTGTGAAAGGGAAAACCTTTATATCTACATTAGACCAAAAAAGATAGTATTGAGGGTCTCAAAAGTCTTCAGGATCTTTTCCTTGTCAAATAGAGAAGATCTATTAAAAATCTGTTTCTGTTTATTTCAATATCCCTACAGTTGAAAGTTTCTTATTCCACTTGTAATTCTATCAAGAGGGTTTCAAGCAAAGGTAGTTCTTAGTAGCAGAAATGTTCTTATCACTGTGATGATCTTGGGATAGAAGTGAGGCAGGATTTAGAAGAAGTGCCTTTCCCTTAATCAGTCTAACAAAAGATAATGCCAAGCAGCCTGTGATGTCTTGGATTAGAATTCTCTGTGATTAATATATGGAAACCCAAAGAGTATCCTTGGGGTGTGGAGTTAAATGTTACATACTGACATCAGAAGACAGTGTCTAAATCCTCATTACACTTCTTTTTTTTTTTTTAAATACGAATAGATGGAGAAAAATTATTATCCCTGCTTATATATTGGGGACACAGTATTTCTGCAGTGCACTTGCTGTTTGCTCAGGAAATTTAAACGAGAGAGCAGTTGCCCCTGGATTGCCTGAATCTCAGTGCTGTGGTCACAAGACCATCTTCTGGTGGTTTTATTTCTGGTATTATTTTAAGCACTATTTATAAAAAAAATTACTGAGGTCATCCAAACACCTAACTTTGATAAATTTGGTGTAATTAGGATGCCAGATTCTGTAGGCAGCTTTGACAACCTCAGCATATCTAGAGGACAACATATTAATATAATGTGTTTTTTTGTAGGAGTTGAGGGAAGGACAGTATAGAATATTAATGAATAATTCACAGAATCCTTTATAATATCTGGACATACTTTAGCTCTGTAAAATCTTTACAGTAGTAAAACTTTGAAATTCTTTGGTGTCATTTGGCCAAATACCAACTTTTATTACATGATGAACTCATTGACCCCTGTGTATATTCAGTGAGTCATTGAAATTTTGATTCCAAACAGCAAGACCACATCCTGGTGATGTACTAGGAGCATAGTGTGAGGAGCCTTCAAATTGATGGTCCTTGAAATGTTTCATAAGAACAAGTCTTTCCCTCATTCTTCTCTTCTAGACCCAAACGCAGGACTTTCAGAACCACCACTTGTTGTCTTTGCCCAGTAATACTTTGTGCCTGACAGGTCCTATTTCATCCATTCAGCTTTGCTTCGATTCAGCTACAAAGGGCAGTAGTGTGTGTTTTTTCCTGGGTAGGAGTGGTATCCATCTGTTTAAATGAGCAAAGACTACCTGTGTTCTTTATTGAAAAATAGCTATGAAGTGAGAGCTTAGGGCTTGAAAAGTGCAGCTGACCATTTCTCTGGCCATATCCAGCCATGTCGATCTGATTTCACTTTGTTCATCAGTGGTTTAGATGAGCTGAACACAAACACAGGTTCTGCTGTTTGCCATTGTGGCCTGTGGTCTCAGAAGATAGTCATCTGGATGGAATATGCATTTTGATGCTCAGTCAGGTGTCGCAGGACCAATTTGTGTTTGTTCCTCCTGTAGGCAGCTTTGTTCCATCAGATTAAGCTGGGATTCTTTCCAAGCGAGGCACCTCAGTGCAAGCGGCTATTATTATTATTTGTCAAATGCTAGCAGAGTGCTGGGGACTTCAACTCAGAACAGAGCTCTCTGGGTTCTTCTCATATGGCTGTAAAATGATCGTGCGGTTTTCCGGGCCGTTTTTGCTTACCAGACTCCAGTAGTGCTTGTGCAGAAGGAATTACTCAGGAGCACTGGATACTGGCCAATGGATGAAACAGGACATTGGACTCCGGGCATAAACCATGCCCTAACTCTTGGCCAAAGATACACTGCACAGATTTGGAGGGAACTTGTTAGCAATTCACCAACCCAAGAGTGTTAAAACTCAGTGGATTGATCTGGGCTTTCTGGTTTGTAATGGATGCTTGAAGACATCCAAACCGTCTTCAGGCATGAGCTGCAAATGGGTTGACAAAGAGTTCAGTTTGTATACTCATTAAATTACTTCAAGCCCAAACCAAAAAACCCGACACCCCTCTGCACCCCAGAATGTTGTCTGTGATCTACTACAAATCTGTGACAGATTTCTGACTGGGTTAAATTGTAAAGTTTCTTTGGAATCACAATTTTGATTTCTATCCTCAGAGGAGAATCTGGGGAGATTTGGGTTAGAATTTGTTTTCTGTGAAACACTGGGTGTATTTGGTCTCTGGTGACCGAACTGCTATACAATGAAGTTGTTCTCCATCAGCCTCTGGGCTGTCAGGACACCACAGGTCCTCCTGTGAGCTGTGCATCTCTGACACAATTAAAAAAGCTGAAACTTCACCTTTTTATGCAATATAAAGCATCCATCCTAGAACTTCAGGTGACTGAAGAATGTTTTCCTTCAGGAAAATGACAAGCACTTTGAAGTATTCTATTTATTCTGGTCTTGCCACCTGACTGTAGTGAATTCTGACTTGTCCACTGCCCCAGACACAACTCCTCATGATGACTTGCAGGCCCCAGGTCAGGCCAGTCAGGAATGTGGGGTGTGCAGAATTGAGGAGGAGAGGACTCTTGCAGCCCACAAGTGAGAATCTGCCTGAGCTGACTGTGCAACACTACAAAAACCTTGTAATTAACATCTGGTCCCTGCAACCTTCCCATCCAGGTTCCTGAGAAGGCCTCAAGGGTGTTAGCAGGATCCTGGGACATGGGATTCAGGGGTGCTATGTCGAGCAGGGCCTCTAAAATTCCCTAAGATGTCTTGGCAGGTAAGGCCAACAGGGAGAGCAAGAATATAATTATTTATTGCTATTTGGTTTACTTCAGGCTCTGATGAGACAAATTGGCAACATCACAACCACAAATCAGCCATCTTCAATCTTTTAAGGCTACCCTTCCCCCAATGGCACAATGCAAAAAGATTTGGTAATTATGCAGCAGCCCATCTTCAGCTGCACAGCTCTGCCTCCCCAACCAGTGCTGCCAGGCTTTCTCCTCCCTTGTTACCCAGCCAGGTTTCCTTTATAAGTCCTCTTAATTGGCTCGTTAGTGTAACCTGAGGCTACCTGTCCTGCTTGGCTGATTCACTAATGAGGCTCAGCTGCCTTTTCTCACACCCAGACAGGTTGGAGAGGGATCTGTAAAACCTGGTGATGGGAATTTTAGAGCTGTTCCCTCTAGTCCCCTGGTAGCCCAGCCTCTCTGGCAGCAGTCTCACTGGTGGCTTTTACACAGGCAGACACATTATGTACTCCCACGGGCATTGCTGCCCCTTTCAGACAGGGACTGTCTCCCTAAAAACCTGTCTGTTGTTAGTACTCCTCAGTATCCAGAGCTCTGCCACTGGGTACTGCTGCCGTGCCTGTGAAACCCAAGAGAGGGCCTCCATGCTAATTCCCAGGATACAAATGCTGCTTATGAAACGTTCCCCTGGACATCAGCAAGAACAGAAGTGAGTTCAAAGCAATTGTGTGTTGGGGTTTCTAGGACTGAGAGCTACTGAGATGGGTTGGGCGTGTGGAGCTTCGGGTACCTGTGAGACCCATCCTGTGAGTGCTCTTGCTCCAGGCTTTCTGTACAATCTCCCTCTGTGGGCAGTGGGTGGCACAGATTGCTGAGGCCCCTCAGGAGGTAGGACTAGCTGAGCTCATTGCCCAGCAAAGGAGGGATGGTGACTTCAGGGACAGCAATACCTTCCAGACCTACCTGATGGACAGTTACACTCTGGAGTGCTAGCAGGACAAAGGTTTGACTTTTCTCATCCTAAACCACATGCAGAATGGTGTGGGAGGCTCTATTTCTGTATTTTATGTGCTCCCTGGAGTCTTGAGGGCTACGTAGTGAGGAGCTCGCTTGAGGTGAGCCAAGTCAGGGCTCCACATCTCTTTCCCTCCTGTCCTCCAAAATTTGGAGAACGGCTCTTCTGTTCATTCAAGACCAACAGTGAGGAGGTTGGCAGAGCCTGGGTAGCTTGCAGCTGTGTAAGCCAAACAAGTAGAAAGAGCTCGAGCAGCTAGGCTCACAGCAGTTGTAACAAAACAATTCTATTCTTTTCTCCCAATTTTTTTTTAAGGAAAAAGCAGCTTTATCACACCGATAAAGTCTTGCAATGTTAGTTGCTACAATTTAAATATACAAAGTGAGAGGTTAAATACTTGGACTGACAGCAAGAATTTTTCCTGTTAGATTAACAGACATCAGTTAGAAACAAATGTGGCAAATTTCCTTTTGTTTTAGCAGCACCTATGTGCTCCATAGCCACAGCTATGGAAATGGCAATGTGATGATGGGGTTTGTCAGATAAAGATCTTCTTCAAAGGGAAAGGAAGTACCTGTGGGAGCTGTGTGTGTGCAGCAGGACTGCTCCAGTGAGTCACAGCCAGGAGAGCCAAACTATCAAGGGAAAGTGGAACTGACTGTAAGAGAGAGGAGTTGAAGAGTTTGGCTTGTTTAGTCTAGCAAATCGCAAACCCAGGAGACGATGTGATGGCTCTCTAAAAATATCATAGGGGTGTGGAGAGCAAAGAAGGAGAGAGGGGATTGTTCTGGTTAAGAGCAAAATGTATATGTTAATTGTGCTTTAACTTAGGCTGGAAATAAGTCAGCATTTAACCATTAAAGCAACAGGATTCTGGAACAAAGCAGCATTCGTAGCAAAATAATAGGAACAAAAGTACAGTCTGTAAGAGACATAGCTTGAAGCACGTGTGAAGGAGATGATGTGATGTAGTGGCCTCTGGTATCAGGGCACAGACCTGGTGACCCATCAGTCTCTGCCAGCTGAGTGGTCCTGTGTTCCCACGTAGCCATCATTGTCATCATCCAAGAGGAAGTGTGCACTAGCTGGGAAGTTGTTTCTCTTAAGCTGCCTTCTGCTTACTCCCTGGCCTGTGCCCAGGCACACCTTTGAACCAGAGGGCAAAGACCACTTGCTAGAGAAAGGAAGGGGGTTTTTTTAAAGCCTTGATGTGTCTGGAATATAACTTGGCAGTTCCTACGAATGGCTGGAATGTGGGCGTGTGGGAGGTGTGAATGGGCATTGAATGTTTTGATGCAGAATTAAGCTACTTAATAAAGAGGCTTGGAAGGGGATATAAATTCTCATCCTCAAGTGTATAGGTGAAACTCTGCTATTATATATCTGGGGATTAGACTGAAGCCTTGAGTAGATGTTGTGGGGTAACATTATCCCTTGTTTACCTCCTGTAAGACTTAGTGTGTCTCCACTGAAGCACCTGATACTGGACATTGGCAGAGAGAAGGGGTTGGATTAGATGTCTTGAGCGGCATGAAAGTCCCTAAGGTCCTGTTATTTCCAATTCTTTCACCCTGTAGCAGTTTGGAAGTTATAGAGGGCAGGAATTTCATCAGCTTTTGAGTTCCAAGGGGTGATCCTGAATTGCTCTTAAGGAAGCTAGAGCCTATCATTTGACAAAAAGTAATTCCGTCTTTTCCTGTCTGCCCTCTGGGGCAGACTTTGGTTCTCACTGTTATAGAGATATATCCACCAGCAGCATCTACCTGCTTCAACAAAGCTGCCCAGGCAGAAACCCCTTCATGCTGCAGCTCACGGAGAAGGGAGCAGGGCTCAGCCTGAGCATTGACACCACAAATGATCTGACTGTGGTCTTCAAATGTAGAGCTAATAAAATCCTGACCCTGTGCTCCCAGAAGCGAGTAACAACCCCCTCGCTGACATCAGTGGTATAGGGGTGAGCTCCTGGCGTGCTCTTGGAATGGCTCTGACTGCCCTGCTGGTGTCACCATCCTTGTCACCGAGGTGTGGGCTCTGCCACTTCTGCCCTGGGCCCCTGCTGCATCCAGCACTGCAGGGAGCAGCTGCCTGCCATCCCATGTCTGGAGGAGCTGCTCTGCTAAATGGCATCCAGAGATGGGCTAAAGGCATGTTCATTTCCCTTGGATTTAATTTCTGGAATTTATGAGCAGTTCTGGTGCCCCAAAACCTAAAGCAGTTGCCGCCTTTTGGGAAACTCCTGTGAAAAGTAATCCCTCATCTCCAGGAGAAGACAATGGTCGCACAGTACAGCACATCAAGCACAGGCTTTCATCGTTTCAACAAGCACCACTAAATCACCCAGCACATCATTTAAAACAAACACTGCATGAGGGCTTGTAAAATAACAATAAAAAAGCAGGTCTTAAATTTCCCTGGTGTCAAACCAAGCTGGTTGTACTGGCAGGACTCCAGCTACAGAGGTGCACCCAGTGTGATGAGCCTGGAAGTACAATCCCAGCGTTTTGTTCCTCCTTACACCATAAGAGGACGAGTTTCCCATGGTCAAGAGGGAATGTTGTAGACAAGAGTCACACCAAAATCATGATATGGTGAGCTGCATGGGCAGGTCCTGATCCCAAGGGAAACGGCACAGTCTTTGCCTCTACCAATCTCTGTGGTCAATTTTCTGAGAAGTCGGTGTAACAGGGAAGGTGGAAATCCATAAGGAAATTGCATGAGTGATTCACAGCGGTTGGTGTTGCCTTTTCTTTTCAGGAAGTATTGAACTCCAATAGCATTGTTTGGCTGCAGTGAGAAGTGCTGTTGGCTGAAAATACTGTGTTTTGGATATAAACCCGTCTCCCTCACCTAGTTTGTAAAGTGGATTAATTGTAGTCATTTTAAGCTGGATGAAATATCCTACATTTCTGTTCTAATCTGTTCTCCAGAATTGACCCGTGGTCTTGTGTGACTAACACCGTTGTCTGGGAGCTGAAGTGCTTCATCTGCACTGAGAAATCACTTCACCCATCACCTAATGCCCCATCCCTGGAGGGGTTCAAGGTCAGGTTGGATGGGGCTTTGAGCAACCTGGTCTGGTGGGAGGTGTCCCTGCCCAGGGCAGGGGGGTTGGTACTTGATGATCTTTAAGGTCCCTTCCAACCCAAACCATTCTGTGGTTCTAAAACCAAGGGAGCAATGGCATTGTTAAATTGCAACAGATTTACTGCCCTTGTGACTGTATATGGTAAAATTTCCTTTGAGTTCAGAGATGTTAGGACATCGTGGATGTTAGGACATCATGTGTGCTCTGGAAACTACTGTCCCATGCTCCAGTTTAATGTGTCTGAGCCACAGACGGGTCTCGCTCCTTTTCTCCTCCTTATTCTCTCTTGCCACTTTTCTGAAGACTTTGGGGATCTTACTAAGCAGGAATTAACTCTTTTGTGACCACCAGCAACACCCACAGCAGAAGGGGGGACAGATGGTGGTCTGTGAGCATCAGGGCATACACATCCATGGTTACTTGATCAGATTTGATGCTTTTATCATTATTCTAAAGTTCCTCTTTATGGAATGATGCTGAACAAAATGTACCGTTCCAAAGCAGCTGGTGTCTGGAAAGCTGTATCTAATCATTATCCTGCTTTTCTCATCCTGAGATGGATTTTGCCATTGACATGCTGGGAGATAAGACAGGCACAGACTGCTCTGGAACAGCAGTATTTGAAAAATCCTCTTGTGTATGTATTACTTGGTGGCAGTTTTTATTTATTTTTTCTCATTTGAGGAAGCACTGACCAGCCTCAGGCCAGGTGAGGAGTGTGTGAAGCAGATCTGGAAAAGCTGGAGTGAAAAAGCAGTGCTACCCGGAATGGCATTCCCACGACTTGGGAATTCTGCATTTCCTAAGAGAGAGAAAAGAGTAAAGTCATGATTTCTAGATTGTTTACCTACAGCAATTAGTCCAGAATTGATATAAGATTAATCCCTTCTTTTTAGTGACTCTTTAGTAAGTTTTGTTATTTTCCAGTACAGTTTGATGGGTGGGATGGACTTAGCCCATGTTAGTCAAGAAGAACCATCACAGTACAGTCACTGATAAGCAATTATACTGTAAAATAACAGCAATGAACTCAAATTGCCCCTCACTGCCCATCACTGCTCTGCTTTTTATAGTAATAATATAGTCCATTAAAACCTACAATCACTGTAATGTTTATGCATTATTGGGGAGATAAATTGCATAATTCTCATTTTGCAATTTAAATGTAATTATGAGCTTACTAATGACTAAAACCTGAATTTGCTAGACTATCAGTTTTTCTAACACTTGCCAAAATTATAGGTAATTACTTAGAGCTTACAATAATTATAAGTCCATCTTTTAAATAATTAATGTGCACTTTCATGGTACAAAACAGCTAGTAATCAAACGACCTCTGGCTTTTACAGCAAGCCCATGCAATTAGTCTTATTGTGTAGGTCTATAGAAATGTACCCATTACAAGAGTCTGTTAAGTTGGCAGAGTTGATATTGATGGCTGTTGCGTTTTATGGTACCAGACAATGATTAACACACAACGGCCTTTAGAAATGTGGGTAAGGAGAAAATCTCAGTGCATTTTCTGAGCCACGGGATGCAAATCCAGAGAAGTAATTACAGGTAAGAGGAGTTTGAAGTTACGTTCTGTGGTCTTTTGGACTGTCAGATATTCTGCCGAGGGGACTTCTCAAGTCCATTTATCTTTTGCATCCTGTGACTCAGATCATTAGCCCAAGAAAGGACCAGCAATGTGTCCAGGGGGGTTCTGCGTTGTATTAAACCAATTCCTTTTATTGTGGTAGCACCTACCAGGTTGCTTCACTGCTGCCCCATGGCAGGTGCTACAGAAGCACAGTATAAATGTTTCATCCTCCAGAGTCTCAAAATGTAATGGGGTGTCAGTGGGAGATAGATACTGAATTTGTGGAGCCCATGGGGGTCTGCTTGCTGGATGCATCCAGCCCAGATTGTCTTTAATTGTGTGCTTTGTCTGTCTAGCTCTCTACATAAGAGCCTAGAGCTTGGGTACAGAAACCAGAAGGCACAGGACTGACTTGGTTGGGTTAATCTGAGCCAATGTGCCAAAAACTTGTCATTTCAGCCCTGTTTCCCAGCAATGGACCGTATTCTCTCACTTAGCATTTTTAAAGTTCAAATAAAAGGTCTGGTAACAGCAGTGATTCTGGTATTTGCTGTTTTCTCTGCAAACCTGGCTCCTGGTCAGAGTTTTATGATAGAATTTTCTTTGAAGAAACAAAAGAACAAAATAAAACAACTCTACAGAGGGCAAAATCAAACCTTAAAAATCAGTGTCAGCGCTTTTAGGGTCAATGTATGGATCTCAGCGGTGGAACTACTGCACTGTGGTGCACTATAAATATAGTGCTGTCTTTTGTAGTATAAGTGAAGTGGTTTTTTGTCAAATTCCTGTTCCTCAGCTCAAGAATCTTCCCTTCGCCTGCCCTGTATCAAATATCACTCCCCCCTTTTAGCCCCAGCACCAGTAACTGGGCAGTGGGCAATAGCCACCTTCTGATGGGATATCGACGACCGTTCTGATCCCACCCAAATTTGGTGGCTTAGATTTGGCACCCAAATCTAACAATGGCCAAATTGCTTCACCTCTGTGAACCCCAGTTTACCTGTCTCTGAAATGAGAATTATGGTAACAGTTACCTAGCATGCCAGAGTGATGGGAGGATTAATTAATGTTTATAAAGACTTTAAGGTCTTCAGATGAAAATTGCTACAGTATATAAGTGCAAAGTAATTATGATTATCATTACTTTCATTTGCATGTATAGACTGTAATTAGCTGTGGATTGTATTGCATTGACTGTGAATAATTTAAAAGCTCTCTTCAGGAAGGTGTCACTTTAAATGTTTTTACATTTTGCATTTAATAATACCAAGGTCTACCTTCTTCCCTTTACTTACCCTCTGATAGTGATATATCCTACAATCTTGGTTTATTGGGGTCCTGAATGTAAAGCAGTCTCTCTCTCTCCCTGTTTTCCTTCAGTTTGTGGGTTTTGCTCTGGTAAATGTTGATAAAAGAACTGATATTAAGATGCTGCCCTGGCAGGTATCTCCTGTGAGCGTGCCCCAGGGAAGGAACCTGGGGCTCAGCACCCCCTGGATCTGACGGGCTGTTCTTAGGGCATCCCCAAACTGCCACCAGACGTGACAGGGGTATCCATAGCTCTTGTGGGAGCTCTGTTGAGTCCCCACTCCATATTTACTCCGTCTTCACTCCTTATTGAACAGAGGCACCTTTATTTTCTCCCCTTTTCTTCATGCCTAGAGGCATAAAGGAGTAAGGAAGAGGGAACAACTAGAGACTCACTCTCTGGGCTTGTGTCCTTTCAAATGCTTCCCAAATGTCTCTTTAAGCCTTGTTTTGCAAACCCATGTATCACATGTCACAGCTGTTTGCCTTTGCTAGATGTATTGTCAAGCTGAGTAGAAGAAATAGTCTTTGTAGTAATTCTTCTTCCCTTGGAGCTGAAAGGATTTGGGGAAAAGAGACACATCCCCCAAGGTTGTTTCAAGACTCTGTTACAATTACAACCAGATTTGTCCTACTCAGAATATCAGGAACATGGCTCTTGTGGAGATGCCTCTAGAGCCTGGGGGTGGAGGGGACAGGCCAGACCCTAGCAAGTACTACTTACTTGGTAGGTTATATGGGGAGCTGTGTTGCTCTAATGGAAGCACCTCACTTAAATGCTTAAAAAAGAGCTGAGCATCCATTTTCTTGCTCTCCACCTTCTGAAAACATGGATATGTAAATTGCTGAAATGCCTAAAACCTTAGTTTTGTCTGATCTGTGCAAACATCCACTCGCTGCTGGAGATGGGAGCAGGAGCTAAAGCACTGTGTAGTAGATGGTCCCCTGCCACACAAGAATTTATCTTCTAAGAACATAAGAAGCAGTAGATTTTTATGATTTGTGAATCCCAGGAAAAGTCAAAGCCAGTTTGTTTCTTTAGTGACCCTAAATCCAGTTTTAAGCTGAAAGAGATTGAGATGAGATCTGGGAAAGAAATTCTGTGCTGTGAGGGTGGTGAGAACCTGTCCCAGGTTGCCCAGAGAAGTTGTGTCTGCCCCATCCCTGGAGGGGTTCAAGGCCAGGTTGGAGGGGGCTTTTGGCAACCTGGTCTGGTGGGACATGTCCCTGCCCAGGGCAGGGGGGTTGGAACTGGAGGTCTTTAAAGTCCCTTCTAACCCAAACCATTCTACGATTCTGTGTCAGAATTATGTGTGTGTTGACAGAAGGCAGGAGCTTTACCTCCTCTCTTACTTGGGCCTTATCCAGCACATTACTCAGTGCCTGATCCATGCAGGGGGAGCCCCCCAGGCTCCCTGTTGTGTTGGTGGCCCTCAAGCCTCAGGCACAAGGCCTGTCTGCTGCTTGGTCCTCTCAATCTAGCAGCTAAGAAGAACCCATGAAATATGTACATTCAAGGTGCATATTCTTCTAGAAGTTTGCCATGACTTAGTTTCATAATCTGGCTTTATCTCAAGATGGTGGAACACTGTAGCAGTCACTTGGCACGTGGTGTGGTGGCTTTCTGTGGTGACTTTGGGGCAATAGAGAAGTGCACTTGAATTTGTTGTGAGGGAAATGCTCTTGTTTTCCAGTGCTTGAGCTAAACTTAGAGTTGACAATGTTACTCATCACTTCAAAAGTACCTTGAAGAAACTCACACTGCCTACAGTAGTATCTGAAACTCATAATCTTCACAATCTGTTTGTCCCTCTGAGGGAGGGGGGCACAGTGCTCTCCTCCCATAGTGTTACTTGGAGAGCAGAAGCATAATGAACCTGTGG
This sequence comes from Scolopax mira, assembly GCA_004320125.1. Lineage (NCBI taxonomy): Eukaryota > Metazoa > Chordata > Aves > Charadriiformes > Scolopacidae > Scolopax > Scolopax mira. The sequence continues at coordinate 23,563 of BJBW01003956.1, forward strand.
AAGAGCATGTGCTAACAACAGAGCGGGGTTGACAGGAGAGGAGGCATCTTCAAAATACCTTAAAAGAGGAAGAGAATAATTTGTCCTTGTTATCTGCAGTAGATAGAACAAGGACATTTAGGCTTTATACTGCAGCCAGGGTTCAGGTTGTCTGCTCTGAAAAGCTTCTCATGAAATATATGGTGAGGACTGGGACAGATGACCTTGGGAGGCCCCACAGCCAGGGGGAGTGAGTGTCTTTGAAACACACCACCAGGATACAGGTAAATAAGTAAAGAGAGAGATTATCTGTTGTCTTGAAGACCCTTCTGGCCACGTAATACAAGACTGACTGGGTCACTGGTGCTTTGAGTCCCTGATTAGCTTCTAATCTTGGGACTTGCCCTCTTCACATGCTGAAAAACACATAATTTATATATCAAGTCTGGATACGAATTTATCATCGGGTGATTCATACAGGCTAAATTCAGGCATCTAGATGAAAGGAGCATGGAGCATAGAGGTTTGGGCCAGGTAGCTCAGAAGTGTTTGAAGATGTATTTTTTTCCCTTTTTGTGTTTTGAGTAGCAATTTGGGGCTTGAGATTCTCCATCCGGTTCTGCTGCCATCAATGTGAGCTACTGCTCAGCACAGGAGTGAGCTCCCCAACAGCAAAATCAGCTGGGGTCAAGCTGGAAACTGTCTCTTCCTCCATTATAACAGCAGCCTGGGTACACCTAATCTTTTAACCTCCCAATGAAAGAGAGAATCCACAATGAAAAGTGTTTTTGCTTCTTTAGGCTATTCCTGGAGCTATGAGTGAGCTTTACAAAGTGATAAGTGAAACCTGAATCTTGTTCATTTATTTGAAATGACTACAGGAAATCAAGTTATCCTGCAGGTCTGTTCATACCAAAATGCTCTTAGTTTCTCTTCCTCTGCAGCAAAGTGCAGTGATAACCTTGCAGGGAATGTTTGGATATCTCCCAGTAATAAGGTGGGCACGTGTCCAGCGTGCAGCACTGGCTCAATCTATTTAGCACGCTCAAGTGTAGAGATTGAAAGAAATCAAGAGTTGTTTACTGTATCCGTAAATGTGAATCAATGGCTTGTTAGTCCATGCCAGCCTCATTAAAATTAACTGCATCTGAAAGAATGAATGATTTTATGGTGATGGATAATCCACCTAGAGTACGCCGCTAGTAGAGAAGATGTAGAACCTGGGAACACAGTGAAAATAGTTCATCTGAGAAGAGAAGACTGTTGACAGCAGAATGCTTTTGCAGATAATTATGCAAAAGAGAGAGGGCAGGAGCATGAGCTGACCTTCTGGGTATAGCTCTGGTGAAGATGCAGGGATTTGCATCTGCTGAGGATCAGGGCCTGATCCAAAGCCAGAGACGAAGTCCATGAAGAGACTTCTGGTGATTTCAGTTGGTCAGAATTACTAGAATATAAATTCAGCCTCCTAGGCCTCCCCTCACACTCCAAGGAGTAAAATCTTCCTCTATTAGAGGAAGTTCCCTCTGTTAGGGTTCCTTGTTGGCCCATCCCATGGTGAAGTTAAGATTCACCAAAAAAAATCAATTGTATAAGAATGGCCATGCCAGATTAGACATTCTCCTCTCCAAAACATGGCCTGGCTTGGGAGTGAGACACAAGATTTGTGTCTTTTTCCCTGGGCTTTTCATCAGTGGGTTTCAGGATGCTGGTTGTGGCTTGGGCTGTGGTTGTGAGGACAGCACAGGACCATTCCTGACCAGTCCCACCTCTGTGCTGTGCAGCAGAAAATTTGTTGCTCCATTATATTTTGTAAAGGGAGGCTGGGAACCATCCCTGGCATCAGGTATGAGATAAGAAGAACATATACAAGCATGTTTTTTCTAATTTTCATGCTCCCCAGCAGACTCAATGAGAATAACTCTTTGGGGCATCATTATTCACATCACATCTTCTTGCAAACAAGACTGTTGTTGCTGTAATTAGGTTTAGTTTACAAAATCCTTCGCTAGGATTTTACAAACTGGCTGGTGATTTTTTAAGCGCCCAGTTACCTTGAAAACAGAATCATTAAAGTCTCTCATGATAGAAACCTGAGCAATTGTAACTTTAAAATCTTAGATAAGAGCGGTTTGCCTCAGTCAGACCCAAAATCTAATCAGACAGATAGCTGTGATTTATGATCTGACAGATAATAAAGGATGCTTAAGAAAGAGTGTAAGGGAGAAGTCAACTTAGGATGACCCTTTCCCTGGCACATCCTCCCACCTCCAGGCAGTTGGTGGTTTAAAGTCATTCTGGCTGCTGGAACAGGAGGTGCAGCCTCAGCTGGACCTGAACCGGTTCCTGCAGACAGGAGAGTTTAATGTGACATCCCCATTGATAGGGCTGCCCTGCTCAGGGCACCTAAATTAGTGTCTCCACTCACTAGTTGTAGTCTGACAAGATATATAGGTAAAAGTGTGGCTTGTAATTAGAATTGACAACCCGTGGCTCTCTTCTTCACCTCCAAAACCTGCTACAACCCCTTCACCAAAAGCCACTGGAACAGTGGAACTGTCCCTTTAATTAGAAGCGTATTAATAAATCCATCTTGTTCTCTAATCCCCACACACATAGTACAGTGATTCATTAGCACAGGAAGAGGCAATTTAGATTTCCTCAGATAATAGCAGCTGTCACTAATCAAATTAAAGGAGGAAGTGCAAATCTGAAGTTGGGCAAACTGGTCTGGTGGGGAGGGAGGTGACAGAACTGGTGTGAAAGACTTTTGTCCCAGCTGAAAGGAGGTCAGGGATGGCTGGCAGAGGTGATTCCCAGGGGTGTCAGGAACTCCCCACCAGAAGAATTGCCACCAGTGCAGGGACAGACTGTGGTCCCACTCCAGTCCCCGTGTCTAGAGCCTGAGAGAGTGCTCTTGCTCATATATACAACTTCTCCAGGGCTGCAGACCCAGCTAGTGCACACAGTGCTTTGTGAAAAACCTCTTCTGTTAACACAGAAATGTTGGCTTTTGAACCATGAATATATTTTTCAGAAATGATCAGGCTTTTCTTGCCAAGGGGTGTGCTCACACCCTCAGTGGAAGCCCCTCAGAGATGCTATACTACCTGGGCAACCAGAAAAAAATAGAGGGAAAAAAAGTTGTACTTAGCTTTTCTGAGTGAAGAATGCAATGTTTGGGGTTTCAGGTTGGTTTGGTTTTTGTTGGTAGATGGTTCAGCTGGTATTTCTGCTAAGCATCACGAGCTGGTACTGACATCAATGCTCAGCAGCAGAGGACCGTCCAGGCCGGGTGCACTGGCAGCAGCTTTAGCTCAGGGTCTTCTCTCTGACAGGCACCAGGAGCAGATACCTTAGACAGCAAGTGCTGAAACCCCTGACAGGCAGATGAGGAACAGGTGCCTCGCAGGAGCCCACACTGAAAGAAAATATTAAAATCCCTTCCCCAGTTTTGACAGCCATCAACTTCAGACAGCCATGATAGGCATATGTATCTCCAATGCCTTTTCAAATCTTTTTTGCTTTTCCTTCGAGAACATCCCATGGCAATAAGTGCTCTAGGCTAGTCATACAAAAATATTTTTTTTTTTGCTGGCTTTGAATGTTTCTGCTTTCAACTTTTTTGAAAGCTCCTCACTGCTGTGCTGTGGCAAGAACAAAAGGGCTCGTTGTCCCTTCTCTAACCTACTTGTGATGTTATCTACATTTATCTCAGCCCTTCTTGTTTGTACACTTTATGAAGTAGTGGCTTCCCAACTGGTCTTTGCATACGAAGAGGAATTTTGTTAGTTGTTTGGTTTAGCTCCGTGGGAAGGAAGGGAGACACAGGGCCACGGCCACCCATTGCAAGGAGCAGGGGGACAGGTTGTGTTACAGACCATCTGTAGAGCCGGGGGTGGGAACTTCCAAGCTCATTGCAAAAAAAAAAAAAGAAAGAGGATTCTCCGAGTATCTTCGTTGTTCAGATGTTGACAAAATCGATGAAATCTCTCTTGTTCTGGTAGTGGTACAAGCAATTAAGTGTATGGGATAACAGGAGAAAATGAGGTAGCCATTCCCCAGGCCTTACTGCCACTCATGCTGTGGGATTTGAGCCCTTCCACGCTGGAGCCACGTGCTGTGCCCTGAGGCAGAGCAATTGTAGGTTTGCCCAACGTCCAACCTTGCCTCTCCGTAGCAAAAGCAGGAGATCAAAGGAGTGAAGGTGCTCCCTTCACTAGCACTTCAATCAGCAATGTGAGCAATTAAAATACGAATTAATCTAAGGAAGATGAAAACGCAGATTTTGAATAGGAGCCGTTGGAGTCACCTTGAACTTGTGCTCGGTGCTGTTTAGCCTGGGTGATTAAAGACATTTACACTCTATTAAAAACCTTGCCGTTCTAATGTGAAAAACACCTTGTCAGCTGGGTGTCCTGCCTGCCTGCCATAAGGAGTAACCTTTCTATTGACTGGCTCATCTATTAATTCAGAATAACTTAATAGAGTCTCTGTGAAGAAAAATAAACAGCCAATTTTACATGGTGAGGGGAGGCAGTGGGAGCCCGTTTCTTCCCAGGATGGTTATGAGGATGGGGGAGACAGTAGCAATTATCTTTGCCTTTATCCTCAGCTGATTGTCTCGGGCTCAGACATTATTGTCAGACTGGCTCCCGCAGTTTGTGCTTTAGGAAGGAGGAATGTGAACCCAGTGCATGGGAATTAATGCCTTGGGGACACTGCTGGACTTGTGAAACTGTCTGAGCCACTGTCCCCCCAGCCCTGCTGATGCCACCATGGCAGATGCTCCCTGGTGGGCCTGGAAGTGCAAGACTATGGGTCGTGGGTCAGACTGGGAAATGGGTCTGAGTTATTCAGAGAAAGGAAAAGGGATAATAGAAAAAGAAGAATGTGTTTATATGTCCTTGACCATAATAATCTGCCTTCCAAAGGGGAGCTCCTGAGTCAAGTCCAAGCCTTGGGAGGGACTGGAGACTATTCCTTTCCAGAGCGTGCTGGGGGTGTTTGTGAGAAACCTTTGGGCCAGGGCCTGTGGAGAGACCAGAGTACAGCAGGGAGCTGGTGACCACAGGGTTGGGGACAAAGCCAGGCCTGGGCAGCGACAAGCAGAAAGACCTCCTAGATATGCAGACATCCTGTTGTCTGCATGCCAGCAGACTGCCACGCATCACTCTGAGAGCAAGCCTTAAGGAAAGAGATCCATCCCCCAGGAACACAGTGGGAACCTTTATCTTACCCACACAGTCCTGTGTATTGTACAAAGAAAAGCTGTTAGTTCTGTTTCCTATTTAAAGAAAACCTCACTGGGATTGTTAAAGCCCTCCCATGGTGTCCTGGTAGAGTAGGTCTGGGCAGATCTACCTGATAGATCTGGCTGTCTCAGTTTCTCTCATAGCAATGATTCCCAGCTAGTTTATAATACAATTTTTAAGCCATTTGCATTTTATCCAAAAAATTTCATCCAATACTGGTCATTTTAAATTATATATGGTATTCAGAACATAAATAGCTCATAAAGTCAGTCTGTGTTTACGATAAGTGATTGGCAGCTTTGCAAGGCACCAAACCCCCAATCTCCTTTTTTTTTCTTAGCCCAAGAACCTCAGACATTATTAACTGATCTAAAGAGTGTTCTAAAACATCTTCTCTGTGAACTGGTACTCCTTTCTCATCCAGCCAGGAAATACCATCACTGGAAGCACCCAGGCCTGTGGAGATGATAGCTCCTTTCTACTGGAGGACAGCAGAATTGATGAATGCTCAGTTGGAGTGTGAAAAGTAGAATATTCTGTAAACTGAGGTTTTCCGTATTTGGTTTTAAATTTGAGGATGTTTTAATGATGTGGAAACACTGTAAACTTTTAGTCTTTTCATCCCCTCACAAAATAAGGATGGCTGTGCTGGGTGGACCTATGGGTGGAGAGTTCATTACTGCTGCTGCTTGACCATCCATGTGGGTGAACACTATTCTAGTAGCTGTGGGGAACTCCCGGGACTGGAATGCCAAACTTCTGTCAGAAGGAAACATGTTCACATGGCAGCCAGGGAGGTTTGGGATTTCCCCCCTATCCTAGTAGGAAAAGTTATTGGAAAGAATCACGCACTGGGAGAAGTAATGCTGTTTATGCCAATAAGCTGCATGTAACAATGTTTAATGGCTTTCCCTCAGCTCTATTGCTGATTAACTGTACCAGCCAGTAAAGATCCAAGGCAGTTTCCACTGACATGTGAAAGCTTCTTTTTAACCGCAGTTGGTGCTGAATTAGCTCCTAAATAAACCTCATCACTTGAAAGGACTGTGCTAAGTGTATTATAATGGAACTCATAATAAACACATTTCCCTGAACTGATGCTATAGGATAAAATACCTTGGGTTTCCGTGTTAACCACCTTGCCAAGAGCAGTAAATGGAATTGAAACATTGCTCCTGTCATTTATACCTGGGAGTGAGAGACACACTTTCTCATTACAGGTACTTCAGGACTATGTTTAAATAAAACCCCTTCTGTTGCCTTGCCCTTGAACTCTGTCCCCTTCGTCCAATTAAGAAGAACTCTGTGAAAGAGAAATGTAGCTCGGAGCTCGCCCTGCAAACTGTAGGGCACTGCGAAGGCTCAGATCTAATCCCACCATCACGAGGGGTTTGAAAAGTTTAAATCAATTGTCTGTGGAAAATCAATTATGAAGCAGACCAGTTTGCCTTTGTGGCGAATGGAACTGATTCATCTGTGGAGTGCTTTCTGGCTCAGAAAGAATTATATTTGAGGTCTATGGCAGCAAATATTGGGAGAGAAACCAAAGGACTTCCTACTTAATGATAAGCAAAGTACTAGCCAGAGCTGCTTTCAGACCTCTGAGCTCAATGCTCCAGCTGGTGGTAGTGGATCTTCTGCTGTCATGTCTCTTGTGCTGACGTGCTTCGGGCATTCTAGTAAATTCACTTATCCTTCCTCACCCTGTTCTTTTTATGAAAACATGAATTTGGTTGACAGTGCAATGCAAGTTACTGCAGCATATACAATAGCCCAGCAAAACCCCAGCGAGTAGTGATTTCACTTGAGTCCTTATTTAATAATTTAAAAATGTTGTTGAGCATTCACAAATTGTCACTGACATCAAGGGATGTTAGGTATCGGTAATGGGAAAACTCTCGTTAGCTTTAGTAGCTTCAGAATTAAGCCTTTAGATCCAGGAATAGGTAACACATCTCTGGGTATGAGCACAGGATCTGGTTATTAAAGAATATTGCAAAATACTGACACTGTCAAGGTTTCCACACAGCTTGATTCTCATTTTATGTCTGTTAGGAGAAGAGGTGACAAACACAGTCTTCGGTGCAGGAAATTGCAGTGATATAAGGAAAAAGGAATAAAGAAACATTTCCAGATGTATAACCCTTTTGGATATACCTTCATAGACATAAAGAAAACAATTTCATTGTGACGGTGATGAGACACGAGCAGAGAAGTTATGGGCTCTCTATCAGTGGAGATATTTAACACAGACAAGGTCCTTGGCAATGGGATCTCACTGGGACGGCGTCGAGCAGGAGGTTGGCTAAAGATCTCCAAAACTCCCTTCCAGCCTAAATCATTCAGTGATTCTGTTTCTTGCCTGGTCCCACATCCATCCTGCAGACATCCAGCAGTGAGAGAATATATGACAAATAACTATCATTAGAAGCATTTCTTGGTCGGTGATGTGCATTTAACACTCTCCAGTGCTCGAAGATCATTCAGAACAAATAATCCTCAGCGAAACAAGTTAGTGTCAACAGTAAGTAATTTGGTTTTCCTATGCATCAGCTAGCTCCAAGGGAGCAGAGGCAATGCAGTACTTCAAATTATTAAATCACAGGTTTGAACTGTGTATTTTTTTCTCTGAAAACCCAACATTGACTAAGTGTGTGACAATAGCTGAGTGTCTTGGCATTACACACAAAAGATGGAAGTGTGAATTGCTATGAAAGACCAGCTTCACTCTAAACATCTACCAGTCATCTTGTCAGTTGCATTGAACTATGCCCAGTCTTCCAGAAGAGATGAACAGAAACCCAACAACAGCAGATTCTGGTCTCTCTTTCACTAGTTTTACTTCCTTCTTGCATTATTTCTTTTTTTTTCCCCTTCTTCTGGGGATATTTTTCAGAATTATGTGATACTTGATATGACACAAGTGAGCAATAAAGCAAAAATTGTTGCAGAGTCATTTTAGTTATGGAGTGTTATTAAAGTTGTCATTTATTTGCCATCATTTAATTGACAGAGCTTGAATTAGGAGAAATTGTCAATGGATTTCTGCTGCTGGGGATGGGGTATGGATTTTAACATCATGCAGTGATAGGGAAGAGGAAGCACTTAAGCTGGCCTAGTTGCACAGGAAACGTTGTCTTGCCATAATGTTATGCTGCGGCTGCAAGTGTTCCTCTGCTGTACAAAGTGTCAAAATGGGGAAGAAAACAGTCAATCTGTTGGGTTAAATCACACACAGACCATGCAAGCTGAGGTGCTGGTGGAACAGCAGCAGGATAACTCTTCAGGAATCCTTTTAATAAAAAAAAATAAAAAGGGTGGTTATGGAACCAAAGAACTTGATCGCATTTCTTGTCCTCATTACAGCCTGAACAGCAATGGAGGAAGAGGAAAAGCAGAAGAAGATGAAACTAGACTTTCGAATGGTGCAGCAGCAGCAGAAATGAGAGATCTGCCTCGTGGAAACACCCTGCACAGGTAAAGGAGCAGCCAGACTGGAAACCAGAGAGGACAGCCCATCCGCAAGTAACCGTCAGACAGTGGGAGGAGTGGAGTAAGTGCTGATTCATAGACAAAATTACACTTTTTTTTACTTTCCCATATCTTCCATTTTATTGTTGTATAAATTAGTATTGAGATTATTTTAAACCACCGATTTTAGAGAAACAATTGCTTTAGAATAGAGTGAGGGACAAGGTTTTATAATTGCATCTATCATATCAGGAATGTACCAGTCACTACCACGATAGCATCTCTGAGACACAGAGGGTGACATCCATCCCTCCTCCTGCTCAGAACACAGTCTGTCCTACTGAATTTGAAGCCCGGCACAGGAATAAATGTCACCTAGTGTCTTCAGTGGCATTTGCAATACAGCTGGTATTTCCTGTGTTAGTTACTGGAAAATAGCAGGTTATCTCAGAAACCCTGGCACAGAATTGATTGGAAAACACTGAAGGAGGGTTGAGTCTAAATGCAAGCAGCGTGTATCAAAGGAGCTGCTGGTGGTTTTAGTGCACGCTGATGGGGTGGAAGGAGCTTCTGTGCAGGGCACTGCCTTTGGCAAAATAACTCCCAGCTCTCTTTGAGAGCCAGCCCCTTTAAGCCAGCCCCAGTCTGGGCTTGGTTCTGACCTCTCTCCAGAGGATGCTGTGATGGACATCAGGGAATGTTATCAGGAATGTCAAGTCAGATCTAGCTTCAAGTTCCTCAGGGTCAAGCTTTCTGCTGTCATGCTCAAAAATACTTTGCTTAGACATGTAAGTACCTAAATATGGATTTAGATGTCTGTCTTTTAAGCACCTAAGATCAAAAATCAGGCTGCAGGTTTGCTCTTCTGTAACTTGCGTTTCCTCTTTGCTATGATGAGGAAAACTCTCTGTGGCCATTGTGGTCCCCGGAGGAGAAGCTGTCTTCTCCATCTCTCAAACTCAGTTGAGGTAGGGCCAGACCTGGCCAGTGGTACAAAGCCCAGGGTCTTGCTGGGTTAAACTTTATAACATGGGATAAAAAGCAGGAAATTCAGGCTGAACCCGGCTTCTCATTCACATGGCTTTTCTGAGACCAAACAGCCCTTGACTCTCAGGGTTGAGGAGAGGTTGCTGATGGCTTTGAGATGTGATAGCGTCAAGGAGGGTAGGAGAGGGCAGTTCTTAGAGGGTAAAATTTGAGAGACAGCAATGTTCTGCTGGTGGTCCTGTGTCTTGGAGGGCCTTTTTGCAGTGTGCAGAGCCCACAACCAAGGTCCCTGCTGCAATCCTGTTACTGTATCTCCTGATTGTACGTCCACTCACAGCACCAGCGTCATTTTTAATTATGAAGTGATGCTCCATCCTTCCTCAGCTTCTGAGGAAAGCCCAATATCAGCTCCCCCGTATCTCCTTCATGTTCCAAGCTTCTCAGCAGAGGATTTACTGTTTCTATGTCGTATCTGTTTGGAGGAAGCATTTTCTTCTTGCCCACTTTCTTGTGCACCTCCCACTCTGTTATGCCACATTGCACCTGCTGGGTTGGTTTTTTTCTTCCCTTTTAATACTGGAAAAGTATCTTACCCTCATTAACCTCCTGGTGGGTAGAATAAGAGCCACAGCACAGGGATGTTTATATGAAGCTGACTTATTATCCAAGACTGGGATAACAAGTGTTTCTGTGGGGTGAGACCATGGTAAGAAGCATGAGGGACAAAGAGTAATTGCCCTTTAAGCAACTCAAGCCTAATACTCTCCTGCTGTTAATTCTTCATTTTTCCCAAGCTCCACAGTCACAGTAGCAGTTCAGTTTGGGGAGTCTGGGGCTATTTGGCTTAAAAATGGTAAATGCTTTAATAAACTGCTCTGTGCAGCTGGTGTGGAAGGGCAGCAAAGAAGAGACAGGCAGACGGTCGTGTTGGGACAAAGGGCTGTTGTTCGGTCGGGGAGGCAGCTCTGTTCCATCTACGAGCCAAAGTCCCTGTTGCTCAGGTATCTCCTCTTGCCTAATTAAATTGTCTGTGTGCTTAGGTGGAGAGAGATGCAAAGTGCAGCAACAGTGTATGGTGCTTACACAACGTAAGTGATTTCTGCAGCAATCATTGTAGGAGTTAGCTAATGGCAGGGTACGGGGGCCTCCCGCTGAGTTTCCATTACCTTGTAATTTTCAGCTTGTTCACTGTTGCAAGAAAGCCCCTCTGTCTTGTAATTCCTCCAGCATTCACGTCTCATCTTCTCCAGGCTTGAAGTACATAAGATGCTTTCTGCTGGGGGATTTATTGAGATAAGTTATTGAAGTCAAGCAGTGAGGCAAGCATCCAATATTATGCTATTCATCTCGGAATTTATGTTCCCACTTTCTTTTGAAGGTCTAATGTAATCACAAACAATTTGTTTTGTATATGTTTAAAAATTCATAATTGTCTTGTACAATGGAAAAAACAGCACTTGTAGCTCATTAGTGGTGGGATTCACAAAACATCTGGCTTTTCCTTTTGATGTAATTTCTGTGTGACTAAAATTCTGCCTTCGTTTTGAGCAGTTCAAATGAGAAGGTACAATCACACCACCAGAAACCCATTAAATGTGCCCATGAGTCAGCCTGTGTAATCTTCCAAGTACATTTGAGAGAATTACAATATTGTGGGTATTTTCCTCTGGCATATTCTCAGCAGCTTCCCGGGGTGCAGGTGAATCCCCTTGTGATTCCCTCACAGGAAAGGTCTCTGCTCCTGGACATTCTTTGGCTTCTCTGCTAAACCCACTGGAGCCCCATGTACTGGGTGCTGTACAAGCACTTCAGAGAAGAGAATTGTGCTTGTTCATGAGCTTCCAGCTTACAAAAAGTGAAAGAAAGGTAGTATGATTGTCCCTACCCTACTGTTGATGGGAGCAGAGACGTTAAGGGCCTGATTTAAAGTATGCCAAGCACATAAAAATCCCACGAGGTAGCAATTCAGGGGAGTTTAGTGCTTCTGGAATAAACCAGACCCTGAACGATCTGGCCAATCTCACTTGGGACGTCTGTGGTCAAGTTGGGAATTAACCAAGCCTCCTTCTTCCTATTCCTTAACCACAATCCCACCACTTATTTTTAAGGAGCTGACATTTGACTGTAAGCTGAATGTTCAGAAAGAATAAAAAGACTCCAGGAGCCACAGCAGATGAAGAGTCAAGCGCTGATCATAAGCAGTGCTGCTGGTGTAAAGCGTGGGGAAGGTCTTCAGGGCTTACTCCAAAGCACAGTGGAGTCAGAAGGAGTTTCTTCTAAATGTCAGGTCAGGAATTTACTACTGCTATGTCAGATGTTAGGACTGTTGCTGCTGTGTACCGCTAATATAACAGTGATTTTCTTCCAGGGCAACAAGTAACACTGTCCAGGTTGATAGGGAGGGGAAAATGTGACCAGACAGCAAAATTGCCAAATTTATAGAAACAGTGAAATGTCCTGAGTCTGCAAAATCAGACATTAAGTAGGTTGTGTTTTTCTATGCACAGAGTTAACAATATTCTCAAGATATTCAGTTGCTCCTGAGAAGAAAGGTGAGAAAGTAGCCATAAGTTCCATGAAGCCACTTGCAGACCTTTAGAGGAGGGTTCTCTGCCCAAGTGACCCAACAGCAACTGATAGTCTCTGATTCTACCTCCTGCCACATCCCTGTGCAGGTCTGTGCGTTTATCAAACTTAATCCACTTCCAGCCTAGGGGAAACTACAGAAATTCAATGCAGATCTGCCCCTGCGTGGTATGACTGGTGCAGGACTACAATGGAGCACTTTCCATTAAGGTTTCTGTTTACAATTAGGTGTGCAAATAGATGTGGGGGCCAACCTGACACTCGGAGATGCTCCTGCTTTCTCTGAGATTATCTCCCATCTGTATTGCTTTGATTTTCATTGCAGTTCATGTGTCTTTGGATGTGTAAAGGTGCTACATCCAAGGCATAACCATATCCTGGTGGTGGTGGATCATCTCTGCCTCCAGTTTAGATTTATACCTATTTCTCCCATTACTTACTGGCCTTCTACATATATCCTGTTAGTCTGGCAGGTTGCAGTTTATGTTCCTGAGGGAAAAAACCTAATTTCCAAGGTGTATCCACTGGTTACGGTATCCTGAAAACAGGTCTCTGGCTGTTTCATCTCCCTTATGGCCATCATGTCAGACAGAAAGTGACTTTCCCAGAGGGCTCTGTCTTTGCTGCAGGGCAAAAGGGATTTACAGGCTGTAAAAAGTCAAGTGGAAATCAAGCTGAGGACAGGCTGCTGGAGGGACTGGCACAGGAGTCAAATGCCAGGATCCCAGAGTCGTTCTGGTCGTGTATAGTGTGGACACAGTTACTGAGATTTGAGTTTCTGGCTCCTGTGGTCGCTTTTTAATGTCTCTCTTGAAATACTCCAGGTACTCGAGGGGCATCTCTGGCCATCCTGTGTTTTGGCTGGCTGCCTGTCTGCACTCTGTATTACTTTCAAATTATGACCAAGGGGTCGTGTTAGAATTAAGTGCTGTGGAGAAGCCAAGGCTGTTTCTTCCAGCTGCCTCCAGCCATTTGCTGGCCTTGGGCGAAGGTGGGTTCAGATGCCCACGCAGAAAAGCTGGTAAAAGCCACAGAGCTGGGCTGATTTCGGTCCAGCTGTGGTTGTGGACACAGCTGAGGATGGATCTCCTCAACCCACAGTGGTTTCCCAGTATGTGTGAGGTTATGTTTGACTGTATTTAGATGTGGTTGAAACTGCAAAGCTAAGACAACAACTTTAGCTGTGACCTTGGACTGTAATTTGGGAGCTGAGTTTGTTCTCTTGTTAAAAATGTCTGGAGGACACTACTTATTCTATTCACACTTGTGTGCTCTAATAACTCTTTCCTAATTTTTCTTCTGTTACTGTTGGCCACTCATGCACTCAATTTTTTTCCAAAAACATTAATTTCAAGATGAGGTTGGACAGGGCTCTGAGCAACCCAAACTACTTGAAGGTGTTCCTACTCATTGCAGGTAGGTTGGACTAGGTGACCTTTAAAGGTCCATTCCAGCCCAAACTATTAAATATCTCTATAAAGTAGTGTTATCCAGCAATGAGTTCAGTCAGTTAAAACTCTCACAGACGTTTGTGAGGACAGAATAAAATTCTCCCAGCAGTGGAGTTTGCAGACACACACCAGAAACTACTGTGCACCATATTGTCACCTTGATAGAAGTGGATTCATTGGCATACAATTAACCCCTAGTTAATACTTGTGTATACCAATAACATTGGGAGGCCTCATAATCAGTTCAATCAGTGAAAAATTAATTTTAACTTTTATTACAAACTCAGGCTATATTGCATTTGTACTAACCTGGCGATTTAAAAATACCTTCTGCTTTAAAAAAAAATCAACTCTGTGTTTTGGTCTGAAAGTTGCTTTTCATAATTTCATTTTGATGAGGCCTGGTATTGGGTATTGTTGGTTGGGAAACCCTCTGAAATAATATCTCTCTGCCTACCCCTGGAATTTGTACACTGGGGAATTTCCTAAAGGTTCAAGGATGTTGTTCTATTGAAACAGGACTCAGAACAGTAAAAAGGGGTGCACTGAGCTTAATCCTGATGTAAACAGTTGTCCCAATTCTTTTGAGGGCAATGAAGTTGCTTCACTTTGTTTACTCAGAACTTTCTGTGGTGATGTTTTTTGTGGATCAAGAGTATTATTTCAAGAATATGATAAAGCATCTGATCTGAAAGTTCATCTAGTTATTTCTGTCTTATGTTATGCATATTTTGGGATTCTCTGAGTGCACTGCAGTTTTATTAGCTGATATCTATCATGTATATCTTGGAAAACTTCTGCTTCTATGTCAAGGGCTGCTAGTATCGGCCAGACTGAGATCATTTAGAAAATCCGTGTTTGTGACTGGACACAAAGAGGTGATGGCACTCCTAAGTTCTTTGATTTGAACGTAGCAAACGTAGCCAGCACATCCTTTAGCCTGTATGTGCTTCATTTTGTGTTTGTCACACTGAGCCCTAGTTCGTCTTTGCTGCAAAAACTTGAAGAGTTTGAAACCCGAACCCATTTCCACGCAGTCTCTGGGTCTGGTCATGGGATCTCAGCCTCTGGGTCTGGTCATGGGATCTTAGCCCTTCCCAGCTTCCTCTCTCAACAGCAAAGGGGGGTCCCTTGAACTGGCCATGGCAGGCACAGAACAAACCCCATGCCTGCGGCCACACAAGATCTCAGGTCCATCTTCTCCTGGAAAGGGGAGTGGAGAGAGGTTTTCCATGCAGCAGATGGTGAGGACACTATGTCATGTATCACCGGGAAGAGCGAATGACAGTCAGCTGTGGAATGTAACAACCCTAAAAGGCAGAAAAATAACAAAACTACTTAGCACACTACATTCCCCATGTGTGTTATCCTTCAGATATCATTGTTTAATATTGAGGTCTTCATTACTGTGCTCCAACACGTGATAGACATCCATGTGGCCTCTCACCAGCAGCAGACACCCAGGATCCACAGAGCTGGGTTTGTTGGGTCCAAGCTGCAGAAGCCCTGTGCAGTGTGTAACACACCTGTGAAATGTTCACGGTATATGGTGTGTGCAGAGTCATGTTGGATGGTCACCACAGTCTTCTCTGGCCCTCAGTCCTATCAATCCCTCACCATGGGAGCCGGCCTGGGCCGTGGCACAGCTTTGGGTGCAGGAAGGGGAGGTCAGGGCTGGCTTTCCAGTTGGATTAGTGCTTTTGCACAACTCACTTTCAGAGCCCCAGTTCAGCAGTAAATACAAGGGAGAGCCTGCTCCGATGAGGACATTGTGCCCTGTGACTCACACATTAGGCAACAGCAAGAGTCTGGACCTTCCTTCTCCCAGGGACAGTCCTGAAGCAGAGATTTTTCTGTGTTCATGTGTACAGCTCAGACTGGCTGTGGAATAAACCCTCTGTCTCCCCAAACCTGCTCCCTCTCCCCACCTCTGCTTCTGCTTTTGTCTGGGGTTACCTGAGGACTTAATTTACAAAGGCTCAGTATTTGTAAAGGTAGACAAATTGCCTGAGGTATTACTGAAACCATGTCAAATGTTTAACATAGGGATTTTCATTCATTTATTTATTTATCCCCTTATTTTTTGCATGGGAACACATGGCCATAATCACTGTGAGGCACGCTGCTCTTTGAAGCACTAGCCTGGTAAACCATGACAGCTCTTGTCTTTCCCCAGTGCTTTCAGACCTTCAGATGGGAGAAGATGGAGAATTAAAAAGTGATCTCATTATCCTCTATTGTGCATTAACAAAATCCTGGCACTAACACAGCGAATACAGATGGATGTGAAAATAATTGCTTGGTGCAAGTCGGATTTGGATTTTTCCTCTCACTTTATTATCTGGATGCTGAGGGGGATATTAGTGAATTATGGCATGGGAAAGTAGGTCAACATCAAACCTGGATTGGAGGGGAAATGTGGTCAAAAAGTACAAATCTGACCTGCTTGTAGATGGGCAATTGAAAGACGTACTGAAATTAAAACCAGAATGATCCAACTTCTCTTCTGCTTGCGCTTTTGAAGAGCTTGGCAGTGAAGCCATGTGTAGGCATATGTCCTTCAAAAAAAAAAAAATGAAAAGAGGAAGAAACCCTGTATTGATTTAGACAGAAAAGTCAAATGTTTCTGTTTCTGCAACTGTGAGAATAAATTAAAAAATATTTCAGGAGCTTCTGGCTCTCAACATGAGAGGCCAAGGGGATATGTCTCCTGGAGGAGAACCTCCCCCAGAGGTGGCAGAGAGCAGTGGGAGCGGGTTAATGACTCTGCTGCTGAACCATGCACAATGCTCAGCATCAGGAGGGCTTTGCTCTAATGAAACCTTCAGCCTTCGGCTGCCTCCAGACTGGCTGAATAGCAGCTGCCAGCACTGGGGAGATGCTCGGCACAATAGAAAAAGGGTCAGACCAAAAAAGTGGAGCTGGAGTTAAAAAATAGTAAGGAGATAAGGGGGGAAATAAGTGTGTAAGAGAAAAAGCTGTTTTGTTTTTGGGGTTTTTTTGTTTGTTTTGTTTTTCCTTTGATAACAGCTGATAGCAGCATTCCTTGTTGGGAAAGGCATCATTCAGGGAGGTGAGGTTTGTACACAGGGATTTCAGTGATTTCTCCCAAGGATGGGGCAGCCCATTCTGCAGCCTGCCCTTAGCAGCTCCAGGGAAGTACCAGAGCTAATCCATTGGACTTTTTCCCTTAGCTTTATTTCTGGGCCTGCAGGGATGAAGTGGAGCCTCATCATGCGAGGTGCCATACCAGCACAGACTAAATGCACTCCTGCTCCAGGATAGTTACGATTTCAGTGCAAGAGAAGAGGCAAAGCTTATGTAAAGCAAAGGAAAGCACAGGGAAGAAATGAGGTGAAACACTGGTGATGGCAAAAGGTATGAGAAAGCTGGACTTAAAACACATCAAACTCAACACTTCCTCTAAACTCCACTCTTCTACAGTTAAAATAGACTGAAAAGGGAAAAAAAAAGGAAGTGTCATTTCTTCTCAGAGGACATGTAAGGAGTGACTCAGCTGATTCTGCAATTTGGAACAGTGTTGGTCTGATTTATCCTTGGGGGACAAATAAATACCGGTGAGTTTTGGACTAAGCCATTATGAACCATTTAAGCCTAGTCAGGAGACTGGAAAGGAATTTTCCTGTGTCAAACGAGATAAATGACCTGGTACTTGTGTGGAGCCACAGTCTTTGACATCCAAAATCTGTGTCACTACAGGTGCATTGACATGTGAAACTCCAGGGAGATTAGGATTTTTGAACAAATTAGGAGCCGTGGGTGTTACGTTTGCTAATCACATCTTGTTTAACATTTTTAACACTTATCATGCTTATCTCCAGCCACTGGGGCAAGTAGCTTGCATAACCTAAAAAAATCCTGGGATTATATTGTACAGATTTCTCTAAAGAGAGAGGCGAAGCCTGTGCAGCCTCTGGTGCAATCCACAAACATAGACATTGTCCTGACCTTAAATGCAATGGCTTTCATTGGGCTGATGTTTAAGGGAATGACCTCTAACACAACACAACTGCTGCAATGCCCTGACATCCTTGGAATGTCCTGAGTTTTCAGGTTCATATGCATTTTCTGTACTAAGAGTCGCTTTTTAGTCTGCCTTTTAAATCCCCTTGAGCAGCCATTGTGGTGCTGCCCCCGAGCCAGAACCCCTCTGTGACCCTGGACACATCTCTTATCTTCTTCATCACCTCAGTTCCTTGTCCACAAGGTAGGAGTACCACCAGATGTCTACAAAGTGTTTGGCTTATGCTATGGATTTGGTTTCAAACAGCTTGTAGTGAAGGCAGCTGAAGTGCAGGTTACAAGTGTGGGGTTCAAGTGTTACTTTAATTAGTGCTCTTTTTTATCTTCACATGGATAAATGACGCTGGGACAAGCACTAATCTGGAATGAAGTGATATAAACCTGGGACAGCAGTGGTGTTGTTTTAGCTTTCTGCTTACACAACTGAAATGAGGATTCCTTCTGTGCTCCAAAGAGGAGTATGATCAGTTTGCTTTGGTTTGGGGTGATGGGATGGGTTTTCCTCCCAGCTGTTCCTAACAAAGGCGACTCTATACGCTTACATTGCACGGCAAGTTGGAATTTGATTTTATGGACTTGACACAGATTTCATTCGACACAGGGATTTGCATAAAATGGCTAATGGTTTATGCTTTGATAATATGGAAGTCAATACGGGGCGGGGCGGGGGAAAGGATGGATCAGTGTAGAATGAGGATGCCAACCAGGAATCTCATGACAGGGCTGGGAGAGAGCTGTGCCAATAAAAAAGAGTGTCTCACTGCTCTCAGGGAGCAGAAACCCCCAATGACACAGCAGAAAGGTGCTACCTGCAAGGTGAGCGGTGGCTACGTGCCACCCCAAGGAAAGGGTATGACACACAGGGGGGACAGAGAACCATTTAGAATAGAAAAGAAAGATGTTTTATCTGAATAATAAGGCAGAAAGCTTCAGCTTATTTATCTGCTTTTGAATTTTAATGATCAGTTCGAGTGATAATTACAGAATTTCTATATTTATATAAAACCAGCACATAAAATAGCACAATTTGATATTTATGAAGTGCCAGTTTTCCATAAATACAGAGATTTGTTAATGAGCGCTGGGAACTATTCATTAAAATTCAGAAGTAGATAAATAATGAATAGGAATTGCTGTTTATTCATTAAAATTCTAAAAAAAAAAAAAAGAAAGATATCTCCTCACTTATTGTTGATGAATCCAGCCTGTTTCATAAGCGATTTGTTTTAATTAATGCCATTTGACACTATTAGTGCCAGAATAGCAAAGAGTCATTCACACTTTGTGGACTATAAGTAGGACTTCATTAAAGCTATCCAAGGCCCCAGGATTGAACAAATTGGGGCTCAATATGAGCATCCCTGAGTGCCACGGCCATAGATATATCCTCGCTGGAGTAGAAGGGGTTAATCAGTCAATGCCCACATGATGCTGGGTCTCTTATAGACCTGCTGCCTCTCCCCAGGGTGTTGACCCTCCTTCTGAAGGAGGAATTATACTTCTCCAAATGTGGCTCTGCTGATGGAATTGCACCAGAACAGTAGGTTTCAAAGGAAAGGCACAGTTGGAGTTTGCTACAGGTCATAGGTTTTGTGTCAAAACTATCTGCAGACTCAGCCAAAGATAAATATCTATTATATTTGGGTCCTTAGTTTTCAAGCTTTGCTTCTAGACTTTTGAACTGACAGCTGGTCTTCTCAGATGAGAACTTGGCCAAGATTTGAGGTCCTGGGCAGGGTATTGCTCTATGGGTGCCTCTGCTCTGGTTTTTGAAGGGTGGGGAACATCTCTGCTTTCACTGATGGATGGGCAAGGACATTTTACTGGGGCCAAGAGGCTCAGCATCTCTCTGGCATGGATGCTTCATGTTGTCCAGGGGTGTGTCTTTTGGAATGATGTTGGTAAGAAAATTTGACAGATGCTTAAGAAAAAAGGTCAACGTTGTGAAACATCCCTTCACACCACGTGTGTGTGCGTCTGGAGTAGCTCCTTGTCAGTGAGGTTAACTTAGGTTTTGTGCAGTTGCTGGATGTGGAATGGTTTTGCTGTGTCTGGAAACCTGGATGTTTATATTTCATAGCTGACCATTGGCTGAGCATTCAGACGGCTGAAAAATCTGGAGCAGTGTCATTTTGCAAGTTGAGCACAGGCTGTCAGGAAGCAAACCCTCAGACAAAGCAAACCTTTCAGGTTATAGCATCATCCTTTTCTTCCTCCCTACCTGCAACCACCTATTTTGTTCCCTTTCATTGCTTTGTTCCATAAATACATTCTCTTTTACACCCTTTGAAGTATCCTCCACACCACGGAGGCTGCTGCTCTAATGCTGATGGGTGTCTCTGGAAGCATTTTATTTTTGGTTTGGGGTTCTTTGGGAGAGCAGGAGTGTGGGGTCGGAGCCACGGGGGTCTTTTCCCCGTTGACTTCAGGTCCGTTGGCTCAGGCCCTGCAGGGGGACTGGCCATCTCTTTTCTGGCTCTCGCTGGGGAACACGAGGGGAAAAGTAATGCTGTCAGTCGTGTAGCTGTCAAGAACACAAGGTAAAGGGTTGTCAGGGAGAACATGGAATTGGAAATGAGGATTCAGGGGCCCCTTTAAAAGAGCTCTCGTCTCTTTTTGAAATCCAGACAGACAAAATGAAGCTTAGTCTATTAAAAAGGGTCTTAACAGCATTTGGATTGTAAAAGGTCCCCTCTTCACTTTTCATTCCTTCTGTCTCCCCTTGACCTCTTGCCTTTCCCTGGAAGTTGGATTTAAAACAATAAATGGGGGTGGGGGGGTGTAGACTACCAAATCAACTCCTGTGGGGAACAGAATTAATTCTACTCAGGAGCAGAAAACGAAACCCAGAAGCATCAAAGCGTAGACATAAATTCAATATCCCACTGAGCCCATCACTTAGAATACTTCACCCTTTCCTGCATGTCTATCTTTCAATCAAATGTAGATGTAGGAAAAGGGTTTATTTGAGTTTAGCCTGGTGTAACAAAAGTGGAAAGGAAAGAGCAGCAGCAGTTGCCGTCTGTTTGTTGTGTGAGGTTTATAATTTCACAAATGCCAAATGCATTAATCCAACCTGTCATGTTGCAGCTCTGTTTGTAGATCAAATGGGATTAAAAGATTTAGTTGAAGCTTTCCTGATACATTTAAATAATATGACTAGAAATGTAATATTCAGGAAAATGAATATTTTAGAGGTGCAGTTTGAAGCACCTGATACATTAACACCTGCTATATTAAAAATGAACAGAAAAGAGGTGGTCCAAATCCTGCAAAACATGTCCATAATACAGGATGTTCTAGCTCCAGGAAATGGCCTGACTCCTGCTCTAGCATCGTGGGGTTGGCTCACCCGTGGATATTCAAAGATGCTTTAGTATAATCATTCACATGCAGGGCTCAACATGAAGCACATGCTTACACTTTGCTGGATAGAACCTTTAAAAATTGCTGCAATACTGTGCCTGGGTTTGCCCTTTACTTTCTATTTTTACCCTGTGATGCCTGTTTAGGAAGAAACTGAAATGTCTCGTTTAGCTGGTGTAATTCCCCAGAGGCAGGAATCTGGTGTACAAGTTGTGTTGGGCGGGAGCAGTAGGGACTCTGTGACTGAATAAAGAGCCTGTATAAAACATCTATTTGGGACAGACTTATTCCACACCCAAGGCATCTGGTTGCAGTGTGGTCAGATGTATCCAGAGCTCCTCAGGCTTTGGTCTTGTGCAGGTGAGTGGGACAATAGGGACTGGACTTCTGCACTATGGGTTGTGGGCAGCCCACAATGGTTCACTGCAGTGAACTGCCCCACCTTGTCAGTTTGAAACTAAAATGGAAGCAAAATAATAATGCTTCAATCATGTTTTGAAGACAATAAGGTTAATGATATGAGGAGAAAGAAAGAAATGTGACATGTCTCCACCTGCAGTAGATATATGGGCTTCCAGTAGCTCTTTCTGGTTAGGCAGCTGCAGAGGGATGAACCTATGCTGGAACAGCTTCAGAGATGGGCTGTTAAGGGTGATCAAGAAGATGAAGAGCTTCTGTCAAACAAAAAGCTCTGGTAGCGTGGCTGAGCAGAGATATGTTTTTTTTCCTAAGCCCACAGGGAGGAAGGGAGTTTATGCTGTGATGGCGAAGAGCTGTTGAAGAGAACAAATAGATATAGACTGGCCATCAATAAACTGGAAACCTCAAGCTATCAGAGGAAGGAAGTTCTGGAGCAGCCTCTGTGTAGCTAGGAGTCTGGGATGTGAACTTACCCAGTTTGGTAACGAAGCTTCTCCATTTCTGGAAGGGTTTGTCAGACAAGGTTTCTTCCTGCAGTCACAGGAGACTGGACCCACGGGCACATGATGCTGAAAGCAATGATGCTAAAGTTAATTATCCCAAGTCCAGTCAGCTCCAGTCTCTGGCCAGCTGAAGGTCAGTTGTGTTTCCTGGGACATCAGTTTGGTAGAAGTGGCTGGAGGGTTGAAACAGATTGTAGGACGGGGGAGCTTTCTGCAGAGATAAGCACCAAGCTGGGAGTGGGGAGAAAAAAGAGATTTGGATAGTGCTTCTGGATATTCTGAGAGCAGCAATTAAATACTGGGCTGAGAAAAGAACAGCTGGCAGCTTCGTTTACAAGGCTGTGGGTTATTCTTCAGTGTCTAAGAAACATCTAAAGGCGTCAGCAGAGTCCTCACCAGGGACTGGGTGCAAGTGTTGCCCGTTTATTGTCAATATTAATGTCTTTGAAAGAACCTTCCTCTTTTTGTCTCTTCACCCTGCCAGTCTGCCCTTTTGAGAGGGCCCAGCAGAGAAGAATGAGGGTTAAAACACTTGCTGGCTTTCATTTGAAGAATGAACACGTGAAGCTTTGGACAGAAAATAATTGCCGTTTTATCATCTGCTTTTTCCTGCAGAGCAGTAGTTGATAGAAACATGGCGTGTATGTTTTCCAAATCCAAAGCCAGGTTATTATAGCAGGCGCCCTGATTCCTGGTCTTTTTGAGGTTTGGGTGATGTTTTCACCCTCTTTCCCAAACTCTACCAACGAATCTTCCAAAGCAGATGTATTCATTATGTCATTTTATGTCTCACTGTGCTGCCCAATACTCTATAAGCCTCCTGTCTTTTAAAGCATATCGTACATATGCAATGGAAATTCCCTTCCAGCTTCTGTTCTTAACAAAACAGAGAAAATGCATCAGAAGCAAAGTTATAGGCACCATATCTTTGCATGGCACAAAAAGTTCCATCTTGTATCTTCTGCTTTTTCACCACCTCTCTGAAATTCTCTTACCTACTGACATAGTGAGAACTACATGCTGTGAAAAATCACAGTGTCTATGTTATATATTTCTGACAAGCCCTGGTATTATCCAGGGAACAATCCATTACTTATATATTGAGAGGTGAGAGCATGTGCCTTTAACTCATGTTAACTCCCCATGATTTCAAATATAAGTACTTCTCAGAAGTGGGTAAGTCAAATTGAAGGCATTAGGATTCTGTCGTGTCCAGTTACAGTCAACCTTTGCGTTGTAACCTACTACTGAAAATAAAAAACAGTGGTTTTTTGATCCGGTGATTTTTGCCTGAGCTAAGCAGCTGTTGTGTTGTTGAAATGTTTCAGAGAAATGGCTTTTTTTGCAAAGTATTTTCCAGGAGTGAAAACTTTCCTCCCAGATCTTTTAAGAAACTTTTAGATCTTAAGTTAGGTCTGATTAGACTAGTGTCTGGGTACGTGGGGCTGCGTTTGGTAGCACATTTGGGAGAGAAGCTGGGAGTGCCTAGAGGGATTTCTGGACACACTGAGATGGTCGGTTCTCTGGTGAAATTGGAGTCTGTTTTCTCCAGATGTGTTGATGGGGGATGTAGTGGGATTTCCATGGCTTAATTTTAAGCACTGAAATCAGCCAGGCTGAGGTGATGGGAGAACTGAGGACTGTACCTGCCCCTGCTAAGCCTTGTAGCGAGGGTCTGGCTGTGTCCCCAGAGGTGGCAGCAGCCCTGCCTGGAGCCAGAGCTGCAGCTGGGGTCCCCCCCTCTGCCAGAGCCCTCCTGGGGACTGTGTCTCCTCTGTGATGGCAATGTGGGCTCAGCTGCAAGCATTAACCTCTCCTCTATCCTTCACATGCAGAATTTTAAATATCGTGTCTCCTGTGTATCAGTGTGGGGACAGAGGGTGCGGACTGATAGGATTTCTCACAAAACACCCAGGTTGTGTTTTGAAGATGAGTCACCCTAAACTCGTGTTACCATAAACGGAGAAAATTGCAAACTGAACCGCTCCTCTGGGGGCAAAGCCATCCTAAGGCACCTGGGCTTGTAAAACCAGCACCTTGCACCTTGGTTGGATTTTGAAAGCAAGGGGAATAAATCCTTCCTGCTGTTGCCTCTGTGGCTGTCAGCTTAAGCACCTTTATTGTTTCAAAAATCCATCTAGCATCTTTACCTTCTGGTCTATACAGCTCTGATCACAGAAGGGCTATTTGAGGAGAAAATAAGTGCCCTGGACCTGCCTATCTCTACTCATAAATCCTGCAGGGTTTGATGAAATGCTCACCCAGAGAAAGTTTCTGAGGCAGGAGTAAGACCCAAAGCAAATCAAGTTATGCGTGACATCAAGACACACTTGCAAAAACAATTTTAATCAATTACAACTACAATTGCATGCTGTACAAGCCACAACTGGATTGTCTTATGTACCAACCGATCATATTGGGCATGTAAGATTAAATTAAAGTTTTCTAATTGCATTTAGGAACATACAAAATACTACAGTCTAAAGTGTAGCAAATTAATTCTTCAGGCGTAGCCTAATTGGATGGAAATTGATTTATCATGTTTGGACCAAATGAGCCAGTAAGGCATGACTAGTAACAGTGAGGTAAGGAGAACATCGTCTGTGTGTCAGAGAGATTTAGAGAAAAGGGAAACATCCAAGAGAAATGAAGGGTGTTATATTGAAAATCTCCCTCTCTGAAGAGGGAAGAAAGGATACATTCAGAGTCTCCATCATTCATATATACACAGTGACTGAAAAGCCTTTGGTTATTTCTGAAACTCTGGGATATAATTAGGTCAGTAAGGGAGGGAGAAAAATATTTTTCTAGGCTCTGTAAATATTGTTGTTCTGTATAAGGACAATTTTGGCCAATCAAGCCATTCTACTAATGCATTGTAGAAGTGGATATAAAACTGCTCCTTTGTAATAGACATGCAGAATTTTTAAATAGCCAGGCAATAGGGCTGGGGTGGAAAGCATCCACAGAAAAGGTCCCATTCTCTATAGGAGACACCCTATTTTAGAGTAGTTTCTGCATCTCTTTAAGTTCTCTATAGACCTGAGTAAACTCTGTAGCAGTTTCCTATAGTAATGGCACAGAAAGCTTTTGAATTTACCTCCCTGCTTCACCTGTTGCATGGGATGAGTATTCCTTTCCATTAATATATGTCCCAGCTCATTTTGGCTGCCAGGCTGGGGACTGCACGGAGTGGTGATACGGAGGTGCCGTAGCCCAGGAAGCACTTGCTGGGAAACACCTGGTGTGGAGACTGGGGGTTGGCAGGGGGTATTGTTTGTGGGTACAGCAAAGGTGGAGATACTGGGCTTCTGCATGGCGATATGATGTTCCCCACCCGAATTGCTTGGTCCCCTGCCTTATTGAGAGCTTTGCACTGTGCAAAAGCACCAAACGTTGTGGCTTAACATCAAACACATCATTTTGTGCAGTTTAATATTGCAGTGGTCTGTTGAGAAGAGCGTTGCAACCAAAGGCTGGATGCAGGCTGTGGAAGGGTGGGCATCTGGGCTTTGTGGTGACCCCTCCCAAGATCTCCACATCCAAGGCAGGACAGAAATGTTTGCAAATAACCTCTGTGAATTCAGGACAGCAGCCTTTTTTATTCAGTGGCTGCCTTTTTGGAGGCAAGGGGAATGTCAGCGATATTCTTGGAAATGAGTGGGCCTGCTATTGCCCCCCTCCAGAGGGTCAGTGTCAGCTGTTCTGGGTATCTTCACTCTTGTCTTCACACCCTTCATGAGAGACTCAGTGTTTTCCATTTACTCAAATATTATATCAGAAAAGAGGATTTTCATACTGAACAAACCAATTCAAATAGCCTACTATACATGTTCAAGAGATGCTTAATATCATTAATAATACAAGTAAAATTAAATTTGCTTATCACAATGAGAGGAAGAAGAATAAAGTTTATTAAATCTCACCACCAAAAGTGCTGACTTACTGAAAATAACAAGTCTTCATTAAGAAGAAGCTAATTTGCCATAAAGAATTGCTTTACTTATGTAAAGGGACCAATTGCTCTAATTGTGGACAGCACACAAAATGTTTCCCGGAGAAGAGCAGAGCTGTGCTTTCTTGAATTTTAACTGCACAGGTTCTTGTGGATCTGCTCTCCCCAAAGTGAAATGAAAGCTTTAATCATCTGGAAAATTAGAGGATGGCATTTGGGGTATAGACACAGAAACTAAGGGGAGATACTTCTGGCTTCCTGGGGAAGGTCCAGCCCTCAGATTAACTAAAAGGGGTATTTCTCTCGTGACTTAGAGGGTGGACCTGCTTAAAAGCTCCCAACTGACTGGTATCTAGCAGTTAATTTGGAGGCCATCAACTATGAGGCAACAAAATCCTCAGTCTATAAAGGATGCATCCACATTTTAGCAGAGCCTTGCAGTTAGTGAGAGCTGTGCAGCCCGATTGAAAGCCAATAAAGGAGTGAATGATACAGTGACTTTCTGTTTGCTCCCTTTCTGCCAGAGAGGACACAATAGATTCAAGGCAAGGAGTCTCATTTCCTGGGGCTCTGGAAGATTCACCTACTCCTGAAGTTGGCTTTGACCTTGCAGTTAGTTCGTGGTAGGTTCACCTTGTGAACTTGTCAAGAGAATATGGTGCAGCAAAGCAGGGGAAGAACATTGATTGGCTTTACTTTCATTTCTTGTTGTTCCTCCTACCTCTGCATTTCCAAAGGAACTTCAAGCAAAGGAAGTCTTTTCTTCTGGCTTCGTGGAGCACCAAAACATAGAGTAAGATCTGGTGTCTCTCACATGAAATACCTTTATAGAACAGTAACACCTCTGTGCTACTCTAGTGTCCTTTAAGTCTTGTTAAGAAATGGATATCGCAAACCACTCACAGTTGCACAAAGGAGAAAAGTGGGATATTCCCCCATCTAACTTTATCACCTAATGCCCCACTGCATGGATGACATTTTTCCATCTGCTGTAGAGAGAACATAGCTGCTGAATGCAGCCAGAGAAAATGGGGAGCCCGGGGCACACGGCAGCGCTGGCAGATGAAGCGATGTTCTCTGACAAAATTTCAGTGACTGTATGTACATTTTCACACCCAAAATATATATATTTTTTAATGGTCTTCATTTTTCAGTTTGCTGTTTTCCTTTGCTTGTAGGATGGCAGCACTTCGCTACAGTCTAGATTTGAACAAGTGAACATTTATAAGACATGGACCGAAAATTTTCAGTCAGTGCTGTCAAACACAGTGTATCAATTGGTAACTTTGATTTATATTTTAGCTGTATGTGACTAGAGCCCAAAACAGGACTAAGCCATCCATGGCTTGGAAATGGGACATCTCCTGCCCAGCCAAAGCTGGGCTGTATGTTGTTTTGGAAAGCAGTATCAGCACAACTTTGTGAGCTGAAGACACACCACTGGTGTGACTGTACATGGCTTCATTGAAGCCACTGGATCTGCTCTGATTTTTATCGTTTGTGGATCATCCTCAGAGCCTTAAAATGTTCTTCTGAGTGACTCTGAGCACATCTTCTCCTCCAGTGGAGGCAGGCCAGAATGGAAACTGAAAAGGAGGAAAAGCTCCGAGACAGACACACTCCTGAGCAATCCAATGCCATAAAAGTAAATCCCTGTGGAGGCTTCTGGGATTATTTAAAGGAGGTGGTGAATGACTCAAAATAAAAATATAACATAGTCCAGAATCACCAGCTGTGTTTGCCTTCGTACGGTCTAACAGTGATTGTGTGTGCTGTGTCTGACAATGAAAACAGAGTAAAATTCTTCTGCTGGGGTTCACAGGCTGCCAGATTTCTGGGCAACGAGACACTCTTGAAAGAGAAACTACCCTTCAGCCGGGGGAGAGACCTCCTGCCTGATTTCCTCCGAGCAGCCTGTTCGGGGTCACCGGGTCCCAGTCTCATGGATTAACTGACTTCGTAAGGAGAGTCACATTAGCAATGTTTTTATAAATGCTTAATAATAGCTTTTACAGAGGTGATTAACATGTGTTATATCAGATGGCTATATGCATTTCAGTAGTTAAAGTTGTAAGGCGTTCATAAGCAATCTATGCATCTGCTGGTCTCACAATAATCTGTATAAATTGATTAACTACTTATCTAGACATCCTTTAACTAACCCTTTAGAAGCTGTTTATAAATACACCCCTAATAGAAAACACTCTCACTCAGCTGTTTTCCTGACCTTGGGCAGACAGCAAGAGCAAACAGTGCATTAATTCCTCAGAAGTCCAGCTAATGATAACCGTAAGATTAGTTTTGCATGTGGATCCGTGCCTGATTCCATAAGGTTTCCCTGGGACCGGTAGCTGGCTGGATGTGTGATTGCTCCTGGCCCACACGCATCACTGCACACCAGCGTGGGGCCTCTCTGGTGCAGAAAATAGGGCAGGATGCTCCCAGTAACGCAGTGTTTCTCCCAGGAGCTCCCCAGTGCCTGCACCACGCTGCAGGGAGGGGGTGTCTGTCAGCTGGCACTCTGGATTTGTTTCATGTAAGCCACTTCTGAAACACCAGGGCTGGAAATCAAGACATCTGAGAAGGACAAACCCGTAGGATGGAATGCACTGACTCTTCTGCCAATTCTCTTTGTGTGGAGACACAGCAACACCTTTGCTCTGCCAGCTCAGCCTCCCTCTTATCTCCTTTGACTCCATTTCTAGGGCATCCGTAGCACATTCTGGCCACCAGCCCCTTTTCCCACCCCCTCAAGCAGGCTTCAGCTTTATTTGCCTGCAGTTTGTAAGTTTTCCACTGCCTTTGTTGCAGCCCTCAGTGAGAGCTGTTGTGTCCAAACCACCGCCACGGTGCCAGGGGTGAAGACAAAGGCTGATTTTCAGCAAACTGCTGCTCTAATGGCCCATACTCACAACTAGGAGGGGGGCAAGCATCACTTCTCCAGATGCTTCTGCATGTGGTCCTTGTGTTTTATGACGACCTGTTTTATCACCTGCTTCAGAGTGAACAGGAGCAAGCTTGGAGCACGTGTGTTTAATGCTGAAGGAAGCATATGCAGAGCTAAATCTTCTGCTTGTGTAAATCGGTCCAGCTTTCCTTGAGCTGCAGGAGCTCCCATCGTTCACATCCGCTGGAGATCGCTCTGGCACCTCACCTGAAAGCTCTTGAAGGGGTGGTTTCTGTTCACAGTTGCCTTTTCTCTTGGCTGAGACAACTGAATGTTCCACTTTTCCACTGGATGGTGTCCATGCCTAGCAGAGGTACCAAGCAGCGGGCGCTGGTGGGAGCACGGAGCTCAGTCCTTCCAGACACCAAGAACCTTGCCACAATGATGGCTGGAATTTGCCAAAATGTGCAGCATAAATATGGTGACTCTATTAGGAAAAAAAGGTGGAAGAAAAAGGGAGAGTATTTTCATTAGGAAGGACGCTAGTTAAAATAAAACAACCCACGCCTTAATTAAAAGAAGACTATCCACAAATTTTAGCCATCTCTATCAATTGCTCCTTGCAAAGCAGCAGGAGGATTTCACTGACAACAAGTGATTTTCGTCAAAGACACGCAGAAATTTTATCCTTTCGAGTTTTTAATGGCTCTGCTGTTGCAGGTGGTTCATTTTAAAACAAACCATAACAAAGCTGTTTCAAAAAACCATTTGAAATAATTTTAATAGTGATTACTGCAGGAAATCACATTGATTAGTCACTTAAACTCTTTTCAGAAATCTGCCCCATGTTTTCTGATGAGGTGCTTCAATGCTGTGAGTGGAGCAGTCTCCATGTTGTAGATCTTGTCCATGAAGGATAATTCTGCCTCATTCTCTTTTTCCCTCTTACCTGTGGTCTCATGCCTGGCCCTACACAGGTATTGATTCCTCCTTTTTATTCCCAGAACTTTCACTAAATAAACCAGGTTTGTCTTGACTCCTTGGCATCTGTTTCCCCTCTTGCAAGAATATCTACACAGCGGCAAACGGTCTGTGATCAGGCAAGATTTATTGTTTCACTGATTCCTGGAACTGAAAATATTAATGATGTAAAATATTGATTTGAAAAAACAAAGCTCCGAGTTGCTCCGTGAGCCTCTCACTCAGGCACGATGCTGAGGTGTCCTTCCATTTTCATATTTATTGGTAAGTGAAAAATCAGGCATGTCAAGCTGTTCAATTTCTAAAGTGAAGTACTTCTCTCCCTCAGATGCACATGAATAATTCTCATTAACCTTCAAGGGATTAATGCAGTTTCTTGCAAATGGCTGCAATATACAGTATTTAATATTTATGCTTTCCATATGGCTAGTGCTGTCATACATTCTTGTCAAACACACTGCACAGTTAATGATATTTTAACTAAATGTGGTCCGGAAGACCTGGACGTTTGAGGGACAGTTGTGCCCATCTCCATTTTAATGGATGCTATTTGAGCCTCGTAACAAAATTCCTAAAGAGATTAAATCAGCCGCTCTACTGAAACATAATGTTCAGCTGCCCTTAAAGCAGAGCTAAATGCAGTGTTGTGAGATGACACACTGAAGCCTCGCCAGCTGTGTACTATCCACGCAGACCTCAAAGGGCCTAAAAGACGTAGATAGAAGATGAACTGGGAACAGTTTCCAGGCTGGAAAACAGAACAACAGATGGGAAAAGTTTTCAACAAAAAACCAGTGCCAGAGACTGGGAGAAACAGTGCTCTGATCTGTCCTCTGGATAGACTGTGCCATCCGCAGGATACCTGTGCTCTGTGTGTCTCTGGCTCACCTGAACTGGTGTTAACTGGGGTGACAGTGAGTGTGGGGCCATATTGGTGACGGGGTTTGAGTGGGGAGATGGCTCTGCCTTGTGTGAGCCCATGGCTCAAGCTGTATCACTCTGTATTCAGCACGTTAGATCAGACTGATGGATGCCAAATACAGTGGGCATCTGTCAGTGATGAAGCAATTTTAAACATTTTCTTAGCTTTTTTCCCCCTAAAATTAAGTTTGATATCTTTTTAAAAAATGCAGACATAGATTTTATCTGAACAAGCTTTTTGGAACTATTCAAAATAAACTAGAAACTTTCTTGCAGTCTTCCCATTTCAAGTTTTCCTGTAATTTGCTGAATGTTCCCTTATTGAGAGACATCTTGCTTTGTTTTCCTTCCCTTTTTTGCCACCTCTTACCCCAGAAATGAGCATGTTCAGAATTTCCATTCAGTGTCAAGGCAAGTGTCAAGATTTTCACTGTTGATTCTGTGTTTGTCTGCTTGGGACCCTGGCACATGGGTTTTTCAAGAAACCAGATGCAGATGGGAAACATTCTTTGCTAATTCCTTTATTTCCACGTCCCTGCATGGTCACAGACTACAGGCAGGAATCCTCTTGCTCCTGGGATCTCAGCCCAAACACTGCTGCCCAGTTCATATGGAACCTTCTGCCCAGTACTTGGCCTGGTAAAGGGACCACAAGGGAAAGCAAACAGTTCCTTTCAGCTTCTGACTTAATGGACTAAAAATCCTCTGTCAATCAGATCCATAGTATTTCTTCCAAAACTCAAACCTTACTGTCTTGGTAAAGGGAAAGGAGCTGTAAAACGTTGGTGGTCCTGCTGCTGTGGCAGGGGTTTGTGGAGCAGGGTCCTGGGTTGTGACAATCATCCCAACACAGCCAGAGAGGACAACCTGCTGCGAAGAGAGAAATTGGCAGGATCCTCATCGCTCCTGTGCTGTAATAACTGAGCCATTCATGTTTCAAGTCCAAAGCAGAAGGAGAAAACAGGTAGATGGGAACAGGCAAGAAGGTGAAGAGCTATCTATCTTGAGTAGAGATCTTTAAAAGAGGCTGAAGAGCCCTGAAGAGTCAAGGCTGCAGCGTTGTGCTGCAGACACAATTGGATGCTGGTATTTTCTGGCCCATTCAAAGCATCTGGAGTGTTATTTTTTCTTAGTTATAATTATAGACACACTTATATTTTAAGGTCATCCAGTGCCAAGTGGGGTCATCACAGCTCATTAAAGCAAAATTAGCTTCCCCATATTTGCCCTTCTTGCACCAAACAAAAAATCCTGCCTGTAATGGTACAGTACATGGCCTATGAGTGTGCCCATAATTAAAAGGTTGAGCTACTCTTGTAAACAAATTACCATGAACAAAGGGGTTTACAAATGCCGGCTAATTAGTTTGGATTCCCTAAAGCTTTTAGCTGTTTTTTAATTCAATAACACAGTGTAAATTCTCTAGCCTGAAAAGTCTAATAGGAATTGGCAGAAAACTAAATAATTGATATTGTCAGCGATTGCAGCAGCAAGCCCTCGAATGTTATTGTCTGCCAGTAAGCAGGACTGCCGTGATTTCCTGAGAGGATAAAGAACTGGTTTTAATGAATTAACAATATAAATGGTAGACAGCTGGCTTTCAACAGCAGCTCAGGAGGCGATGTTTCAAGTTGAGGCCGTGGACCAGTGAAAAAATCCTCAGCGGGGACTTGGTGAGAGATGTGCTGGTCACCCCTCCGTGCTGAGGGCCAGAATCCTTTTTGCTTTATTCTTCATGGACACCCCGTTGAAGGCTTCAGGCTGGTGTCCAAGGTCAGAGGGAAGAGGAGTCAGCTCTGCACCTGAGCAGATACCAGGAGGTGCTGGTGGGGAAGGGGGAGGATGCCTCATCCCACACGAGCTGCAGCTGCTGAGAGGGTGTCGAGGAACAGATTTAATGGGGAGCAGCAGGGTGCTAATGAGCAGCCTGACAGGTTGTGTGTATTCTAGCAGCTTCATGAAGGTTGTGTGAGTCCTTCTTGAGGAAGCCTTACCAGTCACACCACAGCATAGTACCTGCTGAGTAAACTGGTTTGAGAGAGCAAGCTGGGCTCCCCCTTAGCAGGAGTGATGGTTTCAGGGATATGTTCACGGCTCTGCTGCTATTCTTCTAGTCCAGGTATTTCTTGTGGGTTTTTTAAATACTTGCTTTAAAGCAGAATG
This sequence comes from Scolopax mira, assembly GCA_004320125.1. Classification (NCBI taxonomy): domain Eukaryota; kingdom Metazoa; phylum Chordata; class Aves; order Charadriiformes; family Scolopacidae; genus Scolopax; species Scolopax mira. Next base: position 56,532 of record BJBW01003956.1, read on the forward strand.
AACTGACTAAACCCCTGAGAGTGTAACCTTGTCATGTTGTATGCTTCTATGTGACTTATTCTGCATTGCCTACCTGTATCTCGATGGTGTTGGAAACCAGCAATGTGTAGGACTCTGTACAGACCATCTTCTGCTCTCCCAACCTTACCAGGCTTTCTCAGGCTGCAGACTTTTGCATCCTTATCAAAGTGACAAAGTATAGTGTGGTGACAATGGCTGTGTCATATGTAGGTTTTTGAGGATTTTTTTTTTTTTCCTTGCAAAAAAAAAAAAAGTGAAACGTTTAGTCTCTGAAAAAATGTTTGTATTGGATCCGTTCCTGTGGGAAACAGCAGGTTGCCTGTATGCTCTCTGTGATCAGCCCCACGATCTCTTTTATCAGCACTCTCCTCTTTGTCACCAAAGCAATCTGCCTGCTTTGAGTAGAAAGTGGAAAGAGCCATTCTCAACCCGCTCCTCCCACCTATTGCCAAAGAAGAGCTCAGAGCAGATTAGTTTGGTCTCCACCAAAAGCTATTGTTTTAAAGCTATCAGTTAGTAGCAGCTGGATTTTGACCTTGCTTCTTACTTTGATGTGAAGGCAACTATTGACTTTCAGGGAGGCAAGCTGTTAGCATCTCATCCGAAGAAGGTCAGAGAGATGAAACATCAAGAAAAATCAGAGCAAAAAGTGACATGGGCCACAGCTCGGCAGAGTTAATAGCGAGTGAGGATGTGGAGGGAGTTGAAGTGGGTTTGAATATACAGGGCCAAATCCCAAGCTGGCATCAGCTGGTTAGGCTTTGAAGGCAATGACCTGGTCCTCTGCTCAACGCCTGAGGATCCAGCCTGGAGCAGCCTCGTCCGAGAGCTGGAAGTGCTTGTCGTTGTTAGCAACAATGGCAGAAAGAAAAGAGAACTCTTTTGCCTTTTTTCTTTATTTGTTGAAAAGGCATTGGTTTCCTCTGAAGAGACCTAAAATAGCTTCATACAATGAATTGGCAGCCTGGAATATATCTCTTAATAGCCAGTGTGAAGCACAGCAGAAGAGCATCTGATTCTTTGTAGAGCATAATGTACAGTAATGCCACTCAGAGAGCACTTCAACAAAAGTAATGAGTTTCACAACTTTTTAAGCACACAAACCTTTCTGCTTTCATAACCATTTCCCTCCAGTACTCCCATCTCATACGTGGCCTGAGACCAGTCCTTCCCTCTAGCCCTTACTCACACCTAGTAGAAAGCTTTCCTTCATCCTCGGAAGAGAAGGGCAGTAACTCCTCATCTCTGCTTATCTATCCCTGCTCTCCTGGTTTCACCCCAGGCTCCTTTCCTAATGCAGGGCTGGGATGAGTAGAAAGAGAAGGAGCAAATCCCTGCAGGTTGCTCAGCTTGAAGGTAATGGTCTGTCTCCCTTTACCAGCCTTTTTCTCCCAAAACCCAAAGGAGTGATCAAACTAACGAGTTTATTTGCTAGCAAGAGGAGCACCTAAGATGCATTTCGATCCTGCAGAATACTGAAATCACCATGTCTTTGTTTATTGTTTCCACCACTGCTGCTCTGAGGGATGTGTGGCTTAGTCCAGGAGGTGTTTTCAGGGATACTATGTCATGACATTTCTCAGTATCTTCAAATGAGCTCGCTGAATAGGCTCTTAGTCTGAGGGTATGAATAGTTGTGCTTCCAGTGCACAGTAAATACAAGAAGGAGAAGATGGGGCTGGAAGAATTTGCATCACTCGGGTGTGCATGGTTAATCAACGAGAAGAACCAGGAGGATTTAGAGCTGCACGTGGGCAGAAAGCCAGGACAAACCTGGAGTGTTGGTAGTGTTGAAACCTGAATCTTCTCTGGCCATCCCACGCTCTGGGAGCCCCTTATCACCACAGCCCACAGATTTAACGCGAAGCAGAGACTAGATTTACAATGGAAATGGGGCAAAGTTCAGAATGAAGGCTCAGGAGCTGAATTGAAAAGGTTCTCTAATAGAGGAAAAAAAGTGGCTTCTCAATTAGGAAGCTCAGCTTACAGTCAGATGAGGTTTGCACAGAACACTGAGTTTTTGTTAATTCATGCCCAAGTACAGCTTTGGGGCCTGCTGGATACCCTGCGCTCCCATTGCAAGAATTCACCACACTCTGCAGAACTGCAGCCCACTGGAACAAAGGTTAAACTGAACTTTATTCATTCAGAAAACAAATATGCCTTTTTTCCTTACCACCTTGACAAGCTGTAGATTTATTCACCTTGTCTAGACTTTGGGGCTTTGGTTCCCCACCAGTGCTCCTGAGCTACCCCAAACGCTGAAGAGCATAAATGCTTTCTCCGCCATGGGATAAGGGATGTTTATTTCAAGGTTTTAGTAAACTTCAGCTGTTTGTGTGCTTGTTGTAAGATCCCATCCAAATGTTAGGAGCCGAGAGGAGAAAAATGCAGGTCTGATTCTCAGCTGCTGTAAACTGGAGTCATTTCATTGTGTTCAGTGGAGATGTATGAGTTCCTCCAGCTGCGAGTCCATCTAGGGACAGGTCCTACACCTTTCCCAGCACATTTTGAGGGGTCCTTGAGTCTGGTCTGTCTGGCTTGTCAGCCTGGCTTTGCCAGTTCAAAGTGGCATTGGAGGCACCTCATGGTTTCTCACAGAACTAAACTTTGCTGGGTATGGCAGCGTGACGATGGATGGTGTTATTTAACACTGTGAAGGAACTAAATCTTGCCTGATGGAGCCTGGCGCTTTTGCTGTGGAAAAATTATTTCCTTTTTCTCCTCCTTTATTCATCCTGCAGTACAGTTTTGAGCTTTCCCTGGCCAGTATCTAGGGTTTGTGCACGTAGCTGCTGTAACAGCAAATAAAATGGTTCAGCCAGGGTCAAAGGAATCAACCTCTGGGGCTAAACTGCCTTCCATTCCCCATGTGCAAGCTCCTCTTACACTCCACTGATCAGCACGGGTGGATTAGCAGATCCTCCAGGCTAAAGCTCCACATGATAGGCAGGCTGCAGACTCCCCAAAGACCTACTTGTATTGCTAGGTGACCATAACTAATACTCTGGTTCTCTCAATAGGTCTCGCAGGGGAGAGTGTGGCACAGGAGGTCTAGACATCAGAGGAAACAGCATCACTGGGCTGTCAGCCTGTTCCCATGGTTTTAGATTGCAGCGAGGGATAGCAATGGGTTTGCTTGGATGTATTAGCAAGGCAGGATGTTCTCTCTGTTTGCTTTTGTGTAGGCTGTAAAAGATAACCCAGAATTTGTGAATCTACGGGCAAGTATACCAAATGTTTAGGCTGAGCAGTGGCTGGATGGACTGTAACATCCATTTGATGCCTCCAAAGAAAGGTGTTCAGTTGTATGGCAGTGATATTTTAGAGGGTGTCATTGTTATTTATTCAGTGTGTGCACATTTGTCCAGTGTGTCCAATCCTGCCCAGTCTCTGGGTCACTGAGCTGCCCAGATAAAGCAGGGCCCTTCCCAGAAGGGGAACTGGAGTAAACCGATATTTAAGCTCCTTCCCAAGGTTATGCAGGAATATTGTCTCAGAATTGAACACACACCTTGGATTCCTAAAGCCATGCTTTAAACAGAATGGACATATGGGTGAGGAGGGGGATTTAATAAGACTTCAGGAAGGAGTCTCCCTCGTCTCAGGTGGCACTGAGGACCGTGTGGGAAGCACCTGCAAGAGCAGAGGGTTCCCAGGAGACCCTCGGTGAGATCTGGGCTGAGCTCAGCAGCCGGCTCAGTAGTTCTTGCACAGTCATTCTGGGGATTTTTCCTGAGAAAATACAGCATGAAACAGCCCATCTCTAACCAATCCTTCCAGCAGCACTCCTTCTGCTCCTGAGATTATATTATTTTTATGGGAGCACTGGTGTGCTTTCAGCTAAGAAAGACAACATGCAGCTCACAACTAAAATGTCTCTTCAGACACTCTATTAACATTTCGATGTATTGGGTTGCAAGCGAAATACTGCTGCTGCAGTGAGTCTGCGACTGCAAATAGCCCACCCGGGCACAGGGAGGGCTGTGGAAATGACCTGCGTTTTGGGGAAACTCCATCTCCAGGCAGCATCTTGAACAGCAGCATTCAAGGCCAGGCTGAGAGAGAGTTGGGGGAGTTTAGCCTGGAAAAGGGTCCAGAGAGACCTTAGAGCCCCTTCAAATCCCTAAAGGGGCTCCAGGAAAGCTGAGGAGGGACTCTTGATCAGGGAGAGGAGCCATAGGATGAGGGGAATGGTTGTAAATTGAAAGAAGGGAGATTGAGATGAGATCTGGGGAAGAAATTCTTTGCTGTGAGGGTGGTGAGAGCCTGGCCCAGGTTGCCCAAAGAAGCTGTGGCTGCCCCATCCCTGGAGGGGTTCAAGGCCAGGCTGGATGGGGCTTTGAGCAACCTGTTCTGGTGGGAGAACGGGCAGCGGATTGGAACTCGATGATCTTTAAGGTCCTTTCCAACCCTTTTTTTGACTCTGCACAGCCTGGAGGTAGCAAGACCAGGCATCTCCATATGTTGGGATCTTCTCCTGGCCTGTTCAGCCATCCCATCTCTCACTCTCAGCAGTTGCTGATGGTATCAGGTGTGTATGCAGAGTGCTTAGTTGATAGAAAAAGAGCTGAGGGGAATTCTCTCTTAGTTTTGGTGTGTCCTGGCTGGGTATGGAGCACCTACCTGTGAGGAAGGAAATTATGGGATTCCATCCCATCCCTCCAACCTCTTCCTGGGTCCTTGCATTTGGAGAAGGGAAGTTGGTAGGGGGAGGACACACTGGGAACAAGAACAGTACAGATTTGGAGGTGGCAGAGTAAGGGTTGGTGAAGGATAAGGTCGACCACTTGATATGTAATATTATGTAGCAGAGAGTGTATATATACATATATATAAATATATATATATATATATAGAGAGAGAGAGAGAGGGGAGTAAGGAAGGCTGCAAGGGCTGAGCTACTGCAGGCAGCAGCTCCACAGGCCAAAGCTGCTGATGCTGTCATGGCAAACTACTCTAGAGACCAAGTATACATCATGAGGAGTCACATCGTATTCCAAAAGACATCTCAAACCACATTCTCATGGCCTTTATTTGATTCAAGTGAAATGGGCAGGGAGGAGCAAGAAACCTTTGTTATAATTCAGGAGACTCCCTTGAGTCTTGCTCAGGCCAAACATATGAATGTACAAGATATTTGGTAAATTGAGTAATGTTTTCTTTCAGGAAGCCATTTCTGACACATCCTGATGTGTGATAGTGTCTGGGGACTTGTTAAATTTTGTTCTCAAGGTATCTGGGTTCTGGTTGTTCTCTCTCTGAGACATGGGCTTACTGCTTTGCCCAAGAAATTAAAATTCAAATCAAACCATGCTTTCAGTATGAGTTGCATGCAAAAAGGAAGGAAGTTTTGCCTATAGATGGGCTCAGGATGATGTCTGAATTTGCTTGAATTTAAGGGAAACTAATTAATGGAAGTGAAACACAGGCTTTTTCTGTAAAGAATTTTTGAGGTCATGTGGGTTTTTTTCAAGGAGGTAAAAAATTACAGTATTCCTCCAAATGAACACTTTGTCTTAGCAAAAATACAATTTTCAGTTTATATTTCCACCTGAAGACCACAAAGTAATGTGTGGAGTTGTTTTCTTGCTTATTTTTTAATTTTTGAGAGTCAAACTGAAAACTCCATGTCTAGTACAGAAAAGTACCCTCTTGGCTTTGAAACCGCTTGTTCTGGTGCCTCAGCAGGTAGAGGGTGGGAGCCTGATGCTATCACAAGTTGTTGTGGTTCATTGTTTTAGCTCCAAAGGTGACTGATGCATCAGCAAGGGTGATGGTTATCATGAATATGCATAGAAAGAGGTGATGTCTGTTCCAAGGAGCTCATAGTCAAAGGCAAATGTCAGCCAGTTTTATAAAAGAAATAAATAGAATTACCAAAATCCCCCATCTCACTTCTGTTCTTGGCAAAGGAGGCACAGAGAGGGAGTGGAAAGTTGCATTTGTCAGAGGGCAATGCATCCAGGAATTCATGATGGGAGCTACCTGCGTGGTCGGTGTCCCTACCTGCATCCCAACCTTCATCCTGCAAATTCCACTACGAGGGGATTGTCTCTAACTTTACATTTGTATTCAGTTGGACTTGGACATTTGACTTCAATCATGAGATCACCTCGTTAATTTAACCTTATGCCTGGGATGTTTTGTAGCTGTGATGAGTAACCCTCACAAGTGGGAGATGCTTCCCTTCATCCCAAATCCAAGTCATTGCATTGCTCTGCAGGAAAGGGTTTCCTGGGGCCCTTGGCTTTGTGGGATCCTTTCTGACACTTTGTCCTGGGAGGGAACAGAGCGATGAGGAGAACCAGTGTTTGCATCTGGCAGCCCACTGGGAACACTGGCACCAGCTTCATGTTCAGGGGAGAAAGTGAAGAGCCTCTGGGGGGTGGGCTGACAACTGTGGCAGAGCCAGCTCCATGCTCTGCCATGAAAAACCTATTTCCAGTGCAATTCCCCCGAAAATCCAGGTTAAAAAGGCAGTTTCTCTCTGGGGGAAAAAGCTCTAATATTAAGAAGTTGAGTGAATGGAGAATTCCTCTGAAAATCTGATGTGGGGCAAATTCCCATAATGATATGCAGTTATTTTTTTGCAAAGAAATAGGCTGATTGTTTTTTCTTGTTGATTTTCCGAGGGACTGTGCCTCTGTTCTAGAGAACTATTGTATCTCCCGGTGAGCTTTATCAGAAAGGACATGAGAAGCACTCATAATGAGAATTAATGTTTCTGCTGATTAGTAAGAGATACTCAGCACTTGTCGAACAAAGTGGAATTAGTAACAAGTTAATCCGTCAAATCTGAGGCTAGCACCAGTAGCCAACTTTTTCAGATGGAGATACACAAAGATTAAGAATAATTTGCTGAAGGCCATGGAAAAGTCAGGAGCAGAACTAGGATTCTTGCACAGGAGTCAGAGGATCCTCAAAATACTTTCACTTGCTGTAAAACAGACTCCCACTGAACCTACACCATGGAGAAGGGGTGCTCTAAAATATCTAAAACAAAAGGAGGCCTACAAGAAGGACTCTTGATCAGGGAGAAGAGCCATAGGATGAGGGGGAATGGTTGTAAATTGAAAGAGGGGAGATTTAGATGGGATCTGGGGAAGAAACTCTTTGCTGTGAGGGTGGTGAGAGCCTGGCCCAGGTTGCCCAGAGAAGCTGTGGCTGCCCCATCCCTGGAGGGGTTCAAGGCCAGGCTGGAGGGGGCTTGAAGCAACCTGGTCTGGTGGGAGGTGTCCCTGCCCAGGACAGGGGGGGTTGGAACTCAGTGATCTTTAAGGTCCCTTCCAATCTGAACCATTCTGTGATTCTGTGTCCCCCAGGCTTTATTCTCTGTCTCTGAGCACGCTGGTGCTGTGTGTGCTTGGGATGCAGCTCTCCTTCAGCAGGGCATCCTTGCCCGGAGTGCTTGGCTCCCCCAGGGCCAGCTGTTGGGGCAGAGGCTCCGTGGGGAGCAGAGCCTCTCTCTGCTCGTGGCCAGACAAGCTGGGAGCATCCTCCCTCTTGCTAAGGACATTTGTTTGTCACATCCCAGGCTCTCGATGAGGTGTCAGTACACAGCTTTGCAGTATTAGCAAGTCTGGACGAGCCCCTCGGGCGCATGTGGTTTTTTCCTGGCTGTTTCAGAGCTCCACTAAAACTGATTCCCAAGGGCATCAGGTGCTCAAGTACCTTTTGAGAATACGAGGCTCTGTCTCTCTTTCCTCATATGTGAAATGGAAGTAAGAGCACTTCATCACACTCCTGTGTGCAGACTGCATTAAAGACATCAACTGCTGCAGGAATAAAGGGCAATAAATAACAACTTTGCCTTTTTGTTACGATACCAGCAGGGACCAGCAGCAGCAACTGGCTCTGTGTTTCAGACTTCCCCCAGGGTCAAGATCTCTGCCTTATTTCCCATTTTTTAGTAATAATTATTTTGGTCAGTTTTACCTGTTTGGCCTTTTGTGTGTGTTTGCTGGGAAACGCAGAGGACTCTCACCCTCCTTTTGATGCGAGCGTGTGGGTAAGCCGTGTTTGATCCACTGTGCACACACTCCTGCCCTTTGAAACCAAATCCAAAAACATGTGTCGCTCCACGCCGCTTCTGTGGTGGCACATTGTCTAAGAGAGGAACAAAAGCAAAGCTTTTCAGTTCTTTTATTTACTGCTCTGTTCTTTGTGAAGAATAGCAGGCGGCCTTTGGCGAGGCCTGATTTGAGGCAGCGTCAGAGTGGGTACACGGCCAGGAGTTACAGAGAAGCCCATGCAAAACAATTATAATGGAATGGCATCCCAGGCTGCAGCAAAAGAAGCGTGGTCAGCAGGCCAGGGGAGGAGATGCTGCCCCTCTACTCTGCTCTGGTGGGACCCCACCTGCAGCACTTCATCCTGGAGTCCTCAGCAAAGGAAGGTCATGGACCTGTTGGAACGGTCCAAAGGAGGCCGTTGTTGATCCAGGGACTGGAGCCCCTCTGCTGGGAGGACAGGCTGAAAGAGTTGGGGGGTTCAGACTGGAGAAGAGAAGACTCCGGGGACACCTTAGAGCCCCTTCCAGTCCCTAAAGGGGCTCCGGGAAAGCTGGGGAGGGACTTGTGATCAGGTAGAGGAGCCACAGGACGAGGAGGAACAGTTTTACACTGAAAGAGGAAAGATTGAGATGAGATCTGGGGAAGAAATTCTTTGTTGTGAGGGTGGTGAGACCCTGGCCTGGGTTACCCAAAGAAGCTGTGGCTGCCCCATCCCTGGAGGTGTTGAAAGTCAGGTTGGATGGGGCTTTGAGCAACCTGTTTTGGTAGGAGGTATCCTTGCCCAGGACGTGGGGGGACTGGATGATCTTTAAGGTCCCTTCCAATACGAAACATTCTATGATTCTATGACATGATAAAATAAGAAGTTGGAGTAAACCTTGTCAAGTGCAGGTGGAGCCATGCTTGGGGAGTTGTGGTTCCCTTGCAGACAGGGATGTTTCTGCTGGTATTACAGTAATATCCATAACAATTGCCTGTTGTGGAAGGAGTGTGCAGGGACATCCAGGGGAATTCCTGCGTGTAATCTCAGCAAGTAACTCCTCTCTCAGGTGACAGAGAAGAGCCCTGGGACAGGCTGGTCCCTCTGCGTTTCTGACTGAAGCTGTAGCACTGCACAAGGGTTGCCTGACGTGCCAATATCGCAGCAAGGGAGCACCAAAGAGCATCTAATAAAAAAAGGGGCACAAACCCCGATTTGTTCCCTGGCAAATCTGCTCTGGGCACCTGCTTGATATGAAAGGCAAGAAAATTTCCAAAAATAGAAGTTAGTAAAAGAGGCAGAAAGGAGGACAAAAGAAGCATTATTGTTAAAATTGGCATTAATTTGCATTTGCAATTTAGTCTCACAAATGGCCCTTGGGGGTAATGAGTTACCTGAATCAAAATTCTATTGAGGATACAAATTGTTTTTAATTATAATGCAGAATAAACTGAATGGCTTGAAGGAGGGGCTTTCAGCAGACACAAAGTAGAAGGGCAAAGCAGAATTCCTGGTGGCATCTCTATAAATATTGTGATTTGCAGAAATGATGGGAAGCTGTCAGGCTTCCATTCAAGAGCAGTAGCCATCAATCTTAGTTTGATGCTGCCTCACCTGCACCCTTCTTCTCCCACTCCCTGTTTTTCTGTGGAGGAAATTCCTCCTGACACTCAGAATAGCTAATGGTATTCAATACTGTCCTGGTTTGAGCAACACAGGACTAAGTTTTTTTCTAATGCTTAGGAAAACTGCACTTTTAGAAGACTGTACTAGCTGAATTTGTGAAAATATTTACTTTATAGCCAGCTCTGGGATGCAGGTTTCAAGGTCTCAGTGGCTTTGAGCCTTGCCAGGTGCAGGGCTGAGGAGGAGTAAGACCCAGGCACTTGACTCAAGGTGCCCCCAGGATTATTTCATACCATAAATGTCATATTCCACATAAATTAGAAAGTTTGCTGAGGATTTTCTCTCTACCTTGACAATGGCAGTCCAGAGAACTCCTTGTCCTGGTGCTGAAGCACTGAGCCCTTCCCTTCTTCCCAAAGCCACAGCACTCCCAGTGTCCCACATTGGCTGTTCCCTGCTGGGAGTGCACAGCTTCCTGCTGATGGAATAGGCTCAAAATAATCCTTGTATATTTTATATTGGTATGAGGATCAATATTGGTCTTTCACGAGTTACTAGTGTTAATTATTTAGTCTCACTCTGTTAAAACTGTTTATATTTTGACCTAAAGGTTTCCTTATTTTTTCCCGATTCCCCCTCCTGCATGGGGAGGATTCATCAGGTGAGAGAATAATTGTCTAAATGACAATAAATTGTGTGGGTTCCTCAAACCATAACAAGCACCAATGCAAAGGAGATGCAGGAATAAGAAAACATGACCTGTGAGAGACAGAGAACCAGTGGTAAAGATTGCAGCCCTTTGAAGATGTTCATAGTTTGGACATAAAGCATGGCTTTCATTGGAGAAGGGGACAGCAGTCCCACCTCAGAGGGTGGATGGAGGTTCTCTGCTCACCTGGGAGAAAGAGGCATGAAAACACCCCATTTCCTCATCAAGAAGATGAATGTTTTACCACCAGTGAAGCAATAACATTCAAATCCTTACTGGAGATGTTTGAGCTTTTGGGGAAAACTTAGTCCTTTGGTATTGAGGGGTTCTTCTTCTGGCCATGGGAGCGTGGACCCAGGTACTGAGGGTGGCAAGGGCAATGTGTGGGTCAGTGGTTACTGGTGCCATAGACACAAACTGAACTAGCTCAGAATAGCCATGTAATCCTGCTCAGAATGGTTTTAACAGCAGCACTGAGTCAGAGAAAGGGAAACAACCAAGGACAACATGTAATAGGAATTTTTCTTTTTGCTTAAACGCTGGCAGGTAGTTAATTTCTATGGTCTTTTCTTCCCAAAGACTGGCCGATTGGTAGAGAGGACTCCCATATGCAAAACCTCTCCCTCTCATAGGGGGACTGAACACTTGAGAGCATTTCTGTTGACTGAGGGTGGGTGTCTGGTGCCATTAGAGATGTGCTGGTGTGTCCTGCTTGGCTTCCAGCTGTTACTTCAGAGGGTGCAGGTCTCCCAAGGGCCTGACAAGAGACTTCATGTTCAGGATCTCAAATCTCTCCCCTTGTATAGCTAGTAATTTCCCCTCTCACTTTAGCTCCTCTGACTTCCTGACCCCATCAGGTCTGTACTGTGGAAGTTTTCCTGAAGCCTTTGATGCCTGAATGCTTATGAGATGAGTTTTCAGCTTGAGCAGGGGCACTGGTGTGTGGGAGAGTCATGATTTCCCTGTCCCCAAAGACAAGAGGAACTTGAGACTTCCCCAGGTTGGGGTTCTGTCAGAGAGGAGTGGGAGCTGCTCTCCTGGGATAAAGGTGGAGAGGAGTTCCCTACATGCACAACATCAGAGGATTTTGTGCTCTTTCATAACCATACACAGCAAGTGAAACATTTCATCAAGTTATTTTAATCCATTAGCAATGGGTTTCAGGAAAACACCAGTAATGTATGTAACGTGCACCCAGGAGAAACAACAAATGGTTGGTTAGAGGATTTAGATTTTAATTAAGTAGATAACGTATGCTTGCATTTAGTCTTATAAATGAAAATGTATTCACTGGGTTCTATTAGGTCTCCCTGAACATAAAGAGAAGGGTTGATTATTACTGATTACTGAACTATTAGAGGGTTGTGCCTTGAGCTGCTTGATTGTAGCTCTGTTTGCTTCTGTTGCTAAAAGGGCTCTTGTCTGCTACCCAGATATGTGTGAAACAGGCAGCGTTTGGACTCAATAGGAAAATTAATTCTAGGTTACAAACCTCAGCAAATGATACAAATAACAGTGCTGGTTATTTCTCTCTAGTCATAACAGCAGGTTTTCATGGCTTGTGGAAGCCTGTAGCAGGGATGCTGCACATCACTCCCACTCACCAGAGGCCAAGGTGAACGTGCTGTTAAAAGAAGGGGTCACTGCAAGAAAAGAGCATTTGGAAGTGAAAAGCAGACTCGGAGCTCTCACAGGGTATTCCTGTGCTCTGTGATGTCTCCTTTGCATGGCGACATCAAAAGATTACAAGCCGTATGATACACTTATGAAACGGCTTTATCTCTGGATTCTTTGTGAATGTTAATTAGAGAAGCCCGGCGACATCTTAGGAGGTAACCAAACATTATAGTGATTTAGCAGTGGGGAGACCGAAGCACAGGATTGTTAAGTGATTTACCTTTGAAGAAAGCTATGGGAGATCCCATCATGGAATGCAGATCTCCCACCTCTAGCCACTAGTTCTGCCTCTTTGGTGTGCTATTTATCCATATACACCACAAAATGCTCTTCTTATTATTTCTAGAGCTAGTACTGAAGCCTTAATAAAGATTTCAGGACCTTCTGTACTAGCAAGGACCCAGGTTTCAGAGCAACCAGAAAACCAGTGACTCTGTGTCCCACCTGAAGTGATCTCTTTTGATGGGTGATTTCCTGGAGAAAGGGTTTGCCCAGAAGGTAGCGCAGCCAGGTGATACCCAGCTGTCCAAATGGCACTTTGGGCTGTATCAGATGGAAATACATTAGGATGTTTCACACCACCCTGACTGCTGGAGACCAGATAGCAGCTGCTGGCCTCGGGAGAAAGGGAAGAAAAATATATCTTAAACCTCACTTTCTTGTCTTTGGTCTAGTTCAGCATTGCTTCACCAGACCACAGCTTTGAGACTGAAGTTTTCTGTTTACACACATGTTCTTGAGCTCTTGTTTATCCCCATCATCCTGAAATGCCACCCACCAATCAGAGTTCTGTCTTCCCCAACCACCCCGGGAGGATGTCAGGTCCAGGTATTACCTTGAAGGATGTAGTTACCCCATAAAATGAGTTCCCAAATCTGTTATCTCAAACAACAGATTACATACGTGTTTATAGAGATTGGTCTTCCAAGGAAAGCTTATCCAGGATCTATTTGTTGGCAAAACCTGAAGGAACTGACCATGGCAAAGTAGAAAGAGTCTAAGACCTCATGCATCCATGGTCCTGGCAATATGTCTGAATATCTGGCAGAAGGACTTTTTAACAAATTTCATTAATGGAAGGCAAGCTTCTTAAACTGCTTTGATTTGTGATGGAACTCCATTAACTTAGTTATGTTTCAGTTAAGGTATCTTTGGAGAGCAATACGCTCTTAATAAAGGACTTGGGAGAGGTGGGTCTGATCTCTGACAGCCTTAGTGGGTGTTTCTGAAATCTCTGGGTAAAGAATGAATCTCTGCTGATTGCAGCCTCGTTCTTTTGGGCATCTCTAAACCTGGAGATGGCCACTTACACTCACCTAGCAGCAAATGAGTAAATCTAATCTGACAGGCATTCATTAGACACTTGCATCCCAAGATGAAGGTTTCTATGAAAAATGAATACACATAAGATGCACTGGGAAAGATTTTGCCTTTTGTTGTCTCTTCTCGCTGAGTGCGGAGGTGAAAGAAGACCTTTTCTGGGCCTCTCATTCAGCAAGTTTCACTTTCTCTGCATTTTGTGCTTCATGGCAGAAGGGGGGGGTGGGGGAGGAAGTAAAGGAATTGGAGGCTTTTTCTTTTCTCCTCTTTGTGTATTTAGAACTGTGGAGAGTAACTGAAATTGTTAAAAGGCTGATAGTCTTGTGAGGGGCTGCCTTTCCCGAAGGGAAGGAAAACATTGTGCAGGACAAAGGCAGTGTCTGAGCCTCTGGCTGAGAAGAGAACAAAGCCCCTGCTTCTGTTACTGTATGGCTGCAGCAGGCACCATCCCTTAATAAAGTGATATAATGCCTCAAATCAACAAAACCCTGGTGGAGTCCCATCAGTTCCTCCCAAAGGTGGTGTTACTGGGGCTGCGTTGTCCATGTCCTGTCCTGGAGCAGGTTATCGGGTACCAATACTTTACTTTTCCTGCAGTAATAATCCACGAGCAAGTTCAGTCATTTACAGTAACAATAACTGGATATATTATTGGTGTTTTTTTAGTTTCTCATAACAATGAAACCTTCCTTCTACCCCTCTCATCCCTTTGATGCTGACCCATGTGTCCAATCCACTTAAATAAACCAGGAAAGTAACCATTAATGTCAAAGTTCCATAATTAAATGCTGACGGACTAACCGCTCGCGCTTGCAACATTGTACCATAATTTTTAAAGAATATCCAAGTTGACATTAGACTTTTTAAACAGATTAATTAGTCACATTTCATTTTAAGTGGCACTGACTTAATAGGTACTGCTAATGTACAGTATGTATTTACTTAAAGCCATTATAACATAATATTTACAGGATACTTAACATGTATTAATTACTGTATAATGAACCTCGTGACTACAATATTGCCATTCTTGCATGGCTGTAAAAGTTTTATCATCTTGCGAGGGGGGGAGGGAAATTAAAATAAATTGCATGCACATTGAATGCTTATTTTTCATAGGAAATGTGCAAATTATAAGAAAATGTAAAACAGGGGGCCCAGTAAATCACAAACAGCTAACAAATGCTCTGAGACATGCTATAATGTTTTTATGAGCGTGTTTTACAACCCATTCATTATGCTGTCTGTCCTTCTGAAAGCTGGTTATTAGACTGACTGCGCAAAGTAACATGTGAGTATCTGTGCAACTAGCCATGAAATCACAACTGAGCTGATGGCTTTTATTTTTCCCTTTTTGTCCTGGAAGATGTCCTGTGACATTTGCCCGATACAGTAGTTCTGCCACGTCTGGCACTGCAATTTGTGGTGCAGGAGGGGTTGTGCTGAAGGAGCAGAGAGGAGCTGGCAGAGGTGTGTGTTCCTGGAAATGTCACACACCCAGCCTGGTCTCTTCTTTCTAGGGGTAAATAATTTGGGATGCTGCAGATGGAAATGAACTATGGCCTCAAGTGTTGCTCACATCTCTTGAGCCCCTCTGCCCATGTTTCAGAGCGGTCCAGCCCATGGGTAGATGCCACAGAATCATAGAATGGTTGGAGTTGGAAGGGACCTTAAAGATCATCCAGTTCTAACCCCCCTGCCCTGGGCAGAGGCACCTCTCACTAGAGCAGGTTGCTCAAAGCCCCACCAGATGCCATCAAGTGGTGCAATGAAGGGTTTTCTGGGGGTTGGGAGTCTGCAAGGCTGCAGGCTGCGAGGTGGCTCAGCTTGTCTTGCCCCTGAGGAGTGTCCGTGTGGGATTTCCCTGCTGGAAAGGAGGATAATATCATTGCTTGAGGCAAGGGGTCAGAGAAGTTTGTCAGCTGAGAGAGACAATATTTTCTCTGTGGTGCCTGTCAGCCGGCCGGGGGGACGGCCGCAGGTTGGGCTGGCTGTCAGGGGGAGGTTAAAGGTGTACTTAAACTTGGATGCTGGAGGAAGTAAATGCTGGAGGACCTCTCTGCCTGCTCCTTTTTCATTATGTGTCTGATGTGCAAAATAATAGAAGCAGATAACCCTAGAGACCCTGCTGTCGACCCCACAGCCTCCTGTAAAGTGAGCACACAACATGCCATAATAGGCACAAAGGGAAAAGCACAGGCGTTTGACAGCCAGGCAACGCTGCCATTCTGTAATTTCCCTTCCACTGCGACATTGCAAACAGCTTCATATTCAAATGGCTGCCTGTCTATGATTGTCCAATTATTCACTGCATTCTTTCTTTGATGGCACAGATGTTCTCAATTTCTTGGAGTAGAGGTTTGGGTTTTTTTCGTCTAGAAAGTCGTTCCGCCTCAGAAATGCAAAATTCTCCACAGTTCACCAGGTTCTCTGATGGGTTTGCATAATTGGTCTTCAATTTGCCTATTGTTTTGTAATAGAAAGCCTATGTTTAATTTCATTTTTGTAAACCTGTAGAAAGAGCAGAACATTCTGCCATTTAAGTCATTCTCCTCATTAGGATCCGAGTGGGTTGTGAACATTTAGACTTGATTATAAGGCACAGATTGTGCTGAAAGGAACACATGCTTTCCTCTTCCATTGTTTTAAACACATTATGAGGCTGATCCAGCAAGATGTTAAACACACTTGGGTCTCTTTGTACCTTGGTAAGAGGTGCTTATCTCCTGGCTGGTTGTTTCTGGGTGTGCTGGAATGCCAGGGAGGGCAACCCGGGTCTGTTGCAAGAGCAGGGATTGTTCAAATTGTGGGCATTGGTGACTATAATTTCCTGGCAAAGGACATTTTGATCACTTCTGAGTGATGGCTGTGAGCTGCTCCTTCAAGAAGGCTTTCCCGGGTCAGTTTCCTTTTGTGTAATGGGTGTAATTATAAACATACCTGTGAGGTTAAACTGTTAATCAGCATTTGTGAAGTAACTCGGGCTTTTCGTTTATCTATCATTCTTACATGCTCATTTATATATCATTCTTACATGGCAAGGCACGGTAGAGATACCCGTGACATACAAATACCAAAAGTGCAATGCAACAGAGAAAGGCATTTCTGAAACTTCATAGGAACAGCAACAAGAAAAGCCCAGAAAGACCTAACACCAGCTGATGAGGAGCTCTGGGGGGTGAAACTTAGTAAATCAAATCCTGGGAAAAAAAAAGAAGAAAAGAAAAAAAAAAAGAAATTGTAAAAGATTAGAGGCTTGCCAGGATAATTCAAAAGAGATAAAGGGATGACCCAGGGAATTACAGCCTCACAGCAATCCTGTGTAAAAGGATTAGGCTGGGGCCCCAGTGACAAAAAAGGGGCCAGCACTGGAGCTGTACTGGGTACCCCAGAAACCTGTCCGTGTCACAGAGGAACACCCTAAGTTTTCTTTTCCCCAAGCATTTGGTGCAGAGCAATAAAAGGTTATTGCAACAGCTACTGATGGCTCTGGCATGTATAGCAATGTAGGAGCAGTGTGGAAAGGACACGCCACCTCCCACCAATACTGGTATGGCCGTACTGCACAGCCAGGATGCCTTAATACTCCTAAGAGGCTTGTGGCAGTGTCCCAAAATGGCTTTAGAGAGGCTCAGCTTCCTGAGGTTACAGAAGAAAATGTCAAGTGTGACTCTCCCCTTGCACAGCAAAGGGGAGAGCCTGGCAAAGGCTGAGAAAAACCTATTGCAACTTAATGTTGGCAGAAAAATAACCAGCTTTGTCCTGTAACAGCTGGACAGGAGTGTGCTGGGATGCTGGCACTGGGAACAAGTCCATCCCAATATGGGAACGGATCAGCCTGTACTGATGGGGCAGTGCATGGGTCCTGGAGGGAAATGTGCCATTCCTGCTGCTGCCGCTACATATTCCTGATCCAGGAGAGACTGTCTCCTGAGCCCCTTGATGTGTTAGATAAAAATGATATCAGAGTATAGTTTTCATGAAGGGAAGTTGCTTTCTAGCAAGGTGTACCTGGAAGGAACTAGAGGAGGACCTCGGAGTGACATGTAATGCCAATGTGTTGGAGGTCTCTGCATTTGTCTCCAGCCTTGTTCCCTGGATCAGATAAACTGATGCCTCAGAAACAACCCTTGTACTATCTGTCTTAGAAGGCAGTCTGGATATAGATTTATCAAGTTACATGCATTTTCTCTGAGAAGATAACAAATACCTTACTCAACAATACATCAAATGAGTGTGTTCTGAGATGGGAAGGCATAGATGCTACCAAAATCTCTACATCAAAGCCGAGCAGATTTCCCTCTCAGCACTGGGATTTCCAGTCAAAGTCCCAAGGAGCTGACAATTACTTGGTGTTAGATCTCAGGTACACTGCCCAGAGACAGAGCTGAAAAGCAGGCAAGCTGTCTTGTGGGTCAAAAGGATGAGCTCGCTGACAGCACACGCTTCTTCTACACTATTATCAATATCAAAGCCCCTTGTTTCTTTTGTGTTAGCTTTAAAATGGAGAGATGCTGCTGCTGCTGCTTTGTTTCACTTCCTTCTACCTTTAAAAAGAAGAAAATCCTCTTCCAGAGCCATCTCCTCTTTGGAGAAGAAATTGGATATTTTCTAGTCTCTGGCTCAATGCATAGTTTTTTAAGTCAGCTCATAGAAATGCCAGCTTTTTCTTTGTAAAACATTGGTTTGGGATCTGGTTTTCCCTGGCGTTACCCACTTCTAAGCTTGCAGGGAACTGGAAAGAGTGGGGAAGGAGAGGACTAGAATCTCAGGCCTTGTTTCAGGAGCTGGAATCTGCAGTTTGAGTCTGTTTTCAGATGACACTGTTGTGTAGCTGCCTCTTCCTCCGCGGATGCCTGTCTTTGCTGTGGATATAGCAGCTTGGGAGCGTTGGAGATCTGCATTTGCCATCACACCCCCGTGTCAGAGAGCTGTTCCCAGCCCTGTTCCCAAAGCAGGGTGCTGCAGCACAGCCTCAGTTTTCTGTGGCAAAACTTTGATTGCTGTTTTCAGTTGCCAAAAGTGTGAAAAATCAAGCTGTGTTAGGTGGGAGGTTTGCTCTGAGCAGTGGGAATCACTGGTTCAGGGGCCTGGTAGGGTCCAACTCTGAACCTCTGGTCTGTGCAGGTATCAGAAGGCATGAGTGAATCCATGGAGAAGTCGGTGTTTGCCCTGGAGGTGCAGGTCTGAAGTTTTAACTATTGCAACTGCTTCTTTCTCCTCGCAAAAACCTTGTCATCAAATGGTTGTAAATGCAGAGTGTGAGCTTCAGGTGTCCATTGGGAAGCCCTGGCCACGTCACCTGCAGCTTTTCAAGGCCAGGAGTGGCAGAGCCAGGCTACTGCCCCATAATTTCCCCTTTCCTTGGCCATGACATGGCTCCACCTGCCCTCTCCCACCTCTGGCACCTGCCCTTCTGCCTGCCCATATGCAGCCCCAGCAGCATCCTCTCCAGCATCCTCCCATCCGCTGGGGGAAGGCCCAGCTCCCCAGAGGCTCCTGCTGCCATGGCTGGGTGAGGGAGAGGAGAAGCAGAGCAGAAGAATCTTCCCCACATAGTGGAAAAATTTACCATCCCCTACCATGTCGTGGAGAGGTCTTGCTCAGGTGACAGCGGCTGGTTATTTAAATATGAGAGCTTAAGGTTTCCTTTCCAACTGCCAAGCCAGTATCAAAGCAGGTTGGAGCCTGGTTTACAGTTACAGTCATTTCCACTGAGTGTTCCTGTCCCTAAGGGCAGGGAGATGAGAGCAATTTTCCGTCTGATGACAATCCTCAGCACCAGTCTCAAAAATGCCAACTGTAATTAAAACTTGTATATGTTTTCAAGGGTAATATTCCTTATTCTCTTGTTGACAATTGCTGCTTCAAGCTCCCAGGTTTAACTAAATAGGAGCAGTTTGTCTTTAAATGGCAAGTTTCTTCTTTCCCTAGTCACTGATTTGTGGCTACATTTAGGAACGGCACAGTTTTAATTGCATGATCCGTATTTTTTCTTTCCCTAATGTTTTTCTAGGCCCCTTTAATAACCAGCATTTACTAAAAGTTCTAAGAGCTCAGAGGAAAATAAAAAAAATCCATTCACTTTATTATTCTTGTAGCAGACACAGTCCAAAAGCCCTTTTCTGTGACAATGTCAATAATTGTTTAATCCATATAAAACAAGCTGGTTTAAACACTCACTCTGTTGAGAAAACAGCAGCCTCTGTTCTCTGGTCATTAAAGAGGAGACAAACCCTCCTGGGTGCATGGCCAGAGCTCAGTGACTGTTTGGTGACACCATGTAAACAGGACACCATCAGTGGCTGACAGGGACACTGAGGTTTGCTTGTAGCCAATAATTCAGCAGGAAAAAAGGAAAAAAAAAACAACAAAACAAACCCACAACCCTAAGATGAACATGTTGTATTGAATATTCTGGAGTGTTTATTTTGGGCAGCTGGGGAGAAATGAGTGCTGGAAGTGTTGATGGATGAGAAGCTCATCATGAGCCAGCAGTGTGCACTGGCAGCCCAGAAAGCCAATCGCATCCTGGGCTGCATCAAAAGAAGCATGGCCAGCAGGTCTACCTCTCTACTCTGCACTCATTAGACCCCACCTGGAGCTCTGTGTCCAGCTCTGGAGTTCTCAACATGGGAAGGACATGGACCTGTTGGAACGGGTCCAGTGGAGGGCCACGAAGATGATTAGAAGGCTGGAGCACCTCCACTATGAAGACAGATTGAGAGAGCTGGGGTTGTTCAGCCTGGAGAAGACTCTGGAGAGGCCTTCTAGCAGCCTTCCAATATCTGAAGGGAGCTACAGGAGAGCTGGAGAGGCACTCTTTGTCAGGAATTGTAGTGACAGGACAAGGGGTAATGGTTTTAATTTGGAAGAGGGGAGATTTAGATTAGAAATTAGAAAGAAATTCTTTCCTGTGAAGTTGGTGAAGCACTGGAACAGGTAGCCCAGGGAAGTTGTGGCTGCCCCATCCCTGTAAGTTTTTAAGGACAGGCTGGATGGAGCTTTGAGCAACCTGGTCTGTGAGGGCTTGGAACTCGATGATCTTTAAGGTCCCTTCCAACTCTAACCATTCTTTGATAAGTATGGTGGGCATATTTGCAGCATATTGGCAGGTTCTGCTGTTCCTTTGAAGGTGATGGGTGTTGAAGTGATGGATGGGCTCATGCCAGCTGCTGGGCTTTGGATCAAGTATCGCACCCGCTGAGTGCAGGAGGTGAACGTGCACTGAGCCATCGAAGGCAGTTCTCCCTCTGAGGTGGGTAAGCCAACCTGGATGCAGGCAGCTAAGTGCAAAGTAAGAGAGTTTTAGAGGCATCCTGGGCAAAAGCCACTTCTTATGGCAGAATCGTTCAGGAATATACACAATAATTAAGTCTGACTTGCCTGGTACTTCTGCAGCATGTGCAGAGTGGCACGTGAGCTCTTGTTGAGCGTGAGAGTGTCACCACAGGGGAGCTGGGGCTTTGCTGAGATTGTGTTCTTCCTTCCAGAGCTGTCTGCATTTCAGTAGAATTCTTCACAGAAACGTTTCCTTGCGAAATCATTGGAGTTTTCCATTACAATTAGTACTGATGTGATTAGGTTAATCATATTAAGTGAGTCCATAGGCAAAACTCTGATCTGGACTGAGCTTTGGCAGTCCAGTCCACTGCTCATTGCATGTGCTCTCCTCACAGAGCTTACCAGACCCAGGCTGTGGTCCATATATAGCATCATGCTTCATGCCATGTTTGAGAAGCCTTGGATCAGCACTGTGTCGAGGCCTGTTTTCTGTCATCAAATTTGCATCTATTATAATTGATTAGAACATTTTATGTTAAATATGACCTCAAATCAGTTTCCAAACCACTAAGCACTCTGTTTTCCAAACAGAGATGTCCCTCAAACATCTTATGGAAGAGCAGACTTGTTTAGTGAGAAAAGGAAACCTTCTACACCAGTTCAGTGGGACTGGGATGAGAGCAATTTGAGGGCAAATCGGGTGAGCTGGGGTTCAGAGACCCAAGTACTAGACTTGCAGGACCCCATAGAAAGTGTTCCTAGAGTGCAGTTGTCTCCACGGATCAAACCTTCAACAGTCTACTTCTGTCTTCTCCTCCAGCTAGATGAACCAGGCCCAGTCCACCGTGAAATTTTCTCTGTATTTTGGGATGTTCCCAGTGCACCCCTGTCACAGCAGTGTGATGGGTAAGCTCATCTGGGGGCTTGGTTTTGCTTCAGCTGTCATCTACTCATCAAGGGAATCTCAGTCCCTCTGCCTTGGGTAACTGAGCCACCTCTATCAAATAGGATGTGCAGGGATACTTGGCCCATCTGCTTTAAGATTTTATATTTTTTTTTGGCCTTCTTGAAGCCAAGCTCCAGCAGGTCAGGGCATGTGGAGGGATAAAGCAGCCTGTGCTAGTACACTGGGATTACACACTCCACTGGGAAGTTGTGACCTGGGTAGCACACAATTAGGTCCATCATTGAAATCCTTGAGAGGCACAAAGCAACCTTTGCATCAGCTCCGCTGAGGGACAGCACATGTTTTGTACAGACTTTGTGTGGGTGAGATAAAGTTCATTCTCTTTCTGGTTCCTGTGTAATTTTGGCCAAATCACTGCATTCCCTTGAGCCTCTTTTCCATTTCACTAAATTTCACTGAATTTTTAGAGTTGGAAGGG
>BJBW01003957.1:0-193289 GCA_004320125.1 Scolopax mira
ACAAGGCCCTGGGCAACCTGGTCTAGTTGGGGGTGTCTCTGCTGACTGCAGGGGGGTCAGACTACATGACCTCTGAAGGTCCCTTCCAGCCCAGATGATTCTATGATTCTATTTTTTTTAAACGTGCATATGTTTGCACTGAAGTGGTTTTCCAATTTACTCAGTCATCCTTCTGGACAGCTAGGAAGGGCTGTGATGCTGTGGAGAATTAACCCGTAGCAGTCCTCAACTCATGCAGGGCTGCTGGTAATTCAAGACCTAACAGTTCCTGTTCTGGATGCCCGGTCTCTAGTAAACAGAAAGAACACAAACACATCTCTACACACCGGTTTAATTGAGTCAAACCAGCTTGCAGATATTTTTCCTTTGGTCTGTTCAGGAAAACCTTAGTCCAGTACATCAGTATGCATACCTACTCACTGTGAAAACTGCAACGACATCCAAAATATGGTAGGGAATTTTCAAAAACAAAGGATGGTGCAAAACCAGTAGTTTTAATAATTATCATGCTTAAAAATGATAATCACACCTAGAAAGTCTGTCTAAAGCAATTATTATTTAGGATTTCAGGAGTCTGGAGCAAAAAAAAGTATAAATCCTATTCAGCATTTCACTGGATGGGGGGTAGGCAAGGAAGAGATCACTGAGACTCGTATTTCAGTTCCGTTCAGTTCATTTTCAGCAGACAGGTGACAACAGCCCTGAAATGTGTTTTAAAAACAAAATTGCAAACTTGTTCTGATTGAAGCACAACACTGTCCTTGCAGAGCTACATTGATGTACAGAATTTGGTCCACCTATTACACAGCTGCTCATCTATAGGAAGGGACCAGCAGGAAGGAACTGTTTGGAAGTCAGTCATACTTTACTTTCACACTAGAAATATTTTAATTTATAGTATGTGTTATCAGATCCAGACAATGTTAAACTTAGTCTTAAAGGCTGCTCGGTTCACGAAGTTGATATTTCATGTCTGCATATATCTTGTCCAAACTTTGACGTGAATGCACTTATTGCAGATAAAATAGTTCAAACCTCTTTTGTGTGACACAGATTACCATGGAAGCGACGGAGCAGACGAAAGAATGGTTTGTTTAATTTAATTAGCAGTCTGGCACTTAGTAGTTCATTTTTGTTTCCTGAGCCATTTTTAGTCACAGCTGGTCTGTCAATCACAGAAGGAAATGCAAGGGCTGGGTATCAGAATTACCATGCTGTGGTATGCCCCGGGTGGCCGTGGGAGGCTGGCTTCTGCTTTTACTGACTCCAAGGGGAAGGAATGCCTGAGTTCAAAATGAGCACCAAGAGGAGAGATAATTCTTAATGGTTCCACTCTGCAAGTTTGTATGACCATGCTAGCTGTAAAGTGCAAAGAAGTTTTGTATTCCAAAAAAAGAAGCTGCCTGGAGGTACTGGAGGCTGGTGGGGGAGATGCTTAAAATTAAAAATAGCAAAAGCTGTTTTTTCCCACTCCTAAATGAAATAATGGGTTAAGTGCTGCGAGGCTGAAAATGTGCTGTCTCCTGGGAACTGAGGAAGTTCAGGTGAAAGGTTTCACAATATCTAAACTAATGCTTAGAGAAAAAGCATTATGAAATCAATACCCAGTTGTCTATAAAATACGTGGCCCTACAGACTTTTGCCAGCCCTACGGAAATGGCAGCATTACCTTGCATAAATAAAATAAAGGGAAATTGTTAAATAGAATACAGGGAAAGGTGCTATTTCTTGGCAAAAGGATTCTTAATTTGCTAGACGTTTGGTTGCAGCTGTCAGAACAGTTGCTGTTACTGAAAACAGTGGGATGTTTTCCTGTGGTTACCCAACCTGGGGCACGATCTACAAGACCACGATTTGAGCAGAAGAAGGGGATTATTCATCTTCATTTAATGCAAATCAGTCAGATGGTAAACTACAATAGCACAGCTTGCTATTGGAAGGTTCTCTGTTTCCGCTTCATAACATTAGCGATTCACCCCCTGGTTTTACCAGTGGGAGTCATGATATTTTGATGACATTTCCTAGGAGCAGCGTCTCTTCTGAGATCACAAGATAAGAATAGGTATAAATTGTGCATTTAGTTGATCACACCATTTGACTTTCAAAACAATCCAGGCTGGGTCACATCAGGAAATAGATACATTTCAGTTGCTCTTTCCAGAGCAATGTTTTCCACCCTCCTTTTATCAAAAATCTTTACTTTAAAGTTATCTATTATAAGCCCTGTTTATGCTATGGCTACTGGCCTCCTGACACAGACAAAAAAATCAGGCTGATGCAGTCATTTGGGTACCATTCTGCAGGGAGTTTGCTAAAGCCAGGAGCTAGGGGTCTCTCCAGCACTGGAGCTGGCTCAGTCCACTCTGACCCATCAGCCCTGGCCGCAGTCCAGGCTGAGGTGGCTGGGCAAAACCCAACAGGTGCTGGAGGGTCAAAAAAACCTTTCTGCCTTTTCCATCTTTGCAACGGAGAGGTCTTTTTCTAGGACTAAGGCATTGTATTTGCAGTTTGTAGCAACTGTGTGTAAATTTTGTCAGTAAAATCACATTTGAAACACTTGTGGTTTAAGTTGGTTCAGGATGGGCTTTCCTTCTTAACTACTTGTGATTAAAAGAGATCAGAACTGGTGTCACTGGGGGAGGAGAATGGTCTAGTGGTTGGGTGCTATGGTAGGATTTGTGTGATTTATGCCTCAATGTTGATTTAAGTACTCACTTTCTGTTTGACCCTGACCAAACTGAAGCAGACACAGGTGCCTAAAGACATGTCGGCATCTAGTACTCATTTGTTTAAAGTCCAATGAAATCAGGGAGCATTAGACTAAAATGCAGAACTTCAAAAGCTTTCTAGGTAGCTTTGTTTTTTCACTTTCCATCTTAAAATGGAAATGAAAGCACTTCTCTTTCCCATGGGAATGGTGTGATGATGCTTACATTGAAGGCGTAAGTGCTCAGAAATAATAATAATGTCTATACACTTTAGTGTTATGCCATTTACCAATGATATGTCTATTTATCAATCACTGTTACATGCATTATAATTTCACAGGCTAATATTAACATCCCAATGGGAGCATTTCGACCTGGTGCAGGCCACCCTCATAAAAGAAAAGAACTTACACCTGAAGAAGTGGAGGAGGTAAGATAAAGAGGTGGTGGGTTTTTTTTATTTTTAATTTTTCCCCCAGAAAAATCTCTGCCATTGATGGAAGAAAGCCTTTTAGTCAAGCTTTACAGCACTACATACCAATCTTAGGTTAACACAACTGAATATACATTCATCATTCATGGAAATAATTGGCCATCTACTGAACACATATATACATTGTTCTGGTTTTGATGTCAAGACACCTATAGGAATTTAAACTCTTTCAGAGTTGCATAGCTCTGCTTTAACAGAAGGATGATGTCTGCTGGCAGGAAAGCCAGCCACAGTTTCACCAACAGTATTTATAGAGGCTGGAGCTGATGGGATACAGCAGGAAAAGTTATACCAAGGCTTTGGAAGAATCTGCTACTACCTGCTGCCCTGCAAAAGAATTTATTGTTACAGCTTAACAATATTGGAACAGGTTTTCAAACCTGACACTTTTTGCAATATTTATCAACAAGTAGAAATCAAATGTAAAGACTACACATTTGCAAATTAAAAACAGAATTTGAGAGCCCATTTACCTGCACAGGGGGAAACAGTCCACTTTAGATTGAGTTCTATGCTTGCATGCCTGTATTCAACACTGGGTATTTAAGACTGAGTCTTGAATATGAAGTCAAATTTATACCTTAACCAACACTGATCACAAAGGTTATGATTAAACACAAATATCATATTTCTGGATGTTATAAAGCATTTTATTTACCACAAACTTTTATATTAAAAAGGAATAAAACCAACAGTGGAGAACAAGATAGTGGGATACTCCAAACAAAATGAAAATGCAAGTGAAGATGGGTGCTTATGGCTTCTTGGACAGCTGGTTTAGTTTGGATTTATAATCTCCACCTGAGATCTGGTCCTGCTGGGCCAGAGTGGTGGATGGTCCCCAGTGCCAAGGGCAGGAAAAGCTCAAAGTGACCCCATGAGCTGGGCTGCTGCTGGCAGGACTCGGGTGGGTGGACTTGCTGCCATGTGGGTGAAGCTAAGTTGTCATGGCTGGATGGAGTCTTCTCCTCACACAGAGGAGAGCCATGAGGACCAGGAGGAAGGTGGATAGCCAATTCTTTCCAGGGCTGTGGTGTTTCAGCCCTGAACAAGAAGCATCCAGATTAGTTTTGGACAAATCATCAGCTCCCTCTGACCTGGTACTGGTACTTAAAATGGTCAGGTTTAGTTATGTAAGAGCTAATTCTTCCCTTTCTGTCTAAATCAAACTAATACCTTTCTGAATTTCAACATATTTGATATAAATAGCATTTTGTTTAAGCAGAACTTTCCTGAAGAAATCAAACCCAGGCTGACTTAACTCTTCTTCAGAAGATTTAAAAATCACAAACCCAAACATACAAAGTGACCTTGAACACATATTGTGGTTTTCTCTCCTGGAGAGAAATCAAAGCATATTCTCTCTGCAGTAATTAAAATGGTGAAGGAATGCATGTTATTAAGCAGAAACTAATATTGCATGTGTGGATTATGGTAGTATTTGAGAAATAAAATAAATGACTAGTGCTGATAATTTGATTTGGTTGGGTAATTGAATATTGCTTTGCTTCTCGGTTATGTGGATACTACATACAGGATAGACATTATGGAATGAAAGTTCTTGGCCCTGGTTTTATAGCCAATATGCAACCAAAGCAATGGGAGTAAAGACTACAGAAACAGATCTTGTAATTGGAATAGAATAAAAACGTTACCAGTGGACTTACCTTTTCAGCTTTGTCATCTTGTCAAGTTTTGCAATACAGCTTGTGATTCTTTAGATCAGCTTCAGACAAATACAACTTGTGCTTACAGTGCTTAGCATTTTTCACTGTATTTTAAAACCTTGGCAAAGGAGTTGAGGGAAATATGGGTATTACTCAAAGGCATGGTGGAGTCAGAAGGGAACACATATTTTTGAAGATCAATGGAGCAGACATGTTAACATATAAAAGAAATGGGGGGTGGAAATTTCAGAAAATAACTCTTCTTCAGTCAGAGCATTTGCATGCATGTATTTGTTAACTCTTGTCGCATATCTAAGTCACTCTTCAGAGTTCTGTCAATAAAACTGAAGGCCAAGGTCTGATCTTAGCTACGCATCGCCCGCAAAGTGAGTGATATAGGGATGGATGCAGTTATAAATAGCACACACATGAGATTAGATGGGAAAGCTAACATCAATTTATGGAGTACAAAGTATCCAAAACATGGTCAAAGTTTGCACCGTTTGTACTAAAAAAAGGGATGGTTTTGGACATGGCTTGAAACAGTATTTTTAACACAGTATCTGCTATGGAGGTTTGAGGAATGGTAGTTTTTCCTGATTATTCAGATTAGCTAGCTGTGCAAGAAAACTGTCAAAGGCAACAATACAAGCTGATGGCATCTTTGATACAATTTTGTGCATCCCTTCAAACAGCTTCTGTATCTATTTAGTTATTCTCCTGCTGTGCTTTCCTGCTGTTCCAGGATTTAGATCATTAAGCCAGATATTAGACAGTATATATAGTATCTGGGGCTGGACTAATGACTGGGATTTAAAATGATCAAAACAGAAACAACTGTATGATGTTATTAGCATTTTCTTATATTAACTAACATCTAAAAATTGAGAAAGTACTAACTAAAAAGTGAGAAAAAATAATACAGGTTTACTAAGACAAGCAATATAATGGCGCTCTCTAGAAAGTTTGTAAAGATCAGATAAGAAGAAACTGTCAGTTTTCTAAATTTCCTTGTTTTTTTGCTACTTGACAATGCAAAAAGTCTACTTCCTGTTTAGCATGTACTTCATTAGTCAACAGAAAAATGAGGGTTTACTGGCCAATAAGATTTGACAGATATTTTTGGAATTTGGAATTAAGTCAAATATTAAGAATTGACTGTTCACAGTCAGTACCCCTGTCCAAAAAGAGTGGCTAATAAATCTAAATACTGAATTAACTTCAAAAAGCCCATCCCAAGAGGATATTAACAGAGTAAACAAAGAATAAAAATAATTTAATTGTGAAATTATTCACAGTAAAATATTAATTCATGTTTAAACCTATATGATTCTCCCTGTATGCCAGCTTTATAAAATACGGAACAGGCTGGAAGAGCCGTAAACTCCCTACAGGAAAACTACTTAAAAAAATTGCTCAGTCTAGAATAGAAACTGTATAAAATACATGCTCTACCTCACCTAGGAGGAGTAGTATAGCTGAGGTACCAAGGATTGAAATGCTGTTTTCCACTGGGAAATTAGCCGAGATGCTCACTATTGTGTAAGTGCTGTTATTTAGCTTATTTTTTTTACAGTGTAACAAAATTTTACAGTGTATTTTTACAGGCTAACAAAATAGCCATCAGGTGCTACCTTAATTTAAACACAAAATGACAAACCCCCTTCTGGTCTTACAAGTAAGGTTCAGAAAACTTAAACATCAACTCAAGCTGAGTTTGGATGGAGCTTTTGGTGTCCGTAACCTACTATCATAACTCTTCTCTAGAGCTGCAGAAGTGCATGATGGTTCTCTTCCCCAGATGGCCAGCAACTATGAGACTCTGAGAGAAATTAGATGATAGAAATGGTTCTTCCACTTGTTTTCCCTAAAATTTGAAGGACCTGAAAGTTATCTTTAATATTCTACTCTGTTAATTTTCCACTGTAAATTCTTACTCATTTACCAAAAGATCCACATTCCTCTGCACTGAGCACCTTCTAATTTTTTTTTTCAGAATGTTTTTAGACATTTTAGACAACAACCAACAAAATAACCTGCCTCTTCCTGCCCTCCCACCTTTCAATTTCCATTGGGATTGTATTTAGTATAAAAGCATCCTTCCCTGTTTCTCAAATAACTCACCTATGTTCATTGTTCATGCTCAAGAGATGGCTCTTGCGGCAGTAAGGTCATGAATATCCTTTTGTACAGAGTGTTCCTGCTTCAACAGAGGAGGAGAAAGACAAGAAACATCTCCCAGGAGCTAAGAAACTTCCGGGTCCTGCTGTCAACTTGTCAGAAATTCAGAACATAAAGAGTGAGCTGAAATTTGTCCCCAAAGCTGAACAGTAGCTGGAACAAGCAGGTGAGTAAAACAAGTTCTTTGGATGGCTCTAGGAGAAGCAGGCTGATCCAGAAAACTCTTTGTATGAAAAGATGGCTTTCTTATTGCTTCAAAGGACCTGGAGTAACACCCCTATTTCAAAATATAATCAAAAAAAGTTCATAATTCTTGGAACATGGAATTCTCTGTTGTTTCAAACAAGGAACATGTGGAAGACTATATCTGATGATATATGGCACCCACCATCTGGCCTAACAAAAAGTATATTCAGCTATTAAGAGTATTGAAGCCATCTTAAAAAACTGTAAATCAAAACTGATATACTAATGGCTTCATGTATTTGATCACACAAACACGCTCAATGCTACTTGTGGCACCCAAGGACTTGCTATATATCTGTCTAGGGCTCAGAAATACGGTGTAGGACCTTGGGGAGATGTGTGCTCCTCTGGAATGGCAGCTGGATGCCAGGCAATGACCCTCAGGCACTGCAGGCATCACCAGAAACCTACAGGTTGAGACAATGGTTTATGACTAACACCACAGCTTACACTTCATTTTATTTTATTTAAAAGGAAATCTTCAGCACTTTAAGGAAGATCTTGGAATTATTTTCATCTAATTTCAAACAAGGCCCATAAGCCTCTGTTGTTCTATTTTCTGAGCCCTAAAGAAATTTATGAGCATTTTTGTCCATGAAATTATGCTCTGATTTTCTTCAAGAAGTCTGAGTTGGTAAAGATGCATTAAAGACGCAGTTACAATGAAAATTCAGCTTTAAAAAGAAGTTTCAATACAAAAAGAAATCCCGGTCTACGGTAAGAAAAAAGATAGTTGTGTCACACAGTAGTCATCTGAATTGTTACTTGTGCTTATTGACACAAATCTTTTTTATCATGAAGAGAGGCAGAGGAGCAAAGCTGAGGAGAAGAACATAATCTAGAATTTACTGCACTGATACATAAATGAAGAACAGAAGAAAACAGAAAGCAGTGCACCAAGGTTCTGGGAATGCAAAAGAGCCATAGATGAGGAATCTTGAAGTAAATGGCATATATTCTGAGTGAATTGCCCCAATACACACTGCAACATTAACTCATTTCTATGTGCAGTATAAATATGCCATTTAGAAGGAAAAAGTGTTTAGTTTTCTTGTTTTTTTACCCTGCTGTGTCATAATGTTCCTGTTATTTTAAAGAAACAACAGAGTCTTTCTCTTCAGAAAACTTGGGAAAAGGAAAATTAACATTTTGTAAAATGTAACGTTGTAGTCATTGCACTAAAGCAGTGCCCAGAGAAATATGAATTTTTAATGTTGAGGCTTTAGGGAGCTTTTTCTCTGTAAGAGATATCTAAACTTAAATTTAACCCCATATTTATTCTCAGATGATTGCTATTTTCAATGTATAAAACACTTTTTTAATAATCAGCTTACTGAGAGTCTGACAGAAACATTTAGGGTGCGCGCAACAATTCACCCTAGAGAAAAGATTTCTACGGAAAGGTCAGGAAAGTAAAGGGCATCTTGAAAGCTGTGAGGTCATTATGAAATAACTTCTATCTCCATCATTCTTTCAATGGTGTCTTGGTTATCATGTTCTGCCAGTGACACAGATTTCTAGATTTTGGGTAGGGCAGTCATAGATCACATTTGAAAACTTAGTTTCTAGAAGTTGAAGACACAGTACTCACTGGAGAGTAGGAGTTTGGGCTTGGTTGCAGTGCAGAACTAAGCACGTGCATTATTTCTGCATAAAATTGTGATGTAAATCAATCACTTGTCATATCCAGCAGCCTTGAATGGTACTAAGGATTGTCCCCTATAGAGGACATTTGTTCATTTGTTTTAGGCATGACCTGTAGCCTTGTATAAAATGTGATGTAGTCAGTGAATTCTTTTATGACTGGCCATGCCAAGCCAGTGAAGACTTTCTTTATTTGCAAGAAATGCACGCTCACATCTGCCTGATACTTTGTTTCATCTCCAAGAATCATCATCCTTTGTATGTGATGCTCTCTAAAGAATGGTCAATAGAATATGCCTGTGCAGAGAGCATACTGATAAACAAGTACATTCTTTGGTTTTCACTGTTTGGAAATTAAATTTTTCCTCACATCAGTACAATAAACTCTTCAGATATTCACTGTTGAGGGATTTCCCTTTGTTAGTATTTTTTTTTTATTTCTTGTAGGGCTCTGTAGGAAATAGCTACTGAAACCGGTAGAATAACTGCAAATTCACCAGACAATTTCCATTATGCTGTGATCCTATAACATCATCTTATAGGTATCAAAAATATACATAAATATGTCAAAAATACCAAATGTTTTAAAACTACAGCAATTATTTCTAACAACGCCTCTTAGTAGTGTCATTCATCATTGGATAGTTTCAGTAAATTGCAAGTCAGCACCATCAATTTTGTTTTAATTTTGATCCATGTTTTCATGCTTGGTTTTACAGAATGCAAACTCATCAGCAAAAATAAGGAACCTGCAAAAACAGTGGGTTGGTTCAATATTTACAAACTCATTCCTATATAATTTGCACTTTAGAATAACTTCTCTTAAATATCTTTGGTCTTGCTCTTTCACCAAATTAGGAAACATGAATAGACTTGCTAAGGTCATAGTTGTGAGTCTAACAGTTTGTGGGAGGGATATAATTAGTAAGATGTCATGAAGCTGGATTCATTGAAGGTCATGAAGTGCTTATCAGTTAAGATATTCCTAAAGTCATCCCCAGCTGATGGTCTATCACCTATAATTAACTAATTAGCATACTCTTCTTTGTCATAAAGGTTATTGTGTTGTTTTGTTCTGGTTTTTTTTTCTTTTAACAGACCTGCAGATGATGTATTTAAGGCAGCTAGTTTTAATATACAACATGAGTTGTATATTCATTTTCCTTTTATTAATCTACAATTTTTTTTTGCTGCTCCTTTTGCATGAGTACATTTCTACCTGCACAAGAGCAAAACATACGCAAAATAAAATAGTAATAAAATAGCATAAGCTATTTAACTAAATATGTGTTCTATTAAATAAATAATAGTAGAAAGCATTCAATTCTTGACAAATGGAGCCTCCTGAGATGTATTGATGACTGTTGTGATATCTCGTGATAATTAGTACTGTGATTGTACCTAAAAATGGACCTGAGCAGAAACTGTCATTTCACCTGAGAAAATACAAATTGCAACCAGTTACTGCTGCAACTGCTTTGGTTTCTTTCTTAATTTGTACTCCTTAACATTTTCCTTTCCAAAGTGTGGGGTGTGTGTAACAAAACTTTTTACAATGTGCCATAAGGGCCATGGAGTCTGAATGCCAGACCTTTGTTTTAAACAACCTAAAACTTCAGCTGGAGTGGTCTAGTCTTTTCCTCTTGAAGGAGACTTTCATACTTACTGAAGGAACTTAGACAATGGCAAAAAGGGAAATTTACTGCCTTGAAGTTAAAAAAAGTCAGTCGTGAACATATGGGCAGCACTCCTGGCACCGCGTTCTGCTCGTGCTTGGAGAAAAGTGCTTGTCAGGATCCCCATCACAGTTCTACTCAGAATTTAGTCTGAGAAGGCTGCTGAGCCATGCCAGGGCTGTTCCTGACAGGCTGTTCCTATCATGTTTAAGGTGTGATAAACCATGCAACTGGTACTTGTAGATAATCCGTTGTCTTTACTTGAAATTCTGCTAGGGAGGGTAGTTTAATTGCAGAAGCTGAACAGTAGTTCTCCTGTCAGGTTACAGAAGCAAGGGAGCTGTATTTTAAGGGCAGAAGATAAAACAGCTAGCAAAAGCTTCTTAGGCTTCGTATTACTTGCAGCATTATCTCTTCTATAATATATTGGGAATCCTGCCTTGCAAAAAATGAAGAATCTTGTCATCAGCATCTGACATCGTCATCACTTGGGGAAGGAAGAGTGATAAAGGCAAAAGAGAAGTTCTAAGGAATAGTGCTCTGGCTCCATGCTTACAAGATGTTCCTTGGTTTTGCTATTAATTATTTACAAAAAATGTCAATTACTCTGGGCTAAAAATACACATTATAACTTTGTCCACTTAGTACTGCAGATTTTAATTACAGTTTCATGTTATATACTGGTCTTAAGCTGCATTTCACTTAGCAGTAGCCATCTACCTCCTGATGTCACTGCTCTGACATACTGTTCAATGATTGTGTCTTACTCCTGTGCTCTCATGGATCAGAGGGATACAGTCAAACTGCTCTACAGTAACAAGCAAAAATATTGCCATTTTCTCCAGTGAACACATCTAATGTTCTTCTTGCTAATAGAGGAACTCTGACATGCTGCAAGTCTTTGAGACAGCCCCCCAGTTTTAAGAAAATGTGTTCATTTGATTAAGCCCAAGTAGCCAGTCCTCATGGGAGAGAAGGGAATTTTATGTCCAGAGGATTCCAAGGTAGGTCAGGAGCTAAAATCTCCTTAACTGGAGTTTGGAAAATGGGATAAAGAAGGAGGATGGGCTGCAAAAATTTCTGAAGGACCCTTCTGTCAAAGTCAAAGAAAGCTCAGGGATTTTTTATCAATGTGTAAATACCTGAATGGAGGGTGCAAAGAGGATGGAGCCAGGCTGTTTTCAGTGGTGCCCAGTGACAGGTCACCCCCAGACCGACTGAATGGTTTGGCCTGTGTTCATTTCAAAGTAACTAATTTCTATTCTTGATTTCCTACCATCCTGTTGTCTTTGGTTCAGAGTCCCCCAATTAGTAGCTGGTTCCCTGAGAATTTCATGGTCAGCCATCAGTTTTACCAAGTCACTTCTGTTTGTAGAATTATCCTAAGAAAATAGGAAGTTAAGGGTTTTTAGGATTTTTTAACAGCATGCTTAAGGTTTTTTTGGTTTGCCTTCCAGGTTTTTTGAGTCTACTTATGTCATGCTTTCAGACTTTAAAACAGAAGAGCTAGAAATTTCTTTTCAAAGTGAAAACTGGAAACCCCAGGACATAATTTAATATCAGAGGAACCTTTGGAATCATGTTATCTCCTTGGGCAAAAAAAAAGTTATTCATGTTTTGTTTCCCAGAGTTTCTGTGTTCAGAAGGAAAAATTTAGTTTATTGTCTCTAACATGGCCTGCAGTTGTCCATCATAAACTGAGTCTCTTCTCTACCACCAAGGAAATGCTGTGGTAAGTCCCCAGCATGTCATTCCTCAGGCCTTTGCAAGTCAAGGTGAGGTTTCCTTCTCATTCTCTTGTTGAATGGCGGAAATAAGGAGGAAAACACATTGGAGAAATTCTGCTTTCTATGTGCATAAAAAAGCTTTAAGGTATGCCTTAGGAGGTTGATTTTACTGAATGAAGGCCGGGGCATATTCTTATGAACAACAATTACTTCTACATAAGATAGATGGGAAAAGGTTGTGGTTTGGGGTTTTGAAAACTGACTAATAACTTCAAAACAAGTACTGAAAAATCAGAGAAGATTTTTCTCCAAAGCAAAGTACAATAATGGATACTTGTATTTTTTCAAAACATAAAGTATGCAAAAAAAAGGTATTTTCAAGCAGAGTGTTTGTGTTGCTGGAAGAGACAAGGACAAAGAATTACCTTGAAAAATTCCCTACAAGTTTTTAGAACATGAACATGTTATTTACTCCCCTACCTTTGCCATACTTAAGAGAGTTTGCAGACATGTACAGACAAACAGGCCTCTCTCTACACACAGATGGAAGAAATTTCTTTGTTGAGCCTTTCACTTCAAAACATTATTTCCCTTAAAGTAACAAAATACTTCTGACACTAGCAATTTGGTCCCAAAAATCTCTGCTCCATTCCTGAGTGAGAACCCAGTCAGTTTCTGGGAGAAAGTTCCAAGTATTTTCTTTGAAAGCTGAACATTCACTGCTATTTAGTAACTGGTTTCCTGTGATCACTGTGTTGATTACTTGGTCCTGAAATTTTATTGTCAGGCTTTTTATATATAGAAGCCCTTATGTTCACATCAGTGCTGTTCATGACAGATTTTTGTAAGGACTAAAACTTTTAGTCAGTTCCCTCAGTTGGATATAATTTCTGGGGTGACTTCCCTCAAATGAAGCTCAGAAAGGCAGAAGCCTCCTGAAGATATCAGGTTTGGAGGGATCGGTGAAATGTGAAGATTGGATACAGTCAGCAAGCTTTTTCTTGCTTATCTCTGTTATATGTATTTAGTATGAACAAACTGCAGCATTAAATAGTAAGTACCACTGGTATGTATTCCTCTTGGAAATTTTAGAACAGATTATCAAGAATCCCTAAAACTTCAGCTATTTGCTCTGTGAACAGATCCTGGTATTTAGAGAGGGTCCTGTGACTTTAAATGGCACTTATCCTGAGACACACGCATATAAACCCATGCAGAACTAATTCTAATTGTAATCAGGGTACTGTGAGCATTAGAAGCTGTTTGGACAGCAGGAAAGAGATAGTACTGACCACTACTAAAGAGTTAGGAGTGAGATGAAAGTGATGCTGTTCCTCTGTACCTGTGAACTGTCCTTCCAGTGTTATGTATGCCTGGAGCACTCAGACACTGTAATGACAGGCATCATCAGGAACCCAAAATAATAAGTAATTCCAGTCACTCTAACCTTACACAGTTCAAAATGTGTTCAGCACAAAGGTTTTCAAGTGCCTACATCAGAGTAGAAAAGCTAACTGCTGTTCAATACATGAAGTGCAACTTCCTATGTTATTAGCAGCTCAGATAGTTTTATCAAATCTACATAAATTGTAGCCAATTAAGCTGACAGTATGATCTGAAATATCACAGCTCTGATGTGATAATCAAATGAATTTTCTTCTAAATTTAGTCCCTCATCATTTTGTTTTATAGTTTTTATTCATTTCATTTGATAAAAGACTACCTAATTATGTTTTCACAGCCTTGTGCTCAAGAACCACATAAATTACTGCATCACTGTACTTTGTCATCTCTTGCAGAGACAGCTTGCTAATGCGTGAGCCTTGTGATCCCTGCCTGGGAGCAGGCCATCTACAAGTGACAGGAGCCCTACTCTGTACTTAGGATGAGGCCTGCTTCAGCCGCCTAATTGTCCCTCATCTGCCTTCTTTTGAAAAGTATAGCTCATTTCAGAGCCAAGGCTACCTCTATTCCACACTTGGTTGCAAATTTTTTCTGAGAATAAATACACTGTGCAATGGTAGAGCTCATTGTATGTAGGTGGAACATACTGCTCATATATAGGCAGAGCTCACACATCACAGTGATGACAACATCTGTTGCCCAGTAGTTGCAACTACTGAGAAAATATTATGCTGTGGATGTTATTGGCTTTTGCTGTCCCTATCTGCTGCTGTTTTAACCTGCTAACTCCCCTTTGACTTGCAGCAGCAGCCTCAAATACACTGTATTTCCATGCACTAACAGAACAAATTACACGGCATAAATAAGCCGTGTTTCCTACAGGAACATGTATTGCTTTTACTCTCAGTGTTGGTCATGCTTTATTTTTCACATTAGATTTCCTGCAGGTTGTAGCTAGTGGAACGGAAACTCAGCTGAACTAACCTTTACTCGAACTTGTGAACAAATATAAAATCTGGTTTTCTCTCTGTCCATTTAGTGGTTGTGTTAGTATGGCTGGATTTGTTTCTGACCTCAAATGACTGAGCTCCATGTGCGAACATGGATTGAATAAAAGCAGAATAAACCCCTCAGACTTGGTGCTTAGAAGTTACTCCTCTGCTTCAGTCAGGTTGCCATAACATTGCTTTTCATTTACTAATTCAGTTATTCAACTGATAAAAAAAAATAAATTGCGTCCTTCAGCTTTTAACTCTCCGGGGTCTTTGTTCCTGTTTGTTGCCTTGGAGCGAACCTCGTCTTGAGATTGCTGTTTCTCCTGCACGGCCTTACAGAGCCTTTCACGGTACAGAAACGTAATCTTGGAGCACACAATGGCTGTGGCCGTGAATGCACTTAGGGAAGAAGTGGGTGATGGCCATACTTGCCCTGATTCCTAGCAAAACGACCATGGGAGAAGCAGGTTAACCGGCCCATGTCTGCTGCCGTGTCAGTGCATTTTCACAGCGGTGATAGCAGCAATACTGGTGTGCACGAGGAGAGAGACTGGCAAAATTGCTTTTACCGAGGAAACATCAAAGAACAAAAAACTTCCCCCAAAGCCAAACTGCTCCTGTTCTGAGGGAAGGATGATGACAATAGCTAGATGGTGTTGTTTCGAGGCTTTGAAAGGTGCTGCCTGTGTATATAAGAAGAAACCAACACAAAGTGTGCACTGAAATGGAAGAAAATACAAAACCAAAGACTTGAAACCAAGTATTTGCGCTGAGATAGGCAGAATACAAGGAAAAGCAAACCTCCGGTTGTTTCTATGTTTGCAAATCATGTTGCTCTTGAGCGCAATATATATGATCCTTCATAATGATTGTCAAAGACCAGGGTAGAGTATGTCCTCTCCTGCAATTAATTAAGGATCTCAGACCTTAATTAAGCTTTTAATTAAGGATCTCAGACCTTTTGCTTATGAATTTCTAAATGTCCTTGGTTTTGTGGTTTTGTCTGAAAATAGTTGAATTGATCTGTCTCCTCAGGGTTTGAAGAAAAGCACTTATTTTGGAAAAAAATATTAATCTTTCTCCCTTTTAGTTCTCAAGTCAAGAAGTGCTTTCTCTGTGAAGACAAGTGGCATATTTTCAGTTTTTCAGTCCATTATGCTAAATGTAAATTGAATTCAGATGGGTATATCTCACATGTACCCTTTTTCATTTAATTTAAGACTTTCATTCAAAAAATATCAAATTAGGTAGTATTGCAGTCCTTTCCACTCTATATATGTTTTTCTTATTTTTTTTTCTTAAGTCTGGCATGGAATATATTTGCTATTATATGTTTGAACAATTAATTCTGAGGCTAACCAGTGCTGCTTATTTAAGGAGCAATTGAGTGTTATCTATCAAGTTATTTCAGTTGAACACATTAGTAGACAACATGGGTCACTGCTGAGCATCTGCTTGCTTCAAAGTCTTTGACAAGCCAGTAAAAACTTCAGTGAAGATGTTCATGTTCTGCTTCACGTGTGTAGAGAATAAGAGGTTGAACCTGGCCAAACACCACAGCTCAGCTGACAAGCAGTAGCTTGGTGGGTCATAGGGCAACTTGGTCACCTGTCCAAGTGTGAAGTTATTTGCAGTTTGGTTGGAATTATAGAAATCTATTTCACTAAAGCAAGATGAGAAATAGAGCAATTAGCTCCAAATTCTTCAATGTCTTACTTTAATAGACACCACAGGGGTGACTGCAGACTGGCTCCCACGGAAGCTACTACTGACATGAGGCCAAACTTAATTTTTGAGCTGAAGATTGACTACCCTTCAGCAAAGTCAAGTTCTTGGGGCCTCACCTGCAGTGAGAAATTTTGCATTTAACAATTTCCATCAAGGCAAGCCCATGGTATGAAAATCATGTGCAATGGCACTAGAGTGCCTTGAGCAAGTGGAGGAATCCTTCATGTCCCTCACCAGTGTCTGTGATTTTATTAACAATACAGGGATGAAATACATTTTGAGCAGAATGATGCAGGCCACTATTTCTGGTAACCATGGAGGACAGAACAACGTATTGCACCACTTTATACTCATTTGCCTCAAAAAGCACTACAAGCTCCATGTCTCCCAAAGTCTCTCTTTACCACGGAGGTGATCTTCTTTCATGGTCTACCAGCGAATACAACAGCCTGGACTCTGACTTCTGTTAAACATCTACTGAGTTCTGCTGCTTTCACCTTTTAGGAGGGAAGCTGTAGTGCCCCAGACTCTGGGGACAGGCAGACAGGAGTGGAGAACAGATGACCTAGAGCCTATGGCACCACCTTGTGCCTTGATTGCTGTGTCCCAAAGGCTGGATGAAGGCCAACATTATCTTCCTCTGCCATGGTGCACTGGTGTTGCTTAGGGACAAGTCTTGGTCCCTTCCAAGAGGAAATTGGCTATAAGGAGACATACAAGATTACAGAGGGAAGAAAAGGGGTGGATACCTCTGCCTCATTCAGAGCCCCAGAGCCCCAGTGTCTCTGATCATGCAGGTCCGTTCAGAAACCTTCTGCCATGCACACGTCTGCTCTTCTGCCATCTCAAGAAGATGGTGCTACATATACTGTTAAGAAACCTTGAGCCACTTTGGCAAGCAGCATCGTGAAGCTTGTGTGGACAGTTGTTTAGACACAGCTAATAGAAAAAACTGAAAGCAATCTGGTTGTCTTCTCTGGAGCTTTGGTATCTTCCTGAGTAGATCCAGGAGCCCTTTCCCTTCACACTGGATTTACAGTGCGAACCATCTCCTCCAGATTTGTACCCAAGTATTTTTTTAAAAACAAGGAGAACAATTTGAAAACATGCAGGAGAAGAAACATGCTGGTGGCCCTTCCCTTCTGCCTTGGCTCAGCGATTATCACACATAGCCAGACAGGATGAATGAATAAAGCAGGTCAATTCCTTCTTCTCTTCAAAAGGATTAAAACTTACATTTCTTGCCTCCCTGGAGACCGCAGACTGCATTGGCAGAGGGGAGCCTTTCTAGACTTTGAGTTAAAGCTAGGCTGCTGTGCAGAAATGAATTATAATTAATCTGTAGACAAGTGAGCTTGACAGCAGCTTAGCAATGTGTAGCACAGCTGGCAGGAGAGAAACCTGCTTCCATGTGCCTTAGCCTGTGGATTGCTGTGTACCTTGTCTAAAGGCTATTTGTGTAGCAACAGTTTCCTCAAGCTGTGCTTTAAAAGAAGCCATGGTGGCTGCTGCTGTGAAATTTGTATGAAGCCTGATGTAATTCGGTAGGTGCTGAGAGAAAGGTCTCTGTGGGAGCCCACCAAGTTTCTGGGTGCTGCTCAGGGGTACAAGTCTCTCTGGTACTCAGCTGAGCAGGTTTATCAAAACTCCAGTATTTGTAGATGGGCATGAGCACAGTTTGAGGTTATGATGTAGTTGGACCACGGTTTTGCAGATCATGGTTTTAGAGTTAAGCATCTATGTCCTGTTTGCACTTCAGGCATTTAAATCACTGAGATTCTGACACCCAGTACTAAGGAGCACAATCCCGTTGCCACTGAGTGGGAATTATGCTCCAAAATCACTTAATTGCTTCTCAAAATGCCACTCCAAATGTGAATATGCAAATTGCACATTGATCATTGTTAAGAGTGAATAAGCCTCTGTGTCCTTCTGCAGTCAGATCCAGGACTCGCACTGATACAGCTGTGCAAGTGCTTCAATGGGAACTGCTACATGTACGTTCTGAGAAGAGCTTTTCTGCAGAGCTGAGTGAAAGAAATCTTTTCCAAAGAAACTGTAGATCATGTTGGTGCAAATTCAAAACCAAATTAATTGTTACTGGCTAGGTGTTTTTTACCAGCAGATGATTCCTCTCACGTTCTCCCTGTTTCTCTGTGGAACAAATATACTTTTCCTTTTCAGTTTCTTTAATCAAAAACCAATTTTGTGTTGTGAAAAAGAGTCATTGGATAGTTTAGTTCTTCCATATATATTCCACTCAGTCCTAATACCTCATTTCTAAATGCTTGCTTGCCACAGATCACAAATTCAAGTATTAACGGTACCATTTCATACCGGAAAACATGCTGTAATGCCTTCGTTTGTGTTTTGAAGAGATCTATTTATTCCATGGGGGAAAAAATGGGCTTACATGTGGACCTCCAATAAATGACAAAACCCTATAAACACAACATATATATACTGGTTACTGATGTGAAAGAACTTCATGTGTACTTTAACTGTATGTATCAAATATTAAACGACTCGACAATAAGCTTTCCAAAGCAGAGACAATTACCACATTACCTGCAGTAGCTTTGAAGAATCAAGATATGCAATAAGTATATCCTGCATGGGCCAGATGCCAAAATACACAGCTTCCTAAACAGTCAGTTACATGTCAAGTTAAATGAGCAGACTGAGTATGATGTATTGCCTTCATGCTTATCTGTCTCTGAAGAGATCCTCTCTGTTATGGACAGGATGGCTGTCAAATTTCCTGAGCTGATTAAGATCTTTCACTTTTCCATGGCAAGGAGGCATGAAATCCAGGACAAGAGTGTTAAATATTCAGAATAGGCTGAAGAGAATGTGGGTTAGGGAAAGACTTATGCTGGGTTTTGACAGCTAGCAATCACTTTCTCACCACCCTTCCTTCTTCTCCTGTTTGCTATATTTTTTCAATGTATATTGCTTCAGATGAAGCGCTAAGCATTTCAGAAAAAGTATTTGCAAAGTACACAGAGACATCTCAGTCCCAATTTGAATATTTTGAAAATAAAACTGTAGCCAACTTCCATCTCCTCTGTAACTATATTTGAATAGAAGTAATTGTGGTCTCAGGCCCCCTCTTTTTATTGCACATGCTAGAGTTATATTGAAAGAAAACAGGTGGATGAATAGTACCACGATTAATCATGGTTCAATCATGCTATGATATTAGCTGTAGGCATATCAGATGTACACTATATTTATATGGAACAACACTCACTCATGCATTATGAATTCTGTTGAGAAGAAGCCATATGACCAGCAGAAAGTAGCATTTTTAGAAACTGTAACTAGCACAGAGAGTCAAACGTGGGCTATTTGCAGTACAGCCTCTAAGGTGGTAGAAGAGGCAAAATTCATGATTAATCTGTCCAAATAGAGACAGCTGAGATTTCTGTTTTCTTGCTTGGAGAGAAGCCCCTTCTCAGTGTCTACAAGATCACAGAGCTTGCTGCTAATGCATTAGAAGCAAAGACATCAATCTGAGAGAGCTTAGTGATGGCTATTGCTTCAGGAGTGGCAGCTCTTGGGTTGCCTCAGCCCTATCACCCCCAGACTCCCCATCCTTGTTCCAGCAATACAGCTGTATTAAAGTGGCAAGCAACATGGCTCCACACCAGCCTCACAGGTGAGGAGAAATAACCTCCTCACACTTCACTGAGGACCACTCAACACCACCTCAGCTGACTGGCATCTCTGGGCAGATCTTCTCTATCAGCTGAAGAGCAGCACGGAGCAGTGAAGTTTCCCCCACAGAGCTTCAAATTGCCTGAGTGCCAGGGAAATACCTGAAAATTCCTGAAAAAGCTGAAATCACGGCAGAGTTTTGTCCCTTTGCTGGGGCTTTCCAACAAACCCGACCTTTCAAAGCAAAGCCTAGATCTGGGATTTAGCTCTAGGCAGTTTCTGAAGTGGAGGGGGACGATTCTGTAACTTTAATTGCACTTTAGTTTTGAAGTGGTGAGTGCAGCAGGTGGCACTGGAGGAGCGTCAGCAGGATGGTCATTCATCCGCCTGTCCGTCTGTCCATTCCGTTGCTCTGGCTCCCAGGCAAGGCAGAGTGGGAGAAGGGAGAAGGCACGGCACCTGGCAAAGGTTTCTTGGGTTTTAAGTGCCAAGGCAAAGTCTTTACTGCCAGAGGCAGCAGGGCATCATCTCCCTCTCTACAAAAAGAATTTGTATAAGTTAGTTAACCTGCTATATTTTTTTCCTTTCACTGCAATAGCAAAAGCAGTTGCCCTTCAGGGTTTCCCTCACTACCACAGAAATGTGCCCTTTTGCTTCCCCCACCCTCTTCTCAGTGGTAACAGTCTGTCCTGCAGCTCCTTCAGCCATGTGAACCCCCAAAATGCAGAAGTCTTTTCTGACAGGAATTTTATCTGCTTGTGCTCACTGTTAAAGGCTTCCCCCCCCCCCCCCCCCCCCCCCCCCCCCCCCCCCCCAACATTAGTTTTGAAGTTAAGCTGTGATTTTACCAAGTGTAGTTATGATTCCAGTAGAGAACATTGCCCAAAGGTTAATGCTGAATCTAGTTGCTTTACACTCTGGGTTGTTAGTAGGATTTGGGGGAAGTTGATTTTTAAAAAAATTATTATTACTATTTTTTATGGAAAAGAACAGGAAATAATTGTTACAGTGAGATAAATCACAGTCAAAACATATATCTAAATCCTGCATCGTGACAGTAACTCTTAAGGGAAACTAGAAGGCAGACTTCTAAAATACTTCAAGCTCTGTAAAGATGCAGATAGGTACCTCATCGGCTTCTCAAAAACCGTTAAGTGCCTAACTCCTAGGGGATTTGCATGTTTAACCAGCTAAATGCTTTCAAAATACTGTTCTGGGATGGCTCAGAAAGCCTGTTGCAGAAAAATAATAGTCACTGCTGGGTGTCAGCAATGGAGCCAAACAGCTCCTATTGCAA
Source organism: Scolopax mira (assembly GCA_004320125.1). Taxonomy (NCBI): domain Eukaryota; kingdom Metazoa; phylum Chordata; class Aves; order Charadriiformes; family Scolopacidae; genus Scolopax; species Scolopax mira. The sequence continues at coordinate 21,427 of BJBW01003957.1, forward strand.
GTCTGCTAATTGTTATACCAAATATAACAGAGTTGCCATTTCCTTATGCCTCCCTTTGTCTCAAGGTTGATGTGTCATGAATTATGTTTTACTGTGTACTAGAAATTACTTTGGACTTGACAGGGTTTTTTAAAATTATTATTACATGTGTGGGTATTGTGTGAGGCTGTGCCTGTGACCCATCTCTGTGAGGCTTGGCTTCTGACCCGTTCGTTGTGGGATGTTTACATAGATACTTGCAGTGGCAGAGAAAAATGGAGAGAAGTAAACCCTAATGGTCAAATCGCCAAGAAGGAAAGGAAATTAACAGTAAATTTATTTGGATTTATTAAAAAACTCTCATGATCCAGTCTTCAAGTCTGCAGGAGATGGGAAGTATTTGACATCACACAGCTGAATGAAGGTGGAGATCAATGCAGCAGGAGACAGATGAGTTTAAGGCTGTGAAACCAGTTTGGACAATGTATGTTACACTATGGAGCTGGGCCCTGCCCTCAGCTGGACCACAAAAGTGCAAGAATAGCTGGAGTTAAACCATATTATTTGGATTTAAAAAGAAAACCAGAACAGAATATTTCTCCCCTGATTAGAGAAACTAGCTGTCTCCAGCAACTTCTGGATGGCAGTAATGTTGAGCAGGAATTAGGGTTTCCAAATCTGGCAAACCTGAAGTTGTTGGCCCTTGGAAGCCCCCATCAAAGAGCTGAACCAGCCTGTTGGCAGGCTGCTGGGAAGCCAGCACGGTGTCTGATAAGAAACTGCCCAGATCAGTCATGCTCAATGTTCCATGTTACATCAGGAGAATTGCTGAAAGCTAGATGTTTCCATAAAAAGTTACACTTTCAAAGCATAAGCCTTTCCCAGTGGAGAAATGTTCCATCAGAAAATATTGGACCAGTTTGACTCTTGGCATACTCTGAGGTACAAAAGCTCATTGCATTTTAAATAAACTTTGGCAGCCTCAGCCCATGCCAACTCTCAAACAACAAATCAAGCAAACTCAACTTTTTTTTCTGTAATTATACAACCTAATAATTCTCTTGTCATTTTCCCCTTTTGCTTCACTGAAGGAAGAAAGGTTGTGTTTGCAGTACACCAAGATGCTCTTTGCTTCTAGGTTCATTGCTCTGGAATTTGAAATTCATAAACAGCCATGATATAAATATATATATAGCTTTAATCCCAAATTATGTCTGTACAAACAGCACCAAAATTCAATTACCTTCAGGACACACATGATCAGATTGGTTTATAAAACTCCTTTTTGACATAGTCCTTTCTAAAACCCACATGAAATGCACATTTTCTTCAGGGACAAATGAAAGACAAAGTCTGCCTTGCTAAGATTTGAACACATGGCTTTTGAAAGTCTAACAAGGTAACACCTAATGCTTAGACCTTTCCCCTGAAACATTAAAATTGTATGAAAGATGGAGAGTATTTGCAATGAAAAATGAATGACAGAGTTAGCATCCTGGAGGATATGTGGATTCTGAAGGATAAGGAAATAAAAATGTTCAGACAATGTTATAGTCTGGTAGGATCTGAAAAAAACAGGCAGTATGGAAGCTAAGGGGGTGTGTTTCTATATTCATCCATGCAGATGAGTTAATATACTGTACAGCCTGCCTTATATTGTGTTACCCGAAAACTACAATTTATTACAATTTTCCCCTGACAATCTCAGTTCTGCAAAATTGTGTCATTACAAAACTAACACAGTAATGCTGATACATCTTTTGTACATATCAGTGCAATTTTGAAGTAACTTACCTCACTGAAAGTATAAAGGAAAGAAAATTTTGTACCCATGTCTTAACTTTTGAATATGAATAACCACTATTAGGCTATGTGTTCAGTCTTAACTGATTAACTGATGCTTATGTGAGTCATTTATCAACTTAATATTGTTTTAAAATGTGCTTTTTATCATTCAGTTCATCAACTCTTTTTGAAAAGGAAAAAACATTGACTCCACAAATGTCAGTAGGCAACAAAGACCAATGGCACTTTAGAAATGCTATTAGTGAGGGTACATACTTGTGGACTCCATAGGAACCAGCAATGTGACAGATATTGCACTTTCTGTAGCCTTTGCCCCTGCAACTCTACCATCTCCCACAAAATAAAACTTCAGAATCTCTTGCTTACAATTTTTTATTTAAAAAATACAAGTAACTTTTAAACTTTTCCACATTCTCAGTATGTGGAATCTATGCAGGCACCAAGCAGTGTCTCTTACCACTGGGCATGCACCTCAGAAGAAAATGTCAACTTATCGGGAGTATTAAGTGGCAGCCAGCATGATGATTACAAAAGACATGAGCATTCAGGTGTGAAATCAGGGAACCTTTCCAGCAGCAGCATTTTGTTGTGTGATATGTTGCATTCAGATTTGTGATAAAGTTTTCTACATAATTTAGAGTAAAGCTTTAATATTTGATTGGAGAGCTAGCACCAAATGAAGTGCCAGCAGAAAAGATGTCCAAGGCAAATGCCTTCTTCCGGAATCTCTTTTGTGTGCTAAAACAACTTACTTGAGAATCATCACTCATCCTTTAATTATGTAGCACTGATATGCATTTTAGAGTTTGCATGGCATGAAACAACATGATCTTGAGGGTGGTAGCCCGCTCCTGCAATGCCTTTATTGCATGGCTTGAGGGACTACAATAAGACTTCTGAAAGAATTCAACTGGAAGAGTCTTTACCTGACCATAAAAACGTCACTAAAAATAAAGTCACCTTTCTCCAAATTTCAGCCTCCCCAATTCAACATTTTTTCTAGAAAAATGAGACTAGGTGGCCTGAATTTTTACAGAAAAGTGCAGAATGTCTCAGGATTTTCAATTTCCTGAGAAAGAATCAGTTTTTAAGTATATCAGGCACTTTTTGCGAGAAGCTTTCTTTTGTTAGATTCCCAGCTGCCTGTCCACCCTGAATAACAAAAAACATTTCTCAGTACTTCCACTGAACCTGTTGTTCAGTGTCTTCTACAGGTTTGGTGCAGACAAAGACTGTTAAGATTGTTACAAAATTGTATAGTTGAAGCTATTCAGCCTATTACAAAGCTGCAAGATGCCACACCAAACTTCCTTCTTCACCGGTGGGCACAGATCCTGGTGGTGGTTGGCCCGTGCAACTGTCTGTAAGTCTCTCTGAACTGAGTGCCAGGCCAAGGCATGCGTAAGGCTGGTGGGGTGAAGCTTCCACCAGAGGGAATGGGACTGCCACAAGAGAAGTTTCGAGAAGTTCAAAATGTGTTAGGTCCCCTGTTTGTGCTACCCTATATGGGCTATGAGAGGGTTTGACTTTTTGAAGCCATAGTGCTTGGGGTGAGTTAGATCATGATACAACTCAAAGGCCATGGAGCCCAAAGTCATAAGTCACTTTTCAAACAACCCAGGAATTCTGTTTTTAAACTTTATAATAATTTGACCATGTTCAATCCAGGTTGCACAGCACAATACCTGTCATTGTGTTCTTGCCTCTTGTACTTTTGCTGCAGACACCTGTGAGGCATTTCCCCCCAGTTATCTCTGCAGTGGGCTACCAAGCGCTGACTGTAGGGAGTCTCTGCAGCAAAAGCACTCACTACCATACATATTTTCTCCTAGCTGGAAACTTGGCTTTCAGAGACATCCTGGTTGAGTAACCCCAGTCATGCAATTAACTCTCAGCAGGTGTATTTCATATTGCATCAATGAGTGCTTCCTTACAGAGCCTTCATCATACTCAGTACAACAAATTTGTCCTGTTGTTTCAAATGTCACATATTTTTGACTTTTTCTTTTAGTAGTTGATTTTTATTGCTGCTTTTTTCTGCACTGAACAACTTATGAATCATCATTTTATTTCTAATAGTGCTTAGCCTAGCCCCTTGTGCAACTATATTTGTCCTGTAGACATCACGATTACCGGTCTGAGGGTTTTTTCAGAGGGGGACCCGAGCAACATCTTTTAATTTTCACAGTGCACCACCACCCAGGTGCATTTCTACTGGCTATATTTCGCCTGGGCCTGCAAGCTGCTAAGTGGTTTTGTTTATCATTGGAGAAATCAATAGGATTTGTAGCACCTTGAAGGAGGTAATAAACACTTTGCAGGATCAGCTCTTAGGCCTTGGCTTCCTTACTGATGAATTTGCTACAACAATAATTCTGAAAGTTTCACAATCTCTGTTAGCCTTTGTCTTGAGAATCTGAGTTGCTATTATGGGGAATGAAAATGAAATAAAACTAAGGTGTCCTGGAAATCCCTTTCTAATGTCAGTGCCATATTTTTTTAATAATTAAGCTCTTTAAGTCACCTGGCTTCATTAACAGCTTATTTGGGTGTACTTGCTAATATGATAAGGATGATATCTTAAAAAGGGGACCAGGACCTTGAGTGATGCCTACACTGGGAATCAAAAGCTTTTTAAAGCAGAGGTGGTATGGGTGAATGAAAATAGCCTAACATGACCTCAGAGAACAATTTTTTTCCCTATATTGATAATAATTGCAAAGAACAATGATTTTAGACCCACACCTGCACAAACTTAGCAGGGCTTAGTAAAGTGCCATAGAAGAAAACCTTTTTTCTTTCCCTTCAGAAGGCAGTAATTCAAAAGGTAATAGGTACTGCAGCATAGTTCTCATTAACAAAAGTAGAAAGAACCACTGCAGCTCCTCATCGACATGTTTAATCACAGTGTTTGGCATATATTGCTTGATTTTGGCTTCCCATTAGGATTCGCAAATGACCTCATACTCTCCCAAAGCAACTGAAGATGGGTCTGCAAAACTTTTTTATAGGGATGACACTTTAGGTTATGAGAATTTTGAGACTTCTTTACTTAGACAAAACATCAATGAAAAACAGAAACAGTTTGTTTCTCAAGAGCAAAAAAATCTAAGGAGAAAGAATTTTGAAAAAATAGAAATATTTCAGCATGATTTTTCCCAACTATTTCAGCAGCCTTTACTCCTGGGACCTTTCCCGGGAGTGTCCTGGGATGTGATGGCAAACTGGGGACCTGCCAGGTATATAGTGGCAGCCCCAAAGCTCCTCACTCTGGACATGGATCCTGGGAGCTCTAAGGGCTCCAATTCCACTTAAGGTTTCCATGGCTGCCTGACCCCTTACTGCAAATCCACAGCTGGAAGTTTGGAGATACCCGAACCTGGGGTCATCCCATAATTTCTAGGTACTTCAGAAGTTTCTCTTAGGAGTTAGAGCTCTGAAGTCCCTAGATAGAAGAAGGACTCCTACAGGTTCCCAAATGTTGGACCCTGCCCTGCAGAACATGGTTTAGGCCCTCTGAGAATGGCCACCTCTGCTTGGCTCTCTGGTCCATGGCAGAGAAGGAGGTTTGAAGGAAGAAAAAGCATCTAGCTTGATAAAAACTTCAAGATGTTAAAATTTGAGTGAACCAGCTGCACTGTTGTATTCTCAAGATGAAAAGATGCCTGCAGTTGGATAAGTAAAGAACAAGTCTCTTGCCTAAAAGATTTATAATGGAATTTTTCCTTTTGGATACAACTGTCCTATAGACCAGCTGAACCATCCAAATCACAGGATATTACTGTTACATGATTAATTCAATGACAACTAATGGGAAATATTGGTCCTTCAGAGAATTGTTAGACTTCTGTAATTATGCAATACTTAGTAATTTCCTTTAGAAAGTAAAAATATATCTGATGTATAGAATGTAAAGAAGTCAACTTGCTGCTTTAACCAGGAGTCCATGAACAAACCTCACCATGAATAATATTCACATATATGATCTGTTCGTGTGGGTTTTGTTCATGATTATTAACTCTCTGAGAACCATTTGCACAAATCAGCTGCTGTTCCAAAGCAGTTACAATCTCCAAATAACTAAAGGAACAGCCTAGCAGCAGTGCACAGTTGAATACTTTGGCACTGAGGCAAAAGTCCTCCAAAGGTCTTCAGACACATAATGATATCTAATCTGTTTTCTTTACCACTTCAACTGTTATGGCAGCCATTAGGTCACTGCAATGCCATTCTTCTTAATTGTGTTATGTCAGCTAAGTACCCAATTATACCTTTCAAAAATGCCACAGATTTGTTCCTTATTGGCAGGAGATAAGTCTTCTGCCATATGACATGGACCTGTTGGACCAGGTCCAGAGGAGGGCCACAACAATGATCAGAGGGCTGGAGTAGCACAGGCTGAGAGAGCTGGGGTTATTCAGCCTGGAGAAGAGAGGGCTCTGGGGAGAACTTATTGTGGCCTTTCAGTAGGGGGCTTACAGAAAAGATGGGGACAAAATTTTTGCAGGCCTGTTGGAATAGGACAAGGGGTAATGGTTTTAAACTAAAAGAGGGTAGATTTAGACTAGATGATAGGAAGAAATTCTTTACGATGAGGGTGGTGAAACACTGGCACAGGTTGCCCAGAGAGGTGGCAGATGCCCATCCCTGGTAACGTTCAAGGTCAGGTTGGATGGGGATCTGAGCCTCCTGATCTAGCTGAAGATGTCCCTGCTTATTGCAGGGGAGTTGGACTACATGATCTTTAAAGGTTCCTTCCAACACAAACCATTCTATGATTCCATAATTCCATAACATATTGATCTGAAAGACCTCCATTCAATAGTTGGGGCTCCAGCTCTCTGTTCAGAGCCATTGGGCTAAATTGTCTGTTTTTCAGGTTCTTCTGCTGGCAAAGCTTTTTGTCAAGAGTAGGTAACAAGAATTTTTGACAACAGTATAAAAGGAGGAATGTTTTAACTTGACTGGGATTTTTTGGTCTTAAATAAAAAGGTTTATTGTGGTTGACTAAAAATGCTGCTACAGAGTACTCTATTGCAGCTCCCCTGTGCATGCACTACTGAATCACAAGTAGTGGAAAAGGTCAAAACTGTCCTCGGTTTCCCATGTCATCCAGTCTGCAGGCAGATGTAAATTAACTTGAGGAACAACATATGCATGAAAAAGTGTGTATATATGGACTTCAATAATTTCTCCAGTGGAAGACACGTCATTTTTGTCTAACGTTTTTTGTCAGACAAATCTAAAGAGTAAAAGTTCTGACTTTTTTTTGTTTTGAAACCCTGTGTTTATGAGTATGCTCAACCTGAATCTCCATTTTCAGCTTCTTCCCCACATATTTCAATTGACTGTGGGAAAAAAAAAAAAAGACGAATTATTTAATATTTCCCGTATTTCACAGAGTCACAGAATGGTGTATGAGTTGGATGGTGAAAGTTGGATGTGATCTCTGGAGCTCATATAGCCTAAACCCTCTGCTCAAGTGTCAGTCGCATATGAGATATGTTCAGATATATGAGCGTTGCTGTTATTATCCTGATAGAAACATAACAAACATGTTGAAATAATTTGCAAGAAGCATGCAAGAAAGCATAGTTTAATTTAAAGTAGGCTTTTTCATTTAGTCAACCAGCTACCGCTAGGAGGGACTCAAAATATGAATTCCCCTTTGCAACCTAAATCTTCTCTCTGATGTCCCATCATGGTATAAATATGTTAACCTGGAGCACATTTGACTTCTTAGTGCTTCTTCTGCCATCTGTGTGGACAGTGATTCCAGATACACCACAAATATTAAAGCAGTTGCACAGGAGAAGATGATCTTAGCAAGTGGTGCTTTCCGAAGGGAAGTGAGGGCAGATGAATTAAAGCAGATGATTTGGCATTTCAAGTTACTGCTTCAGGAAGGACAAGGATTTTACTAGATGTGTTGGAGAATTAGGGAGTCAAAGGAGATAGATAGTCCAGCTTTATTTCACATTCCCAATTCACTAGAGCAGTGAAAGTAGATATATCCCTGGATTTACCTTTTTGCCAGGTTTTTCCTTCTGAAGTTTAGTGTATTTGTAATTCTAGGGTAATTCTGCTCTGGACTAACAAAAGTTCATGAACTCTGTCCCCTTCTTACTTTACTGAAACTGATACCCTTTTCATTCCCAGAGTGCTATTTGCTAGGAATGCCCAGATGTCATTTAAAAGTGGTGGGAGTGAAACTCTTTCCTGGGTCTCCTAACTCCATAGGAAGTCATTACCTTAATTTCCCACTTGCACTTTTGAAGACTCATTTTTTGACCCTTTTAATAAATTTCTTCCAAGTAGTGCAGCATTTTGTCCAAGCAGCCATAGCTCTTGAGCATGTGCAATGCCCACTGTATGTAATGAATGCTTTTGGTTGATTATAATCTTTAGAGTTTACATGTTTTAAATCATGCATCACCGCTTGGTTAAACAATATTGTAAAGAAAATACCCAGTTCTCCAACTGTAAGCCCCCTTATGTTCCCAAATAGAGGACTTCTTGCTGCCTTTTCTTAAATGTTACATGTATGACTGTGATAGTGGTGAGTAAGAGATCTATAAATGGGTTCTGATGAGGAGTAAACATCATGTGGTCGTTCACTTTGGAAGCTTGTTGAGTGGGAGGCATTTACTGAACCTTGCTGCACTTGTTATAATCACTGATTTTCTATGAAGTGCTAATGGGATATGTCTGTTTGCTCCTTTGTAAAGTTACTTGTTATGAAACAGGCTGCCTTAACAGAATCTTAGGCTTAAATACCTAAGGCTGGAAACTGTTCAAAGAAAGACAAATTTTATTTAACCCTCAGGTGATTCATGCATGGTCCTTAGTTATATACTAATAGTACTGAATGTGGTCATTTTATTGCAAATGTGGAGATACAGCCAAAATCTGGATTCATTTCATGTTTCATCTTTCAGCTAACATGGTGTATAAGAACAGAAAATACTGACAGTTGGACTTACTGGTGCTTTTTTTAGAGTAAATCTTTCATCTGTTTGCTGTTAACCAGTTTGGGCATATTTTCAGGGAATAAAAGGGAAATTCAACATCAAAAACTCTAATTTTGAAGGGGAAAAAAAAGTGACATTTTGCAATTCATCAATTTATTTAGATATGTTTTTGAAGTTACATCTATGTTGAATAGCACTAAAATTTAATTATTTTTAACATAAAAATAGCTATTGCTTTTTCCTGTGGTTAGAAAACCCAGAGACCCAGCTTGTTTTGTCCCAGAAGTTAATGTTGGCATCTCATCGACTGCAATCACAGCTCTGCAGATTCTCAGACAGGGAATGAAGAAAGCCTTGAGGGCTGAAAAAGCACCTAATTCCATGATTCAAAAAAGCTCCTGAGTATGTGCTCATGTCCGTCCTTAATCAGGAAAACATTTAAGCTTTTGCTGTCAAGTACAGCCTTTTCTGTTTTCTTTAAAATGGCAGAGTGTTGCTCAGTAGAATAAGGTTGATTGGATCAGCAAGAGAGGCACGGGTAGATAAGCTGAAAGAATAACCAGGGAACATAACTGTGAGGATTATTAATGTACCATAAGCAACCTATTTTTGAGTTTACAGACTCCTATTGATCTCTGGAGGAGTTAGAGCTCTAAAAATAACATCCCTTTGGGAGCAGGGAGAGAGAGAATTGGAGCTGGTCGGAGGGAGGTCTGAGTGGATCAGAGCATCACAGGGAGATAATAGAGGGTCCACTGACTGCAAAGGGAGTTCAGGTAGCAATTATAAGCAACCAGAGAGCAGAAAGTATACCTGAGAGAAAGATAATATTATTAGCAGGTGTTAAAATAGCACTGCTTGCAAGCAGTGTGCTTTAGACAAAATTTGAGAACAGTGGGCTTGATTTTCCTCAGCACCTGAGCAGGGAAGCAAAGCTCATCTTCTTGACAATTTTGTTGCTCCTGCTTTTGGATGGTAAGTGGCAGGGTTCTTGGTGTCTGTAGTATTTTTTTTTTCCCTCACTCTGTTAATTAATTAGCCTTGTATGTGCATGGCCCCTTAGAAGACTGGATCTCCTTTGACTAGAGTTGCTATGGTTCCGTTGTAACTGGGAGAAGTGGAGACAGCAGACCTTTTGTAGGGTCGTCTACCTAGTGAGAGTCCTGTGCCATGGGAAGGGGAAGAAGAGAGGTCTTGCTCAGCTGCCTGGGATATGATGCCAGCTTGAGCCTTTTAGCCCTGAGTTCATAAAGATATTAAGTGATGTTACTATTGATTTCAGCGGGGGATGGGCATCAAAGGTCTGGGATCTATGGGTACATGAAGGTAGGACAAGGGAGAATTTGGAGAAAAGGAGCTTGTGGCTAAAAGTAATCTCAGCAGCTGGATTATTTGGGTTATTAACAACACAGTAATATAACACCTTGTTGTAGTTGTTAAACTCACTGACAATTCTACAGCAAAACAGGAGCAAATAGGGACCTTGCAGCTGGCCCTCAGGAATGGAGAACAGCTTTTCTGTTAGACTGTTCCCATGGCTATTCCCAGGCTTATTTCCAAAGGCTATTCCCAGACTTACAGGCTTTAGAGCACCTCTGGAGACCATCCAGTCCAATCCCCTGCTTAAGACAAGATCATTGTTCAGGGCCACGTCCAGTCAGGTTTTTAATATCTCTAAGGATAAAGACTCTACAATCTCTCTGGGCAATATGCTCTGGTGTTTGACCACCCTGACAGTAAAAGAAGTTTTGTTGCCTGCTTACATGAAATTCCCTGTGTTTTGATTTCTGTCCTGTCACTGGCCACTGCTGAGGAAAGTCTGGCTCCATCTTCTTTGTGCCTCATCACCAAGATTCCTGGGGGCTTGGTGTGTGCACTTGAATCTGCTAAAAAGATATAAAAAATCCTCTGTAATCCTAAAAAACCAGAATGCTAAGTTACAACTGTCCTTCACACCACAAACCTGTCCATGATGCATTTGGAAACAGCACGTGATGCTGGCCTCTTTCAGCAGAAGGATTAGAAAATGCTTGTGACACTGAGACCCATGTTATGCTCCGATGTGCCTATTGTGCTCTGCACACCCTCTCTTCTGACCCCGGGCTTGGGCGCTTGGGTTCAATCACAGCCAGCAATGTTTTATCAACCCACCACTAGAAAACAATCATCTTGTGATATTCAGGAACAGGCACAAAACAGTTTGAAAGAGAAAGGAGAATACTCAACTGAAACAGAAGGAGAGCATGTGTAGGCAGGCAGTAATTATATAGGACAGTATTACACGTCCTGCGTATCCTGGGGAGCCATCAGAGACAACCTTAAAGTTGGATTATGTTTTTGAGATTGGAAAGATAAGTGCCTCAGATTACCTGATTGGAAGGAAATTTCAGCTGAAAAAAAAAAGTACTCAGGCTATGAGACAATAATGTTGTTTGATTGCAAATGTCCACAGAGTGCGTTAGTAGCACTACATGTGGTTTTATGACCTCTTTATGACAATGACACCTCCTCACTTTTTTTTCAAGTCAAGTTAATTAACTTTTGACTTCATTCAAAAGCCACCAACACTTTCAAGCAGTTAGTGTAAGCCATGCAGGGTTTCTCTTAATAACACCTCTTTCCTGCAGGAAAGTATTTCTTCTCAAAGCTAAGCAATTCCAGCCTTTTGAATATCCCTCCAACATTTCTTCAAATGTGTACAGCCTACACATGTTCAGGAGCACAGCAAAAACTCATTCTATATAAAACATTGTGAAATACAGAAGGTTGTCATTTTTTTCTCTGTCCTGTGGCTTTTCTTCTCCTTTTTAAGTCTCTGTTAAAGGTTCATGAGTTCAACAACATTTACAAAAAACAAAGATATTCCCTCACCCCAAGTACTTACATCGTAGCTAATTGAACATATATGCTGAGAAAGTTAGTGTCTTGTACTTTTGAAAGTCAACTGCAAAACCTGCTTTCTTCATTATTGAGCTGTCTGGAACCACTGACAACAACAGCAACCACAGATATCTCTTAACTTCAAAGAGAACAGGAATAGACCATATGCTGGGCTTCAAATTAGCTGTGACTATGGGGAAGAGCCAGTATAGACAGGTCAATGGAAATTGCTCATCACTTGCCAGACAGCAGCTAAACACCCCACCACCACCACCACCTCTCTTTACATGAGTAAATAAAATACATATAACAAATAAATTCCAGTGGAATTTATAAAACAGCACAGAAAAATACTATGCTATTGTGTCCAGAATACTGTCTTCAGTGCAGGTCAGTCATGGAAATTAAAGCAGAAATAGGGGAGGAGTTGAGTTGTGACAAAAATAGTTACAGGAACAGATACACTACCAAAAGAAGACAGGGTGAAAATCCCTGGGACTCTTCGTTTTGGACAGGAGACAAAGGAGAATTGCTACCAGTAAGGACTGTAACAAGGAGAGCAGAGAAAGCAAGAGAAGAGGATAATCAAAGCAGATGAAAAAAAAATTAAGAAATAATATGTTTACATATGTGTATATACCAGTAAATAGTATTTACTGGTAAATTTAAATTGCATTTTGATTTTTATCCAAGGGGTGCACCCCTACTACTTGTGGTGTGATGGTGCCGCGGTGCCCTATGGCAGGATTTGCCGCTGGTGCCTGCAAAAGCAGTGCCAGGGCTTCCCTGGGGATGTTTCCGAGGGCCCGTGTGGGCCTGGATGGACATAACTCACCCCAGGACAGAGGCAGTCCTGGAGCTCCCTGTGCTCTGCCAGGCAGTTGAGGGCAGCTGGACAAGGAGATGGGGAGGAGGGGATAAGGGGGTACAGCTGGTTTGTACTGAGGGCAAAACTCAAGGCTTGAAAAGCCTGAGCTCTTAACAGAGTCATGAAATTTAATCAGACAGAGATTTGGAGAGTGGGTAGAAAAAGCTAGTGGATCAAAAATATTTGTTTCACACCCACTCTGCATTCCCCAAGCTTGGGTGTAAACTCGTACACTCAGTGAAAGCAAAATCGCAGGTGTGGGGAATATACTCCCTCTCACAACCTACATGCCCTTTTCTGCATGCTCTCAAAATACCTGTGAGTGCACTGATAAATGATTAATTTCTGGTCTTGTATTTGTCACACAGGTATGACAAGAGAAACTGAATGGATTCCAATGAATGGAGACAATTTGAAATATTTTATATATTTGTATGAAGACTATGAACTTCCTAACTCTGCAATAGCCTATAGGAAGCACCTTTGTACATTTATATCAAGATTTTCTTGTTGTCCATTTTGCTTAACATAAGAAAGTACTGCTGCAATAAAACAGAACACAGCAACTAGCAATGAATGTGTGTATATTCAGAAATTATTTTGGCCTGAGAACAAGGAATAAGGTAATTTGAAGTTTAAGCAAAAGTAGAATAAATACTTAAAAAAATTAAAATCATTATTTGGTTTCTTTCCTTTTGAAAAAAAATCAATATGGATAAAGTAAAATTAATTGACAAAATGTAGAATAAATAAGGAATGTAATGTCTAATTTCCTGCTGTGTATTCCTGGTTACAGAACAGGAATCATGTATCATGTGTAATAAAGGAAATGAAAATATTAAAAAGGATGGTGTTTCTGGTGAGTTTAGTTAAGTTCTTCTTTTGTTGTAGAGCCAAAGTATTTCTTTTTCTTGAGAACCTAAAATGCACTGGTGTTCTGATATTTATGCATCACCTTTGCTTGATACAATGAAAATAGAAGATGTGTGCTAACTGATGGAAAAACTGCAACCTTTATTCAAAGAAACAGGTCAACCAGTCTTGATGGAGCACAATTCTGATTAAAGGCTGAAGGATCACAGCCTTCAAATGCCCCAATAAAAAGAGGATGTTGAAATACTGATGCCGAGTAAAAATCATGTATGATCACACCAACTCTCACGTACAATGATTAAGCCCTGACACTTGTTTTATATGGATTGTACATAAATAAAGACTATTCAATGCGTATTCTATTTTTGAAAATGAGATCTTATTGTTAGAGAAATTTAATACACTGTATCTCCTTGGTCTCTCTTGTGTTATTTACTGTGAAGGGATAAGAGGAGATATTTTGTAATAACATTCTTCTACTGTTGATTGAAAACTATTCTACATGCTCTGAAACTCTCTGCCTGGCTCTTGTTTATTCAATTAAAATAAAGATAATTATTCTGGTTACAAAACAGATTCCAAGTTTAATATTGCTAACAATGACATCCATTTAATTCTTGTTTGCTACACCAAACAATACAAAAGCTAACTGGCAATATTTTTGTATTTTAAGATATTACATATTCTTGCATGGCTTTGTACAGGAAATTAGAAAGGAGCTCTACTTGCTGCAGCTCAATTAAAAGGACATTCTTGTATTTTTTGCTTTCAATATGCAATACTGACATTGATTACTATGCTGCTTCATCCTTATACTCTTATGGCTGATTTCCCTTAATTTGTTCCTTGGAGGTGAACATCCCCAAAAGACAGGTTGAAATGAAAGTGTCAAGAGGCAGAATGCATCAGGAGCACCTTTCATTTACATACTGATAAGATTAACATGTCTATTCAATCAAAAATGAAGAATTTTTCCCCACACTGCATTATCAGTCACTGATATTGGATTGTCTGTATGGAAGTGATAAAAAGAGGAGCTCCCTTGAGCCAAAAGCATGTTGAAAACAAGATGAGTCAGGGCCTCAGCTTTTATAATTCTCTACGTGCTTTAAAAGTACTAATTTCAGAGAACCATGGAAAGGTAAAGCCACATTTTTTCCCCTCCTTTCACAGTTAGGAAACTTCATAGTGGAAATTCCAGGGAACAGGCAGAGCTAGGACCACATCCCAGTCATCACGTCTGAATCTGTCAGTGAAAGAAAACAACACCCATCCCTGATACAGAAGTGTGCTTCTTTTGCCGGTTTTCGACTCCTTGCTATGAAGTGTAGAGATACCACCAGTAGCCATTGAAACATCTTCATAGTGGGGGAGGATAGCCAGAGGCAAAGAATATTTTTTCTCAGCTTCATTTTTATTTTAAATGAAATTTCACAATATATACTATTTTAAACGTGCTCAATGCTGACAGCTATGGGGCATGGGGATAAGTGAGAATCCCACTCTAGGGGGGTCTTAGCACTACAAGGAATCTTTATTAAAGTATAAAGTTAGCAGCTAAGTCCTAGAAAGAAAGCAGGCTATGAAGGCTCTCTGTGTCACAGTTGGCAAACTGTTAACAACTGGTCTGAACCGTCATCACATCACCATGTGAAAGTGATGTTCCTTTTCACCTAAACCTTCAGCTGGCATGGAAAAGTTTGGTGTCCCTCCTTGACCCCAGACGTTAGATTTTGGCACAAATTTAGGGAAAGATTGACATCTTACAATGACAGATGAGTATAGAAATACATAATAACAGATCTCATGCTAAAATCATGCCTTTTTCATGTAGTTACCTGCCAGCCTTTGTAAGTACAGCCAAACTCGCAAACATTAACACCTCACTAATGAGATGATATATGACCACCCCTCAGCAGTGAAGCCAGGGGAATAGTTGCAGCAAAATAAATAGTTATCATAACGGAACCACAGAGAAATAAACTCCCCTTTGCCCCATAATGCCTAACCTGCTTAATGAGGAAGCCATGAAATAAAGCAAAATAGCCCTGTTTCAGCATCCTCCCTATGCTTTGGTCTCCACATGGTGCTGGCATGACAGTAAATCAAAGGGACAGTATTGCCCTGGTCTCACTAAGCACTGTGTATGTAAAACAGGTTTATTTTGTTAACTCCCTAACCAGTTCTCTGCACTGTAATATTTTTTTTTGTCCCAACGCTGAAAAAGAGACTTCTTTAATCTCAGTGAACATATTTTTCTGAGGAATTGCTCAACTCTGTGGTGGAGACATGTTCTGTTAGAAACCCAGAAATAGTTATTGCACTGTGCCCACGGCAAAGGATTTAGTCTAATGAGACACTAAGACCTCAACACATTTGGGGAGAGACTTTTAATCATCAGACACTGAACAAAAACATGTTCTAATGATTTCTCTGATCATCTGCACAGAAAAATCCAAACATTTGAACTTAGAGATAAAGATAGAGATAAAATAATAATTATTGTTAGTGGAAAACTTTTGGTGAGTTTGAATGTATTTCAATTGATGACTATGGTTTAATCAGTTTCAATTAAAATATTAAAATGCTTCTGCATTTCTAAAACAAATAGTGTTACTTGCCTTAAAACTCTGGAGGTTTGGCTGTATCCATAACTTGAATTATAGAACTAAACTGGCAGTTTTTCATTTTCTCTGGTGGTATAAGCTATTATTTTCAGTAGTAAAAGGAAGGCCTCACTGTACTACTTTACTTACTATACCAACAAAACATCTGTAGTTACTTGCAACTGTGTTTATGGATGTGAATTCCCAAAATCAATGTCTTGAGATGCAGCTCATTGAGTTCAGTGGCATCTTATCAGGACTGTGCTCAGTCACCCACACAAGGGTGATAAAGATGGCTCTTTTATTTGTCTCTTGTTCCATGATGTCTGTAAATTATTTATAGGAAATTGTAATAAAAATCCAGCACTTCAGCCATTTTGTATTATAAAAAACTGATGTTGAGAGAAGAGAATCAGAGAAGGCTGTCCAAGAAAAGTAGTTGTATTTTTCTTGATAATAGCTTTAGGGCCAAAATGTTGAAACAATTTTCTTTTGCCCTTGTGACTAAGTCCTGGTTTCCCTAATCTATGTGCATTTAATTTGAATCAGTTTTTGTTTTATAAATGAAGCAGACTGAGTAATGTCCTTGGCAAAAAAATCCTAATTTTGGTATACAAGCTGCCTAATACTACTAGTATATGAATAATTACAAAGGAAACTCCCCCTAATGCCAGTTTTCCACCTTTAAAAAGTACTGTAGCTTTGCTCCTTAATTTTTCCCCCCAGATAAAATAGTTCTCTAGAGACAAAACAACTAAGGGTTGGATACAAGATCAGTCAAACTTGCTAAAATCTAATTTTCCTGAGTCTTTGGAAGCGGTCTAAAGCCATTTATAAAATAAACACATCTGTTCATATGTTATACTCACTTCCCACTACATTACTTTCAGTAACTATGAAATGGATGTTTTCAAAGATATCCTACCAAAGACTAGTGCAATAGCAGATTGGCAATGTTTTGGCCCTGATATTAACTGTGGAGTCCATATGTACCAATGGTTGATAAATCTTGTCTGCTAACTAATTAAATTTCATTGTGTCTGGATGTTGTACTGTGAAAAGTGATCTAATCCTTTGCTGTATTTTTAGTGAAACTGGAATTCAATTTGTCTTTCTTACACATGCTGCATTCTTAGTGAATGTTTTTTCACAGGTACTGCAATAGTTTCCATTGAGAGTATTCTTCATCTCATACAGTGCTTCTTCATCTTCCTATAATAGTTATGACTTTCCTAGCTGATTGTTTGTCAGAATGGGTCTGTTAACAGATCTTCCTTCTATTAGGACACTGACAATGCCACCCCTGACCCGAGCAGAAATGCAAACATCAGCATGTAGCTGAACTGGAACGATGCATCACATGGTATTTTCTATCATCTTCATTAGCACATGGTATTGACCATGTGGTCCCCTGTATTTGGCACTGGTGAGGCTGCTCCTTGAATACTGTGTTCGGTTTTGGGCCTCTCATTTCAAGATAGACATTGAGGTGCTGAAGCATGTCCAAAGAAAGGCAATGAAGCTGGTGAGGGGTCTAGAGAACAAGTCTTATGAGGAGCGGCTGAGGGAACTGGGGTTGTTGCTCTCTACAACTACCTGAAAGGAGGTTGTAGTGAGATGTGGGTCGGTCTCTTCTCCAAGATAATAGGTGATAGGACAAGAGAAAGTGGCCTAAAGTTGTGCCAGGAGAGGTTTAGACTGGATATTAGGAAAAAATTCTTCACTGAAATCACTGTCAAGCATTAGAACATGCTGCCCAGGGAAGTGGTTGAATCACCAACCCTTGAAATATTTAAAATATGTGCTTAGGGACATAGTTTAGCGGTGACAGTGTTAGGTTTATAGTGGGACTTAACCTGAAAGAGGTCTTTTCCAACCTAAATGATTCTATGTAACTATGATTCTAAGTTTGGACACAAAAGGCAGGATTCACATGCCTGCTTGGACACGAGGAGGATCCATATGAGTAGATGGACTCAAGTGCAGTGGGAGAACACAAGAGAGGTCAACTCCTAGAGACTGAGAAGGGGAAGGTGTTAAAGGGAGGCAGAAGAGGACGGCATATGTAGGTTTCTGCTTTGAGAAACAGACCAGAGTATGAGTCATTTCAGAACTACCAAGGTCCCTCCTGCCATACTGTTTCTTTCCTCCTGCTCAAGTTTTCTAACAGGCAGTACAACAGAAACACAGCAGCAGGTCCAGCAGGCTGGACAAAGGTATGCACTGGCTGACATATGACAGATAAATGCTTAGAGGAAGGCCAAAGACTTGAGGAGACATTTCAGGACCCTTTGATCCTTACTGTTACTGAACTCAGGAAAACTACTTTGCTCCTTGCTCCCCACCAACAGTGGTGTCTCCTGGTGTGTACTGAGGTGCTGATTTGGAAGTGCAGGGTGACTGATGGAAGAAGATGGGGGGGGCTATCAGATAATTAGGGGTTTACTTCTCAATTTTTCTGGTTGTCCCCAGTGTTGATGCTAAGGCTGGCCCTAGCCTGGTGGCCATATCTAAAATTGGGAAGGTCAGGAGAATACCTAAATTCATGCTTTCCTACAGAAACCAGGAAATTAATAGAACTTTTTAACTTTCACTGCACAGTTCTAGTAGCAAATACACACACACACATAAAAATCAAATAAAGCACTCTGCCCTGTGAAACACATAGTGTCCTCCTCCTCCCTCTTTCCATCACAGCCACATGTCACCGGAGCTGGGGTATGGTTTACCATCCCTCCGGATTTCAATGTTCTCAGCGCTTCTCGCATACTTCCTGCATGCACATCCATGCACTCATCCTCCATTTTTATTGCTGAAGGTTAGTGAGGATAAATGAAAGGCCCCAATGCCACTTTCTATGGCCATTTTAGACCTCTCAGATAATCTCCTGTGAGGTCACCCACCTCTTCTAAATGTCATGCACGCATGTGATCTGAAAGCCTTCACAGGCTGTTCTCAGGCCTGAATGACATCCCAGTGACTCAGGCACTAAATGTCTCCAAATGAGGCCATGTCTTAATTCTCTGTTTTGAATGTTTCTCCAATAAAATGCTGCTGACCACCCTAAAGCTGAGAGCTATCAAGCGGGCAGTGCGAGGGAGGAGAACTTTGTGGAGGTGGGGAAAATGACACTGAACGGTGCCACACGGTTGAGAAAATTCAGTCACCATCAAATTCAGATAGTCATTGGGACATCTGGGCACTTCCTGGACCCTTGAGAAGATAAAAATGTGCTCTGCCTATGCCGCATGTCCAGCAAGGCAAATGAAAGCTACAGTCATGTTGCTGACCTAAAACCAATAGTCAGGTCATCTGCTGGTGCAACATGGCACCATACCATCCTCCTCGCTGAAGTGATGCTGCTTTGCATCAGCAAAGCTTTTGCCTGCAGACTTGGGGAATCGGGAGGAGAGACGCTTGGAGGAGCGTAGACTGCAAGAAAGGAAAAAAAAAAGAATAGAATCCTTCACCCTGTGGGAGTGCAAACTTCATTTCCTGGATTGGTATTTAATGTGTAAAGCCCATGGCTCACCAGCACTCTCCTGGAGAAGGGCCTCAGAGCAGATCTTGGGCTCTGGAAGAGCCTGTGGAAGAGCATAATTCATAAAGTCATCAAGTAGGACAGCAACCTCCCAAGTCCCATCCCACCAGGCTGATGGCAGGCCAAGGCCAAATGGAACAATGACCCCGGTCCTCCTCTTCCCTTCCCTACCCTCCAGTGGGAGCCAAGGTTCTGTTATCTGGTGTCTCCCATGGTCACTCCCATTCAGCTCACTCAGTCGGGGCTTCCTGCCCTACTGTCCTGCAGGGAGCTCCTCACATCCATGTGGAAGCAGCCCAGGCGCCCAGGACTTCTAATCCTTCCCCACAAAGCAAGGACTATATCTCAGCCCTCTGAGAGCTTCTTTAAGTTGGCTATGTTTTCCATTGCAAAGTCCTTCTGGCCTGCTTGAGTATCAACTGAACCAGTGTGTTGGGGAAGTGATTTTGCATTGCGGGATGGCATGGTTATTTCAGGAAATGCACGTGTGTATCGATGTGGAGGCATTATTCCTCCAGAATTTGTCTTCTTGTGTCCCAGCATTCACACTGGTGTTGCATTGCCCAGAAAGACCAGCTTCCAGCTCTGCAAGGGGTTGTCTCTCCTGCTGTATTGACTTGGGACAGGACAGGATGAATCTGACAGAAGAATACAGTTGTGGTTACATTCTTGCTTATTGATTTTTTTAGCTTACTGATATTTTACATGCCTCAGTCCTTCCCTTTAAGGAAAATCAACAAAAGGAAAGGCATATACAGAAATGTAAAGTCATATCCAGAAATGTAAAGTCATAATATCTTAATATCCACAACAAGAACTATTTCTATTCTTCAACTTTCAAATTACATAGAAAACTACCCACTTTGTTTGTGAGGCAGAGGAGAAAAATAAAAAAGAAAAAATAACTCTAATTTCAGCAATAGTGGAGTTTAATTTCCATACTTCTCCAGTCAGTTGTCAAAAATGTGTTCTTTACAGATTGATCTCAGCAGAAGTGCTCAAGTTGTGACATCCCAGGGGAGCAGCTTATTAAACATCAGTGGTGTTGGGCAATGACCTTCCAATGGCTCTTCCTCTGAAGAGAGGCAGAGCTTTCAGGCAGACACTTTGCATGCCCTTTGTCCTGTACAATTTCAGCACGCTCACATGCTCAGTAAATTTTCCAAACAGAGCAATTATCATGTCTCCAAAGCATCACACACCAGCATACATCCCAAGCATTTTCCTATTTAATGCTTTTGTTTTTCAGCAAAGCATCTCTATGTAGAAAATCATTAGTGTGAATCATCCAAGACCTGATAAGACACAAACCTCATAGTTCAGAGGACTTTGTGATTGAAGGCTTATTATGAACTGAAGATGCTAGAGTACAGCCCTCAGAGTTGAAGATTCTAGAGTACCAATCCTCAGATGAATTCAAAAGACCATTTAATCCATCTCCTTGTCTCCGAGCCCAAGCAACTACACTTGCCTAATTTCAGGCAGATTTGTAAGGAATACGTTCTTTACAGCACACTTTAAAAATCCATCGACCCTATAACCTTCTTAGGCAACCTATCCTAGCATTTTGTTGTCTTTACTGTGAGAAAGTGTTTCCTAATTTAAAGCTGATATTATTGTCCTGCATAAATGTAACATATATGGGTGATAGTACATGTGATGCTCATGCAAGAAATATACAACACTGAGTAGAGGAATCAAATTAGAAAATAATGTCAAAACTATCAATTTCCACCCTAAGGGTGAGAAATCAAACCTTATACTACCCAAGGCACGATTACCCTGCATGCAAGGGCCTCTTAACTGTGGGTCTTGGTCTCTTGTGATTCTTCTAGGTCAGATGACATAAATAATGAGTCCTAAAATAAAATTAGCTGGTTCTTGCTGAACCCAAGCAAGAGCTAAAGGATCACAGTCAAGAGAAGAACTGTAGCTCCCAGTCATGTGAAGCTTCATCTTCTCTAAGACCTATATAGACCAAACCCAAAACAACACAGAAAAGGAAGAGAAGAAATGAGTAAAATTTGAAGTCAAACCCAAAACCACTGTATCAGGCAGACAGTGTATCTTAGCATGCAGTTTATTGTCTTCACAGACAAGTAGCTTGGATAAGTTTGCAGGAAATTGGTATTATTGGAAATTATGTAATCCAAGTGAAAAGAGTCAGCATGAAAAGTCAGGGCACAAAATTTGATAATAGCTTCTCCAGCAATTCTGTTGGTTGGAATTTTTGGTTACAATGAAATGAAAGGTAGGGATAAGAAATAACTGCCAGAGAGATTTTCTTGTTTGAATAGTCTTAGGAAGTTGAGATGAGGCTATCAGCAAAGATTCCAGTACCTGAGGGGGGCCTACAGGAAAGCTGGGGAGAGTCTGTTCACAGAGGCCGTCAACGACACAACAAGGGCTAACGGGTATAAACTGGAGAAGAGCAGGTTTAGATTAGATCTTAGGAACAAGTTCTTTGCTATGAAGGTGTTGGAGCACTGGAACAGGTTGCCCAGGGAGGTGGTTGAGGCCCCTTCCCTGGAGACACTCAAGGTGAAGCTCGACGAGGCCCTGGGCAACCTGGTCTAGTTGGAGGTGTCCCTGTGACTGCAGGGGGTTAGACTAGATGGCCTTTGAAGATCCCTTCCGGCCCAGATGATTCTATGATTCTATGATTAGTTGAAGCTTTTCTGGAGCTACAGCTTACTACATGTAGTTGTGTAGTGGACATGGAAGGCCTATAATAGGCCTTCTTTTTTTCTTTAATACAAATTTTTACCACTAATAACAATCTCAAGGAAATCCTCTTCTCTCCCCTCCGTCTATATTTATTATAGGAGAAAGTAATTCTAACTGCCCAGCAGATCATTTGCATCCAACACATCAACCCCATCCAAAAGAATAAGCAGAATGAAGGTGTCCGTTTCCATCAGTGAATGCTTAATCTTTTAAAAATAACATACTGAAATGGGCCAAGAGGAGAAGAACTTTACTCCTCCATCCGTACACATAGGTCCCATAGTGATGCCTGCTTTTATGGCCGTGCAGGCTAAGAAAGGAAGCCAACAATAAATAGTTTAAGGTTGAATAGCTTGGCTCCCCTTGGAGCTAGCATCTGTGACCTTCGGAAGACTGTGCAAACCAGAAGCTGGTAAATATTTGTTTCTCAGGGAAACCTAAACAATTAAGAGCAACAAGATTTATCGACAGCAGTGAGTTACAGTAGTGGCCTCATGGGAGGGAAAGTTGCAGGCACTTTCTGAGTGTTTCTAAAGTGCCCATCTTACACAACACTGTCCTGAACCAAACCGGACAGTTTGGTTTCATCTTGATAACAGAACCACTGCATTTCAGTAAGTAGGAAGGACATTGTCATGAGTGGCCATGGCCATGAGGATTGTTTAGCTGCCTGAAGGGACCCTGGCCTCTAACTGCTCTTTCTGCCTTTGAAAATACTCTGAACACTTTTGCTCCTGATGTCTTAGCAATGACTATTAATTCCCTCCATTTGTCTTTGTAGCTGAGAATTTCAGTGTATGGGAAACCACAAATTCCTACAGGAACTTAAATTATCTGCAGTAACTCTCTTCTGGAGGTTGTGGTAATGTGTTGGAATTCAGGAAGCTGTGGAAATGTGGCATTTTCTCCAGTAACTCTTTTCTGAAAATATGAGGGAGATCAGAAGGCCCTTCCTGCCCAGCTGCAAAAAAAGGATAATTATAAAATCAACCTTTTTATCATTTAATGAAAAATTTCTAGAGGATGAGGCAGTAGGAAGCAATCCTGCAAGTCGATCTGCGTCTGGAGAAAGCCAAATGAAGTCAGTGGTAGAGACAGCAGGAGCAGCTATGTAATGCTGATGGTTGAAGACTCTTCTCCCTAAAGCCTCGGTGAAGGTGGCATCATGGGATCATCTGAGCAGAGATTATTGATACCTTTTCCCAGCCTTGCTCATTAGGGTCTGTTCACCCCATACAGATGGCTGGTGGAATGTCTACACATCAAGAGTTAGCACATTAAAAATAATGTGCTGCATGTAGAAACTCAACAGGCTCGCTTCTATAGCAGAAGGGGGATTCGATTGTAAAGGGTCTGATTTTTAATACAACCTTTCTTCCAGTTGTAGGAGCTGAATATGCCCTACATATCATGTGAGAAGACCAGTATACAAGGCTGAAAAATTAAGATAAGACAGATACTTTGGCCCTCAAAACTTCCTCATGCTAAGAACTTTGCATTTCTGCTTGTACCCGGGATGGCAAAACTCCTGTTGGCTTCAACCAGCCCTTATTTCTATGCAACCCTGTAAAATTTGAACCTGAAAATACTTGTTAGATCACAAATCTCATTTGAAGAAAATTGCAGAATATAACTCCCTGTAGAGGATCTGTCAGACTTTTAACAGCTGTTTTGTTTGGTCAAAGGTTTGAGGAAAAATAGACAGGTGATTTGTATGGTGATTGCTTTACTTTTTATTATTTCTACTTACAGCCTCTTAACTACAGTCAGGAGTAGTAGAAATATCAGGATTTGTACTTTGTTTGCACAAATTGTTTATTGTTTTACATGTTCAGCTGGTGGGTGTCAGAAAGGAGTGGATGTGGCAATTTCTTGTTCTGAACTTGAGTGTTTTGTTTTCAAGGGCATGCAATCATCCAACCCTGGAAATGATGTTAAGGTGATGATGTTGAGAAGTATGGGAGAATATACTTAATTCACTTTATCTTTTTAAAAGCTTTGGCTTAGTTAGTGTATACTAGCAGCTCACAGTAGCTCCCTGCATAGTGGTGGGCTGGAACTCTGCCTCAGGCATAATTTATGAAGCTAATATCTTAATTTTGACTTTTTTTTTTTTTTTAACCAGAGTTGTAGGCACATTCATATGTTATTGTGAGCTAAATGAACTTGTAGGCACAGAGATTATCTACTCCTCTACATATATAAAACTACTTACCTTTTAAAATCAGGTTTCTTCTGACCAGACTTGTCATTTCCATAGTGAAATTAAGGAATTTTTCTTTGTGATAACTTGCCTCTTGGACCATAGTTCAGCGAACAGGAAGACCGTTAAGAGGTCAAAAGGTAGGGAAACCTTGGTTGTACCCTATCAAAATGGTCAACATTGGCCTAAACTCTGTATTGTTGTCATTGCATGACCTCCAGAAAGTGCTATTAGTATCATTACTTGTAACTTTGAAGAATTTGAACCCTATGCATCATTTTTAATCTCTCTCAACGGTATCCTCTCAGGATATCAAATATACACCATTGTAAGGTAGCTCCATTTAACCATATTTCTCATTTAACTCCAGCTCTTGTTCACATATTCCCCTTTGACATGACTGCTGTCAGGTTCAGAGGTTCCTAGACATCAGTGCTGCCTCTGTGAACAGGGGAGGAGGATGAAACTGCACAAGTTCTGTGTGTGTGAGGACTCTGGATTTTCTGGCAGGAACATGGAATCCTGCTGAAGCATCTTCCCCACCCTCACCCCCAAAAAGAACTGTCTCTTTACTGCAGCAGCTTTGACAGCAGTTTAGCCTGAGAGGGCATCTCTGGCTAACCCATGTCCCTCTGGAGGATCTGTGCTTACCCTGCGTGCATTGGTCAGTGTCTCAGCAAGGCTGGAGTGGTCTGTCTATTGGCTGCTGACTTCTGATGTCATGGTTCTGCTGAGAGACACCTAGTGCCCTTGGGAGATGTGCCACCTGGGAGATCAACAGACAGATAAATCTTTGCAGTATTGGGAAAATAGTTTGCTGTTGCACATTTCAAACTTCATAATTCCCCCTAAAGGCTTTCATAGGTTTCATGTCCATCTGCCCTATGCTTTTCTCTTTACCTGTCTACAATTTCATTGTTTTGGTGTGGCAGAAGAGCTAACATACAGCAATTTTTCCACATCAGGCAAAAATCCAAAGGTCCCTTGAAAAACCTACCATTGTACCAAGAAAATGATGCTTCACTGTTGTGCCAGGTACATACTGCTGAGTCTCACAGCATGGGCCATCTATGTTCACTCCCTTGGAGAGTCATTTATGTTGATCCTTGATATAGGCAGATCAGACCTAAATAAACTTGCTGAAAAAAGATAATATCAGTATCTCTACAGCCTTTTGAGCTGTAGAGATTATTTGTCTGCGAAAGAGACTACTTGTTTCTTTCTGGGCAGGCAAACTCTTGCTCTTCCATCAGGAAGCCAATATTTGCATTGTTGTTGGTACAGGAACTCTAAAGTAAGAAAGAATTAGTAAACATGAGCTTATAGTACATTAGTTATTGGAGAGTGCCTTGGGGATGAGGGGTTTGGCTCACTGCTATCCAGAGCTTATATGCATGCCCAGTATGCATCCAGCTCATACCAGGGGAAGAGGGGAGACGGCTGAAACCACAGTGTGCCAAGATTTTGTCCTGGAGAGGAAAATAAGATATATACAGTCCAGTTCTTATAGCTATCCTTGAAATTTCTTCCAGGAGTGAAATTTACAGACTGAGTCTAGTCTGGAGGGGGATGTGTCTCTCCCTGTTGGTGAGTAGGGCCACCAGCACTTTACACCACTATGGACTGTCTGAGTTCAGTCTGATAAATGATTGGTGAGGCTTGCTAGTCATGCACCATTCAGTAACTCATGAAGATCAGGAGGGTGAAAAAAACCACATCCCCATGAATACTTTTGCCAAGCTCCAACATGGCTTTACTCAGTCAGAAGTCATTAAGACAAACCTCGCCCCCCCTGCTCCGCCAAATATGGTGGTCTGCCATCCACCATCCATCCTTCAGCACCTGCAGTTCATTCCAGCTGGAGTCCACCCAGTGTGAGGGCTTGGGTGCTCTCCCTTAGCTGTCTATCCCACTCTCAAACCTGAGTGCTTGGGAGCAAATAGAATAGGTGTAGGTGTGGGACAATGCTTTCAGTCCCAAGGGTAAGCCTGCAGATCATGGAGGGACCGTGCCCAGAATCACGAGGTAACATGTTGATGTTCTTAATGGTGATGACGACAATGACGGTGGACTCGATGATCTGAAAGGTCCCTTCCAGCCTAGGGAATTCTATGATTCTATGATGCAATTCTGTACTGACTCTAGGAACACGTTCAGTGATCGAGTGTGGACATCAGGCTCTCATTGTCTCATAGATTAACAGCACTAACAGCAGCTGATTACACTGTGAACTTTATTTTGCTAAGCAACAGTCTATATCTTAGAAAGCATTTGCTTGAATGCGAATTAGGGAATGGAAGAGGATGGAAGAGCTGAATCCTAGCCAGCTTGTGTGGAAAGCCCCTTGATTTCAGAGAGACCTCTGCAGCCAGCAGCACACTCCATGAAGGCACTTAGCTTTACTTCATCTATATGGTGTCCTAATAGAGGAAAATGTCATTTGTGTTTTTTCCTCTGTGGTCCCAGAGCATGGGTTGCTCCTTACATTTTGACACCTATGGGAAAAAGTATCCAATCATATTACAAGTAAATGCATTAAGAGACCATTGCAACATGGGGAGCTAGTCTCCATTCCCTTATAATTTTCTTAGACCTGAGGTATGAATCCCAGTTTTACTGGTTTTGGACCGGCTACATGTGTCACTAGGAGCACAGAAACCACATCGGGGTGGACTTGCCTTTCTGCTGTGGGGGCAGAGCTGGGAGCTGCTGGGTGTATCCATCCACAAACAGAAGGGGAAGTCCCAGCTCTCCTGCCATCAGTGGTCATACAGCCCAAAACTTCACCTTTTGCCACTAGATGTACCCAAGCAAATAAAGTTTGGGAACCCAGTTCAACCTGCCACAAAGTCACAAAGGCAGGAGGGCTTCATGGGGGTCAGAAATGCTCCTTTTATAGTGGGGGGGAACTCCGCACATACAGAAGTGACCTGCGAACAGAGCAGCTTTAGCTGGGTCTCACTGTACAAAGTCAGGAGCCACCACTGTCTGAGCAGCCCTGAGCTGGATGCAGAGTCACCCCCCTTGGCAGGGGCTGCAGGTCCCACTCTGTCCCTGCTGCAGGGTGGGCAGCACTGGGAGAGAAAAAGCAAGGGCTCGATGCGGAGCATCTCTGGTACCGCCAGGCTGTCCAAGGAGCAGATGGACCCCTAAGGACAAGGTGAAATCTGCCCTCTGCTGTGAAGCTCTGTGAAGGCCATTAGGGTGTCTGCTCTGAAATGGGTTCGTTAAAATACATGTTCACCTTCATTATCCTGCAGTTGCATTGCCTGACTCATCCCACTGCAGTTGCTCTGAAACAGGAGGCCAAGTTAAAAACTTTCCCAACTTGGTTTTTATTCACTGGGGAACGTCATGACTAACCCACTGAGAGCAATGTCTTCATGGGAGGCGAATGAAAGGAAATCTGAAAAAAATAGAGAGGAAACAAATGAGGCACAGGCTGATTGAAAGACTGTTATTTCACTTTGCCTTTCACAATTTGGCAAATGCTGCTTTCTTGCATCGATGCTTTCAGTGCTAGCAGAACCCAAGAGGGGCATGGCACCCCTAACCCAGGTGTGTCAACAGCATTCCCTTCTTTCCTCCTCATTTTCTGCAAAACCACAGCAAACTGACACGTAGCCATGGCTTGGCAGACATGGCCCTGCAGCAGGTTTGGGCTGGGATCCCTTCTCTGAATCCTGATCACACTAAACCTCTTCTCCCCAGTGGCAGACAGAGCCAAAGTCTCTTGCCAGCATTGTCCCCAAACACAGACCTCTGCTAGGTGGCACATGGATGGATACAGTGTGGAGGGTTTGCAGACCCCTCTGGTGGGCCGGGGGGATGCACTGCCCTGCTCTGATTTCCTGCTCCACCAGCTGCTGGGGGGCAGAGTGTCCTGTGGGCATCTCCATCTCCTTCACACACAGACTGTGCTTGAAGGCATGTGTGTCCCCAGCATCCCCCTGCCAAATTGGAAACTTCACAGCCTCAACCCACCTCGTCCAAGCCGGTGACTTTCTCCTGCATTTCTATATGCAGACATGATCTCACTGCTACATAGCTGGAAGAAAATGTCTCCCTCTTACTGTTTTCTTCTCAACGACTGCTTTCCCAGGCTGCTTTAAATAGAGGGGGTGACCCAAATGCTATTGTGAATGATTATTCAAGGATGAAGTACAGACTCTAGGAAAATGATTTTTACCAGACAACTTAAATTAATATGATCTCTCTAATTAGTGGTTTCAAGAAAAACTATATGCTACATCATTCCTACTACATTCATCATTTGGCTCACTTTTGCTGTATTATTTGTTCATGTGGTACATTATCAAGCACCTGAAGCGTTTGCTCTGTTGTTGTCTGGATGGCACTTATTTCTCCTGGAACAAAGTGTAGCGTAGAAATCCTCCACTGTGGATTTTTGTAATGAATATTTTACAGTCAACCACTTGCTACTAATGAGCCTAATTTTACTTGTGCAACTCTTTTTATAACCTTTACTCTTAAAAAATAATTGGGAAAATTTACAATGGTAATTGAAGTGTTTATTAACTTGTCCTACTTGCAAGATTACACTGAACATGGCATTGCAATTTAGGCCATTTTTCAGCTCTCTATAGGAAAAAAATAACTGCAAGCGTGGAAGCCAATGTTTTTCACAGCAAACCTCCGAATTTTTTTATTGAAGACTGTCTACTGTAGTACGGCAATGAGTTCAACAGAAAATATACTAAAGGCCTGAAATATAAATGTAATTTAAAGTCTAAATGCTGCACATGATTAAAAATGTATTATCAGAATGTATATATCATTCAAAACCTAATGTTTCACTAATTTTAAGCACCATGTAGTAAGTCAAACGTTAGATCTCATCTTCCAAATTATATTTGAGAAAAATAAGATCGTGGCTTCACTGCATCCCACCCTCATGCTAGGTCTCTTCCTAACATTCATAAGTTAGCTGTTTAGTCACTGCCTGCTCTCTTGCTAATGGACATTAAATACTCCTCCTAAGGTGCAGAAGACCAGAGCTGCTGTCTGGAGATAATTTGTTGACAAGGGAGGGTACTGGCTGAGTAGGCTCCCTGGTCAGACAAAGCTAACTGCCTTAAAAGTGGAGCAGGGAGAAACCCCAATTCAATAATGATAATATATCTTTGTCACTCCAGAGCAAGGAACTGGAAAAGATTTGGCTTTGTTTCAATTATAAGTGAAAGAAAAAAAAAATCTCTGGGCAAATAAATGGCTTTATAAGGATCATGATTCTTACTATTTCTGTTAGCTGGCTTGCCATGAAGATGAAATAGGTCTGACAGGGACTCGCACAGCAAATCTGCATACAATTATAGGACCTGCTTGTCTGGCACTGGCATTAAACCAGTTCAGTTAAATCATCACCGGCTCCTGTGGGAACGCAATGTAATCAGCTGGCAACTGACCTGTGTAAACTGCAGCCCATATGCTGGATTCATTTGGAGAGTAAGTGATGCACAACCAGTTTGGTTACCTCTGTATCACTCTGGGCACAGGCACATTTAGCCTCAGCCTCATTTGGCCTCTCTGAGGTTAAAAAGCTTGCAGTCAGTGCTGTGCTGGTTCTTCACGTGTGCCAACAAAACTGGTGCAAGCCTGAGCAGTGTCTGGCCTGACTTTGCTGAAAAAAACCATGTTTTTGGAAAACATGGAAAAGGCATGCTGCTTTTGCACAGGAGTACATCACTTGATGGGGGGAGTGTGTTTTGGCTGCTGCTGGCAACACTCACAGTTGCCCAAGCCACATCTCTGACCCTTTTCTGGTACATCTGAATCTGGGAGAAGAGGATTTAATTAAATATGTGCCCTCAGTCCCAGCTTGTAGCTTCCCATCATACACAGAGCACTTTACCAGTGCTGTTGTCCATGTCTCAATGACAGAACTCCAGTACAGTTTCTGCGTGTCAGGGGGGGCACCATGTGCCAAAGGGTCTCTCCTGATGATTTTTGAGCAAGATGTATGGTCCACAATGCCATGACAGAAAGTGGGTTCAAACAGGAAATCAATTTTCAGAGCTACACAGCAATGAAGAATGGTGGTTTTGGGGTCCTTCCCCACAAACATAGCAGACTGCACAGGTATCAGTCTACTTATCAAGAGAGTTTAAGCCCACTAGAATAGTTGCCCAGCCTGCACAACTCACATTAGGATCCAGTCAGCTCCCAAATAGGGCTAAGACAGAATTTCATGACATCACATGAATAAATATTAAAATAAAAAACAGTAAAAAGTCTTTACCTTGGGCTTGAGTAAAAGGTGAAACTTTTTAGTCCTGCAGGATCCTCCTCTGCCCCCAAGTCTGCTGGCTCATCATGCAGCAAAGGGGTCTGGCATTTAGCAACCCTGTCAAAGTTTGCAAATCCTGAGCGTGTTTTCCTGAACTGGAAAGCAAGGTGCCAGGAGGAGATTCCTGAGCATCTCCACCCAGAGTTATGCAGGGGAAAAAAGAAAAATAAAAGTAAGCTTTAAGAGGTCAGATGTGTAGCCTGTTCAGAGCTGCTATTCCTGGTAGAAACGAGACCCTGATGGGCCTGGGTTAAAATCAGGGATAATCCCCATATACATGCTTCTAATTGGGACAAAGTGAAAGTGAGAAAGCTGAGCAAGTCAGCTCCAGCCCATCCATGGGGGCTCTGGGTTTGTTCCCAGCTGGTAATTGAGAGCACAATTATGCAAAGCCTCCCCTATAAACAGATTTCGATTTAGTACGGCTGAACCGGGGGAATCTATTTCTGTCACCACTTTGTGTGAATGTGTTACCCTTGTGATTTCCAGCCAGGTCACTCCAAGTCAGCTGCTTTGGCTGAGGCTGTCATTGGAAGCTCCTCCGTCTGCCTGGTCCCTGTCCCCTTTGCTCGCCCGCCTGGGATCGGCTAGCGGGCAAGGAGGGACAAGGGGATGTGCCTGTGGCTATTCTGGTAGCTCTGAGTTATGTCAGTGTCATGTGAAGCAAAGAGCCCAGAAATGCATGTCAAATCGAACCAGTGACTAATCATGATATTTTGGTTATCTTAGTGCCTGCTGGGCAAAGATTTACAGGCTTAGAAAATCTTCACGTAGTAATCCCCGGTCACCGGTCTGATCGTCAGCGGAGCAGAGCAGGAAAAGAAGAGAAAAAGGGTGCAACTATCCCAGGGACGGCGAAGTCTAAACTTAGTCTGAGTTTGAAATACAAACAAGAGAAGAGAAAAAAGCAGTGCTCCCTTCTCGTCTGTGTCTGCTCAGAGCCATGCACTGTCAGCCAGAGAGGATCTATTTCATCTGCCTGCGGAGCAAGAAGGGTCGAGGGGGACGGCTAGGCAGACACAAAGTGTCATTTGTTGGAATTGTCGTCTAGCTCCCTCATCTGTCACCTGATGGCCAGCCAAGCAAGTGCTCAGCACAACCGTGGACCATTCATCTTTATGCAAGCAACGGAGGAGAGAAAAGTAAGCATCCTGCAGCTGTTACGACATTCAGCTGTGTTTTTTTTCTATAAAGGAATGCATTGAATTCACTACAAATCTACTAACTGTCCCCTCATGCCAGGCAAGAGACTGATTTTCATTTTTTTTTCGGCTGGGCTTTAACAGCTGGAGGTCTGCTGGGCATTCAAGCAATGACTGCTGAGTTGGGCAGCTGTTCCAATATCTAATTGCATTTTAGCTTTAATAACCCAAGAGGAAAGGGTTGCATTGCCTACCATGAGCTATTTCCTTTCCTACTGCAAAGCACACTGCACCGCTGTGCTCACCCAGTACCAGACCCTGAGATCAGAGGGCTTTCTGTGTGATATTTTGCTGAAAGTGAAGGAAAATGAGTTTCCTGCACACAAGTCCTTGTTGGCATGCTCCAGCGACTATTTCCGAGCCATGTTCAAAAGTTATACCCAAGAGTCTAAAGCCAGTGTAATTCACCTGCAAGTTGTCTCACCCACTGGTCTCCAGCACGTCCTGGATTTCATTTATACTTCCTTGTTGCCTCTTTCCTTTGAAAGCCTGGAAGATACCTTGGAAGCTGCAAGCTACTTGCAAGTGACTGATGCTATTGGCTTGTGCAATCAGTACTTAGTTAACAATCTTGCCTTGGAAAACTGCTGCTTCTCTGCCAACGTGGCCAGGAAGTTCTACCTGCCGGATGCCTTATTAGCAACAGAAAAATACATTGTCAAAAATCTCTGGAAGCTGCTGGACTTGGATTTGTCAGGATTGCTGGAGCTAAACTTCAGGACCTTGCTAGTAGTGGTGGAATCGCCAGACCTCCCCATGGTGAAAGAAACCTGCCTGTTGAACCTTGTGCTCCTGTGGCTGAAGCAGGATAAATCCAGGTTGACTCATGCTAGCAGCCTTTTAGAGCACATAAGATATGGCCTCATCCCGGTGGAAGAGCTGAGAAAAACCTACACACAGTCAGAAGTGCCCCTCTCTGCAGGTATTAAGTGCTTGATCATTAAAGCAATAAATTACCACACATCTGTTTTCAAACAGCCTGTCCTGCAGGATAAGTCCACCACACTGAGGAACCAGAAAACTCGGATCATTCTGCTGGGGGGGAGGACGGCAAGTGAAGGGCTCATCACCGATGTGGTGGCCTTTGATGTTTACAATCACAAATGGCGAGCTCTCACGCAGGTGCAGGACAGGGTGCAGAACCACAGCGTGTGTGTGGTGGGGAACTTCCTTTATGTCTTGGGTGGGGAAATAGAAAGTGGTGCCCCAGGTGACCCTAAAACTGAAAAGACCTTATTAGTTACGAATAAGGTCCATCGTTATGATCCGAGATTTAACACGTGGACCGAAATCACAGGCATGATGGAAAAGAGATGCCAGTTTTCTTGTTGTGTCTTAGGTCAGGATATCTTTGCCATTGGTGGCAAGGGTGAGGATGGGTCACTGCATTCATCTGTGGAAGTCTACAACATCAGCAGGGACAGATGGACCAAGGCCAGGGAATTGCCATGCAAGATACATGGCCATGCCAGCGCCATTTGCAAAAATACTATATACATCTCAGGCGGCAAGTATACAGACCCAGCCAGCACAAGCAAGGACCTATATTCTCTGAGCTCACTTGAAGGGCAGTGGATGAAACAAGCTCCCATGAGCATTGCTCGGTTTGGGCATCAGATGGCAACAATCAGAGCAGCCATTTTCACGTTTTTAGGATTATATGAACCATTCTCTGAAATAGAAAGATATGACCCTGATCTAAACCAATGGACTCGGTTAAGACCACTGATCTATGATCGGTTTTCCTATGGCCTGGCAGTGGTAGAGGAAACAGCTCTTCTTATTGGGGGTAAGAAATGGCAAAACTCACAGGAGGTCCCCACACAAGACGTAGTTGGCTACGATATCGACAATGATGGCTGGGAAGAGATTTGCAAAGCCCCCGTGCCTTGGTGTGGGCTGCAGTGTGCGGTGCTGCAACTCTCTGAACTAGCTGATGAGCAAGACAGTGACAGCCAGCAGAAGAGGCCACCAAACTGCTGAGTGCACACACTGAAGAATAATCCTGGAGAACAAAATTGCAATGGCACCGAATGTGATTGAGCGGAGGTTTTTGCATTGATAAGTCATACACTTGGCGGAAACAGGCAGGAAAGTCTGGCTCCAGCATGGGAACAAGCGATGGGATTTATAGAGCTAGAAGTTGATCTTGCCGTGGAAGGATGTAGCACGTTTAGAGGCGAGGATGAGCGAGAATTGTAATCCTTGACTTTTGAAGAGTAATACCTAGATAGCCATTAACAGGTGTTTCAAATCAGATTTTTCAAAGGTTAAAAAATATAATCTGTCTTTTCTGTTTTCTTAATCAGAGGTAATTTTCCCAGCTGGTAAGTGCTATTGAATTTTTATGCTATGGCTAAGCAAAATAAAAGTAAGATGTATAAAGACTAGATAATTGATGCCTATGAGAACTATTAATAAGTACTACCAAGGAAAAAGTATTATTTGATATGCTACAAGAATGTCTTAGCTAACAAGCATGAAATTACTGGACAGAAAGCATGTATTTTTTTGAAATGTAGACTCAGTTATGGCCATAAATCAAAACAGTGACTGTTTCATAAAAGCCACTTCTCTCTGAGCAGCCTTTGTTGTATCATGTCTTTGAGATGCTTGTACTGTGTTATTTTATAGATGCTCACTACTAGTAAAGTACATTTATTTTGTATACAAACCTTGTGTTAGTTTAGATGGACAGAGCTGAATTGGTATATTTATTATTAGGCTCTAAGGAACAGGTTACTGAAGTTGCTGTAACTAATGCCTTGATACTTACCTTGGTAGCATATGCTGCTTTATTGTACTTGGTCATAATGGTAAAATTGTTCATAGCTGTTGAACTAGTACATGAGGAAATCCTGCAGTCAAAAAAAGGTTTACTTTCATCAAAGAGTACAAAGGGGAGGGAGGTAACTGAAGATTTTCAGAAGTCTTTATTCAGAGTCTGCCTACATGTGAGACAGCAATAGTCTTACTTCTTTTGGGTCATGTTGGCGGAGTTCGAAGGCACAGATTAAAGTATGTGGATCTGTGAAATACAGGCAAAATGGTCAGATGCCACAGAATCACTTTGGTATGGAGTACATTGAATCTTGAGTCACAAATGTTCATTTAAAAGCTAAATTTATTGTACTTCATTTTACAGTGTTCCCTTTCTAGGCTGAGAGTTAATACAATAAAAATATATATAGAAGAACATTTAATAGTCTTAAAAGAAGGCAGCACAATGGAGAGGACACATGTTCTTTGTCACTAGACTAGATTAAAAAACTGTAACGTTTAATTTTCACCTTTAAAGCAATCAAGCTGACTTTACTAACGTAAAGTGCAGGCAGAATAGCTGTTGCATAGCAACAGATCTAAGTCTTCTGAACTGCCTTGGTTTTGACAAGGAATCAACTACACAATGTGCATATACATCCATCAGATATAAAGAGTTTTTTATATGAATATATTTACTTTTGGTCCAGTAAAACAATAGCAAGAGAATCTAAATGCTTGGAACAATAGCACAATCCATTTCAAGTCAAGCATTTTTTAAGAGAAATTTACAAAAACCTCACAAATTTAATATACAAGTCAGTACCCATGCAGTAAATAAATGTCCAGTTTATACAAACAATATTCTTCTAATGGTACAAATATTACACTGGATCCAGAATTCTATACAAACGTTAATACATGATTTGTCATCCATGTTGACTTGAATATAGGATTACTGAAAATGGGATTACAGAAAGGCCACTCTTCTGTACAATTGTGCAAAATCTGCAAAACATTTGCAATCCAAATGCAATAAAATAACAAGAAAGAAAGAGAGAAAGAGGGATAGAAAGAGAAAAAAAGAGAGAGAAAGAGAGAAAGGAGAGAAAGAGAGAAAAGGAGGGCAAGAAAGAGAGAGGAATAAAAAGAAAGGAGGAGAGAGAAAATAAATCTGTCCATTCTTCCTTCATCCCTTCATGGATAAAACTGTTGGGAAATATCAGAGCTTATAAAGTCTAAAGTACATTCACTGAGCTGTACAGGCAATAGTCTAAAGTTGATTAAGAGTACAACTCACTGCAGAACGTATAAAGGAGGCTTTTCCTTTTCACATGAACATTATTAAATTATGTCATGAGTCCTAACTTATGCAGCAAAGTACTGAAAAGCAGCAGAAATATTTTGTCATGCTCTGATCACTTTTTGAAAACAAGCCCATAAAAAGTAAATATGTGATTTAGGATTTCCCTCCCACTTTCTTATTCCAGGTATGTGCCTACTCTAAGGAGTTTGTTATTTCTAAGTTATTTCTACCCATATTCACTAGGTTGTCTCCAACACATCTCAAATCTCATAGAACTTAAAACATTTTAATTGGCTTGTGAACTCATCAGAACCCAGAGGCATCCCTTTCCTTTCAAAAGCAAACCAGAGGCTTTTTTACTCCTCAGTTATTTTTCAGATTCTGTGCTCAGCTATGCTCCCATCACACATTTTCCCTGCATACAATACAGCCAAATTTCACAGCTCAGAAAACACATAGGAGACTACTTGAAAAATCCTATTCATCCTATTTCTATTGTGGGAATTTTCAAAGTCTCTCAGATTCAGAGTATTTTGTTGGGAACCCTTTCCACTGCTGCTTTTCTGGGCAAGAGAAATGTCACTATCGAGGATGTTCAAAGTCTACATTTTCTCTTTTGCAAAATCTGCACATTATACTGATACCTTCAGTACAAAAGCAGCATAAATTACAGTACCATCATTATTTTTTAAAAAAACCAACCAAATGTGTTTAAGAGACAAATAACACATAATTTGGTCTTCATTAGAATACAAACCAGCATCCCTTTGCACTGATGGCAAACTTTAGCAACAGGCTTTTAAAAAGTACAAGGAAATAAGACCTAACCTTTTGATACTTAAATTCACATCAGTAATTTCTGTCTGCTGATTTTCATCCTTTTGTGTGTTTGACAAAAGTGAAACACAACCACTGCTTGTTATATACTTTTTACACTTTTTTCCTGTTATTTAAGAAAACTCCTAGAGTTTCTCATTAAATATAAAAATTGTTTTTCTCCCACCACCAAAATAGTACCTGCACTCCAAAAATGCAATACAATACTGGAATTATATAATATAAAATATCATTGTAAAAGTGACCTTCAGTAACAAAACCTTTAGCTTGTGGAACTTCCTGCATGAAGGTCACAGTCTTCCAAAAATGTTTTTAAATATGTTTCTTTAATAGGTAAAGATCATGTTTGTTATTTCACAGAAGGTAAACACAAGCAGAGCGCTGGTAGCATATAAAATATACAAATCTTCATTAAAGACGTGGTATCGTTGACCATTGAAGGTTTACTTCACACAGCTGAGTAACATTAAAATATAATTTACTAGACCTCCCACATATTGATATAAAAACTACTTTATGCACTTAAGTAAAGGGCTGGAGTGTAGCAAATGGATGAAAAGGGAGACCTTTATACATGCGTTTCAATGTAAGAGTGAGTGTGTGCTAAGGATGCTATAAGTGCATCAACCTCAGATGAGCCATTAACAGAATCCCTTGGGGTGCCGCTTTGATAGATGTCCATGAAGAGATCAAGGTACATTTGTTTCCATTCTTGAAAGTCTCTAGATGTCAAAGCTGGGTTATCCAGAACTTTATCTATAATGGCTACTTCTCCTTCCCTGGCCTGCAAGAGAAAAGGAAAAAGCAAAGAGACAATGTGAGTGATGAGACACTGGCAAAATCAATCATGTGGTTGGAAGGAGAGACCGGGGAGACCAAACCCAAGCCATGGAGCCCCTAGAAGCAGGGGGACTGCTACATGATCACTTGTGAGCAGAAGCCCTTCCTACAGGGTGTCACAGATTATCCTCCAGGGCAAGGACTTCCTGCACCTTCTCCAGCATCCTCAGAAACAGTGCCTATTCCCCCTACTCACCCCTTGTTCAGCTCAAGAAAAATCAAGCCCTGCACTTTTTACTATTAGCTGCCTGCATTTCTCAAGATGGGTTTCACACGACGAGGTGCCATCTGTTTGCTCTTCTGGATCAGCGTAAGAAATGCTGCGTGGGTGCGTGGGATGCAGACAGATGGCCTCTCGCCCGCCAGCACAGCTAAGACTTTTTTACCAGGCTTGTCATGGGGACATCTGAGTGCTACATTGCAAAGGCTTGTGCAAGGAGCCCCATGCTAATAACTCATCTTCATTAAATATCTAGTGTACATAATGGGCTGGCTGGCTGCAACCTCCTCCTACTACCGCAGTGGCAAAGAGAAGGCAGAAACAGGTAAAAACCTAACAACATAGCTGCTCATGCCTCCTCACCCACTGACAAGGCAGGTGATGTGGCTGTATCACAGTCACTGGCTGGTGAGGTTTATCCAGAGCTGACAGGCAGCTGGTACAGATCAGAGTAAGCCTCTAATAAACCCACAGCCACTTGGGGTTGCTGCAAGTGGTGGAAGCTGGATGCAACAGACATAAGCCTTGGAAACACGCAGGTTTCCAGCACAACTCCTCTGCATAGGAACGGTATGGTCACCAGCAACCTCCCCACTGTCCCCCTGCCAGATGGGTTTCATACTCCTTGTTGCTTACTCACATTTTCCATGTCTGTACTACGAGTATGTTAAATCTTTCTGGGGAGCAAGTTAGAGGGAAACATGAAGCTGTGTCAGACCATGTTAGTGGGAGAGGATCAGAAGGTCAGAGATGTCATCCATAGGCAGTAGGTTGAAAGGTATTTTTCGTGCTTTGCAAACAATAGCTAATTAATGCTGTGTGTTAGAGTACTTAGTTTCGGAAACTGAGGTGCAAGCCGAGAATGGCCAGTGGATATTTAACCACAGAAATTCCAATTAGCATATCTCTGCTTGTACTAATATAACCTGGTTATCACCCACACCACCCACTACCAGCCAGGTAGCTCATACTTGCTGGTAGAAGAATGGTTTTGCTTTGTGGCACAGGAAAGAGAGCAGACGGGTCTTTCATTAAGGACTTAGCTGATGGAACAGAGAGCTTATGGACCACAAGACCAAGAAAAAATTTGGAAGGCTGTCTCAGGCTACTATTAATTTGGATAAATTCAAGGAGAGTTCAGAACGTCAATTTAATCATGCCAGTCCAAGTGGCTGCATTCAAGAAGGAGAAATCAAAGGCATGGATAAAAGGCAAGAATAACTGATTAGGTAACAGCAGTAGCTACTGATAGACACAACTACCAGAACTACAAGTAATATGGCAGAAGTGGAGCTCTGGGCTATAATGGACCTATAAATTCATTATGAGCTACTGTGATGCCATTGCAAAACTGGCACATGACACTCTACACTGTTGCTCTACACACAAACCAGCAACTGTCTGTCTTTGGTACTTGCTGCCAACGCATTTTTCATTATTGGTATCATGCACTTTAAGAACGATTTCTGCTACTCAAGGTCAGAACAAGAATGGCAACAGGTTTAGATCTGCTGGGTTGCGGGGATGTGCTGTTTTTGGAATTCCTTGGAGGAAAGCAATTTCATTCGTAGGAAGTCAGCAGCATAATGTATCTCCGGTATCAATAAATGCTAACAAGAAAGACAATTAACCACGGTAGCAAGCTGCTGATACTGAACCACAGTTTTGGTATGGGTGATCCCACCATGGTGCAAAAGTACAGCGTGAACCTCCTGCCACCCCGAAAAGTCTGCAAGTATTGTGATTTTTTTTCCCAGTTTCTCACTCTGGGAGAAGCCACGTGGGAAGCACATGTATCTTGACTTTTTCTGCCAGCCTCCAATCCTGAAAGGCTCACATACTCATGTAATACTATAAGTAGCAGTTGCCTTCAATGAGATGATACAGTGCAGAAAGTTAAGCACGCGTAAGATTTTTTCAGGATGGGAGCCCCACAGCATGAAAATAATACTGCTTAAATGTTTCTCTAGGTGATGCAAAACAAAATTAATTAATGCTGATAAAGCCCTCTTTGATGAAAGCTGTTACAAAATCCACTGTACAATTATCTAGTGACTTAAAATGTGGTAATTTAATATAGTTAACAGAGTCCCTGGGGAAATCCAACATATTGTTTGCCGAAATCTCTATCAAGACAGAATTGAAACTGCTGTAACAAACAAAGAAGCTGACAGGGAAGCTAAACGAGCTGTGGTACATTTAGAACAACCATAAAAATCTTCAAATCTGTCATTACTACTATCTATTTATTTAATCAATCCTACTGATTAAATACAATGATCCTATCAGCTCACACAGAAAGTAAGCACATGGTTTCCTCCTGGACAGGCTCAGCAATCAGAAAATATTCAAGCGTTGCAAAGGTACTGCTCACTTCTGAAGGGCTGGCTTTGCTTAACTTTAGATTTCGGCAATTACAGAGTGAACTTGTTTTGGTAAATGAAAATGTTCAGGGACAAAAAAGGGATTAAGGTTTCCTCCGATAATTTGGTGTTTAGTTCTGTTAAACTAGATGGAGGAGGAGCAGCTGATTGAGATTTTATCTGGGCAGAAATAAAAACTGGTCCTCTCACTTTGACTGCTCTCCCAATGCACATTTTTCTCTGCTTTGTGACCAGTGTTTCCCCATGTCTCCCTTGTTCCACACACTAGATTCAGCCTGGACTCCAGCTGCGCACAATTAATCTCCAAATGCAATACAGTCCGATTCAACCCTGGGGCAGGATTTTTCCTCCCTCTTTTATCTCACCTTTAAAGTGCTTTTCAGAATTCGCAGCTGGTGCAGTTTTTCATTGACTACTGGATCGCTACATCTCTTTATAAAAGATTTCTTATACTCCAGCTTAGTAGAAATCCGGTATTCTCCTAAAGGAGACAGGCTGGCCTGCTCCAAGGCTCTGTACAAATCTTGCAAGGAGTCTGCTGTTTTTTCCTCTATAGTTTCAACTGTAATGAGAAAAAGGAAAAAAAAAAAAGAGTAAAAAATTGAGAAAGGACAAAAGGAACACAAAAGGAACAATGTATCATTAATGTGATTATAGGAAGATCTATCAAAAACTTATGCAAAACGTTTAACAGGTTTAAGTAGACCATAAGGAGAACGTTTCACACCTGCTAAATTCCTGAAAATAAGTGCTGCAATTGTAACTGCTCCTTCTCACTAACTCTTGCTGTCAGGAGAAAGGAAGAAAAACTTTCAAGAATGTAAAGTCTTGACCCGCAAAAAAATAAGAAAAAAAAAAGAGAAATAGTGCAAGGTGTAGTAATATTACAGTGACATACTGTCAGAAACCACATCTCTAGTATTGCAGTTAAATATGCTGGTGACTTTGTTACTGCAACGAAAGGAAGCCCTGGAAGCATCCTGCTTGAGAATGTGCTCAGGGATCAGATCTCGGCCCAAGAGCACTGATACAGGTTTCAAGATTATATTTATGATAGTGGCCTTGGAATGACATATAATTTTCCTTCCTAGAGAAGTCCACTTCTTTTTGTCTCTTATTTTCGATATTCAAGAGTGTTATTCAATAGCCAGTAATACTGTCACTTGTGGTAGTTTTTTACTCTACTATTACCTGAAGGTTCAGCAGCAGACTATGGACCAGATGTAAAAGCACATTCATGACAGCCTACCCAGCAGTGTGGCAAACCAACCAGAGCTGTTTGCATTCTAGGTTTATTTATTTATTTATTATAGGTTGTAAAATATTTGTTCTAACTAATACTGGGAACATTTTAAAGGAAAAAGTAAAAAAAAAGATTTTGCTTCTCTGAATAAAAAGTCAAGCAAAGGCTGGGCATTTTCTTTGTTTAGAGAACATCAAAACATTTCAACGTCTCAAACACCATCTCCTTCAGAAGAAACTGGACTCCATACAAACTTGGGAGGTGCCAATGAAATGCCAGGATTAGCTGAGTGGTGACCAGGAGAAGTCTTGGGGGTGCTCCATCCCTGCTACTCCTCACACACCAAGGCACCAGTACAGACAATGGCTAGTTGCTATCTGCACAGAGCCTCCCAGTTGTCTCCAGAGCTCGCAAGATCACCCAACTCAGTCCTGGCTTTTATATTGGTGTATGTTTTCCTGGCCCAAGCTTCCTGTGTCCTCAGGATGCTTTCATGAAAGCTCTTATAGGAAGGTTACAGCTGTTTGGCTTCAAGTACCACTTTTATCCTGACTCTGCACCAAGGCATAGCCATTTCCACTGACTGAAAATTCAGCACATGCTGAAGTACACCTAAGCAGTGAGCCTCAGACTCCTCAGGTAGTTGGAAGGTTTTTTAATTGAGCACTATCAGGGAGGACAGCCTGTGTTTAGAAGTAACATTTCTAGCCCACCAGGAGCTGCCCGAGGCAACCTCCCATTCAAGCCCCTAGCACACAGTACAGCAACTACTCACCTCAGGCTCAAGCAAGAACTGTGGAGACCCAAGTCTACACACCCCATCACAAAACGTGTTTGTATTTGTACAAATCTTTGCACAAATAATTTTGCAGTCAGCAACTAATCTAGCTATATCTCTCATCAGTTTAGTCCTTTACCATTTTTAGGGGGCTACTACTGTTTTTAAAGCATTTTTTTTTTTTTAACTTTAAGAGATATGGAAGTGAAGAAGGGTTAGAGGCTTTTTATTGATGGAGGTGTTGTGGATCTTTCAGAGCTCCCTAAATCCTCCCCACTGTGTGCTACCCTGCTTGGGGAGCTGGGTTCACCCCTGTAAGAGGCAACCAGGACTTAAAGAAAAATAGAAATGAGATGCATTGCTCTTTCTTGTCAATTTCTTTCATGTTAAAACATCTAATATGTTAAAGGGTAAAACATTTAGAAGCTGAATACTCAAAGATTGGTTAAAACCCCCCACGCTTTTGATTTTTATGCTTTCGTAAAGTCCATGAAGCAATGAGATTAGATGTCTATCAGTTCCTATTGCTGAATACCGAAGTCCACCAGTCCAACAGCTGGGGAATGGGAGTGATTTGCTAAAGGGCAAAGGGAAAAAACCCACCTTGATCTGCCAGGGTAGTATTTCACATCTGTTTCTCTCTTTCTCTTATCCCTTGTTATGCAAGGCAAAAAAGATCTTTCCTCATGTCTCTTTTCCCCAGCAGCATTGCCACGTTGTACCCTCAGGGGATTAGTTGGGGAAAGGTCTGCTGAAGAATGGAATCAGTGTTTTGACTCCATGTCACCTGAATTTACTTAGCTAGGGTGATGTAGTGCCTGGATCAGCAACCAGCTACTGTGTCCAGGCTTGCTGTAGAAAACCCATGGCTTCCTCAAACACTAAAGGTTCACACCATGGCAAACGACAATGTTTAGGTTCAAACCTGAGGTTTGATTGTGAATGACAAGTGCCTTTAAATGAACATGGAAGGCAGTGCTGTCTGTGTGAGTTGTATGTTGGGTTTGGGGGCTTGTGCTACCTTCTCTCCATGCACCACTGGCCTGGTGGTCTGCACGGCTGGTGCTCCCCATGGCTCACCTTCTCTGGCAGCCAGACACTGCTCAGTGTGGGCCTCAGAGGGACTGCTGACAAGGGATTATTGCCATCACCCCGAATGGGAAGAGCTTTGAGGCTGCGTGGGAAGAGGTGCAGGACCACAGGGGCACGATGCAGGCAGGGTTAGGCAGCAGAGCACTGGTGGCATCAGCACATCACCTCCACCTGGTTGGGGCTGTCTCCTCCAGGCTCTGTCTCCACCTCGGTGCTGTAGCTAGGAGTGGTGTATATAAAAGGGGATGGGATTTGCTACAAAGGAAAGAGCAGGGAAGAAAAACAGCACGTCCCTTCCTTTAAGTGTCTTGCTGCTGCTGAGGCTGGGGAAGCTCAAGCAGAGCAAGATGCTGCCTTGTTCCACCCACGGCGGGGGAGAGGGGATCAGGCGTCACGCTAACACATCCCAAGCCCTTAATATTTTCCAAAGAAACACTGAAGGTGGTGGTAGTGCTGCTCTCAATGGCTCTCAGTAGGTGG
Source organism: Scolopax mira (assembly GCA_004320125.1). NCBI lineage: Eukaryota > Metazoa > Chordata > Aves > Charadriiformes > Scolopacidae > Scolopax > Scolopax mira. Next base: position 65,330 of record BJBW01003957.1, read on the forward strand.
GAATGAGATTATACACAAATCTCCCCTCCTTCACCCTTCTGCTAAAGGCTGTGATTGATTTTCTGTAGGTGCTGGTGAAACCCTTGGTACCATAAAGCATCTGAGGTACTTGATTAGATATACAGCTGAGCTTAAAACATAATTTCTTTTTTTAAATTGGTGGATTTGTATGGAAGTCATGCTATTACAGCAGGGCTGTCTCCTTAAAGAAGAATAAGGCCTCAGGTGATGCCTTGTTTAAGTAGAAAATGTGGCAGATGACCTCAGAACAGCAGGCAGTGCAGCAGATTGGTTTTTACCCTCACTTGGCTGCTGAGCCACGGGTTGCATCTTCCCTGTTTCTCTGAGTACGCTGTCAGGGAGCTGTTTCTACCTCCCACTAAAAAGGAGGCTCTCTTCTCTGAAGCAGTAATTTTGTCCCCTGCCCCACCCAAGCCCAAACTCTGGGTCAGAAATAAAGCTGCATAAACTCTGCAGCACACAGGATCTAAATTCAGAATGGTATAAGAATATACAGGTACTCTGCCTTCTCTTAAAATGCTGTAAATATTTGTATCTACTTTTATTTTTTCTTAGGAGAGGGAGCTGGAGAATGTGGCTGTGTGGGTGAAGCACTATGAGGTCAGGAATGGTTTACATTGTTGGCATTCAGGAAAAGCTAGTGGGATTTGTTGCTCAAAAGAGCATGCCCTGAGCTCCATGCTGTACTAAGTGTAACAACCTCCTGCTTCTGTTGGGCTATTAATTTTTATTAATTATTTCCCTCTTACAAACCAAGATTCTAAGAGCAATAAATAAGAACATCAGCCACTTGACTGAAAAGTGACCAGAGAGTAACAGTTGACATTGGTATTTACATGGATCAAGAGATGATCGGTCAATGTAAACTGATGATTCAGGATGGTGGTACTGAGTTAGGGACACCCAGAAGGCCACCATCGTGACCCAGACATCACACTCTGGACACAAAGAATCTCTAGCCACGTGTTTCTCATAAATCTGTTCTGCATGGAATAACCTCTAATAATTTTCAGTGGAGCTTCCTGCACTTCTGCGACTCACTTTCCCTGTAAAAGCTGAAGCCACTGGAAGCTTGCATGGTTCCCCCTGCATGGGGAAACCCTTTTACGAAGTACCAGAGGAATCAGTGGTTTCACCAGGGACTACAAATGCACTTAACTGCCCCTGCAAGGGTAGTACAACACAGTTAAAATTTTCTTATCCACTGTGCTGACAAGGTCAGGTTTTTTAATGGTTAATGCTCTACTTTGAGGCCCCTTTGTGCTTTGCTGGTGCCTCCTAACTCTCCATCATCTTCAGACTCCTTGCCTTGACTGACAGACACCACTGCTGCCTTGACAGCATCCTCTGTTTTTCCACTATCCTCTTTGGTGTTTGCTATCTTTACAGCTTAGTGATGCACTTTCCTCCGTTGTGCAACTCCTCTCATGCCCCCCCACTCCTCTACTTGCAATTAGCCTTGCATTTGAACAAAATTACCACCCCCTGCAAATTCCGAGAAAGCCGAGCTGCTCGAAAATCTGTGACAGAGAGTGAACAAGGCACAAACAGTCAGACTGAAATCCCCTGGCTCCACTGAAATTAAAATTCCCATTTTTATTCCTTTTGGTGAGCTCACTTCCTCTGCCAAAGGAACCAGCTCAGCTTTCTCAGGAACTTAAGGAGGCAATTTTTTTAGAATATATCACTAATTATGTTACTAAGTGGCTCCCATCTGTTATTTTTCTCCTACAAATCCCCAAGATTTGCTTCCAATTTGTGAGTTACACCTCTCTGCTTCACTTTTCACACAGTGGAGGCACCTACCTGAAGCCTCCCAGAGGCTTTCTGTGAGTGTCAGTAAATGCTCCACCAAAACAGAGAGTATCCCTGGCTTCTGGGGAAACGGTCTCAAGATAAATAAAACAGGCCCTGATGCATGAATCTCTGTGGGGTGGGGTTTTTTTTTCCCCCTTTGCTTTCTTGACCCTGTTGCATCTATGTTGGGAATAGAGAAGCTTGTCTGCCACGCTAACTAGTAACTGATAATCCCAGGAGCAATAAAATGTTTTGTAATCTTCCGATGCCACAGCATGTTGGCTGTGCCATGTCTAATAGGTCTACCAAAAACCCGCCTGGTCTTCCAGTGGTTTCACTGCCAGGCAGTGCAGCAGAAATATGTCTGCGGACCCCTCAGGAAAGGGAGGATTCCCATAGCAGGCTCTTGAGCCCCCAACTCAGACCATCTACTGGCCCAGGTGTGCTAACGGGCAGGCAGAGGCAAGGGATGTAACGTGGTGACAGGGACCAACAGCCTGGCTGCACTTGTAAACCCCAGGGAACAGGTTCGAAGAAAGACAGAAGGGATCTCCCCATATTTAAGGGGAGAAAGTGAAAGAGTAGAAGGAGAGAGGACATGGTTTTTAGCTGTGTTGGAGGGGGCAATAGAGAAGAAATCCTCCAAAGAAGTAGTTGTTGGTTTCCCAGTGCAAGGCTTAAATCCATCTTTGCTGCTCTTCAGGTTAATCATTAAGAATCCAAACAGCTCAAGAGGGAGACATATCCAAATGCTTATGATACAAATAAACAGTATTTACAGTCATTTTTTACGCTATTTGGATGGATGGCAGGCAGACTAAGCTAGGTATTTCCTTTGCCCCCAGACTACAAGCTAGAAGGAATGAAATGGTGAAATAAATGAAAGATTTACAAGGAGATAATAGTGCCTACACAGCTGTGTGCTGTGCTTGAAGTGACCCCTCTGCACAGGTATAGGGGAGCCACAGTGACATGAAAAGCCACATCCCTGATTACTGAGAAAAGAAAGAAGCAACACAGTGTTTAAATCTGGCACAGCACAGCAGGCAGGAGGTGCAACAACCTGTAGCTCAGGTCTTCATGGAAGCCAGCTGCTCATCATCTGCTGTGGGTAATACAGAGCAGATTTCCCTGTTAAAGCACAAATAGAAACCTGTGTCATTTCCTACACCATGTTATGGCAAAATCAAGGCCTGAACGGGCCTGTATTTACACATATACATATATATATATTAAAGTTTAAGTTTAAACAAGCTGAAGAAAAACTGGGGACTTCTTGTGCAGCACCTGGCCTTTCCAACCATTCTCTCTTCTATTCCTTCTCTTTGCCTGGGTTTTTCTGACTTGTGTAACCATCCAACCTTTCTGGCCCCGCGTACCTGAAAGTGCAGGATTTTGCCCAAAGTCTTGAGTCAAGGAAGGGAGAAACTTGTTTTAAAACAAGCTTTGATACATGTGTTTAGCAAAACATTAGTGGCTGGATGATCAGAGAATGAGTATTAAATTTGCATTTTATAGCATTCTTTTCTCTAAAGAGGAAGTATTTTTGGGTTACTAGGATAGTTGTACAATGGTTTCTATTCTTTCCCATTATGTAAACCTGCCGGCATAAAAGATATTCTCTAGAGAGTGTGTTCACTGAAAGCGCCAACACAACAGAGCTCTGCAATACACTGGAGTTTTCCATGGATGGTAGGAGGCTGCCCCTCTGCTCAGATGCATGAGCATAAATTGGTTTCTTGAAATGAAATGAACTCTGCAGGCAAGTGGAAAACTAATCTCCCATAGGACAGATTTCTGAAGGTATTTCAGGTATTTTTCACTACAGCCAAGTTCAATCAGTAGCAGTCAGGTACCATAACCGCTTTTGAAAGACCTGACCCTAGCCTTTGTAAGGCCTGAGAGATGCTAAACCTTTGCTGTGGTACCAAAGGTCTAATTCTTTTTGTGAATTAGTCATGGCAGTAGTGGTTTTCTTTTTGGATCAGTAGATCCCTGCAAATCTCTTTTCCTCTCAGGTCACCCTTCTGGTGGCACTCGAATGACAAGCTGCCTACACCTTGTCACAGCCTTGGGAGCCACCACTGCCCTGCGGGCTGCAGTCTCTGGCTGGAGCACGTTCAACCTCCAGGCTTCATGGGACACTCGAGCTGGCCCTACTAGAAGTCTCACACCCACGTCAGTCACCTTTCTTCAGCTTTCCACACAACTGGAATTGCTTATTAAAAAGAGCTGACACTAAACTCAGCATTAAAAATAACTATTGATCCTCAAGGTTTCTCCCCGCAGACCTGCATTGTGCTGGCAGTACCACTTAGGCATTTTCAACATCCACTCAGCAATGAAGCAGAGGTGCCAGTGAATGGGTTAATATGTTAATGAGAAGAGAAAACACAGACAGAGGGAATAATTAGCTTGCTTTGTTCATGCTGCCTCTTGACAGCTCTTATACACCTCGAATGAGCATCAGGAGAAGCTCCTCGTTTGCTCCCAGCCCTGCTGTTTCATGAGGTTATATTGGAGGGCTGTGATTTCCGAGAGGGCATAAGGAGGAAGATAACTCCAAAGCTTCCCAAAGTAACAGGGAACTCTGATCAGTGGCAGATCTTTTTGGCAGCAGTGTTATAATTGCATCCTTTGGTATTTGGACACGGTACTCTACTCATTAAGTTGCCTATGAAAAGATCAGTTTAGCCTTCATCTGCTGAAGAGATTTTAGTGACTCTTTGGGAGACTTTTAACACAATGAAATAGGATATCCTGACATTTTTCTGTGCCACATATTGATGTAAGTGCTGTTTAATTTTACCACAAGCTACCAATGTTGAAGTGAAATAAACAGAGCAATTACATTTTGATGGTACACTTCCCCTCAGTCCCTGCAGTTCAGAAACAATGAAAAACTTCTTGAATTTATGAGGTAAGCCGGGAGCTGAAGCAAACTGGGTAAAGTGCTACACGTCTGGGGATGCTGTGACTTTTAAATAGGACAAGGATGTCCCTACGGATACATCTAGCAAGCAAGACATGGAAGCAATTACTCCTTCAGGAAAATATTTTTTCACAAACCTAAGCTGTTACAGCATATGAAGTTGTGAAAGGTTAAGTGACAAATAATATGGACCCAGCAACATTACTCACCAGTCAGAATCAAGCCACAGTCACGCTTGCACAACAGCAATGCCTGTCAAGGTTTAAGGGATTGGTACCTGAAAGCAAGGCTGACCAGAAAGGGTATATATTCCTGGTGAGCAACACCCACTGAGAAAATGAACTCTACTTCAGGCTACATCCCAAGTTTGCTTATTTATATGAAAATGTAACACTGAGAGTGGAATTTTTGAAAGCACTTGTATCATTTAGGAATTGCAATCCCATTTTCAACATGAAAGAAACATGGTAAATTAGTGTGGGCGAGGGCCAGATTAATTTAATAGCCAGCTCAGTTACCTCTCTAAGGCACTGCAGTCTGCTGGGGAAGCACCTCCCGAGGCATTTATGAAAGGGACCTGGAATACTTCTGAAAACATTATCCCAGAAGATGTCATAGTTATTCAGATATTCAGATTTATTATTGGATTTATAATTGCACATGTTATGGTAGCTGCACTGATTAGATTCCTGACTAATTAATCTGCACCCTGATTTACATGTTACTTATGTAGGGCACAACACTGCCAAATACAAAGCACCCCCTGTCAGCCGCTGAATGCCCACCGCACCACCACGGTCTGTAAGCACCGCACACAGTTCGAGGTACCTTTGAGAACGTGTGATGAGAGAAATGCAATACCACGTGGCTTTTGTAGATATTATCCATGTCACCAGATGTCATAATGAATTTGTGAACATGTATGCATCCTAACATAAAGGTCTTTCTCAAAACTGGCACGAGAGTCACAGAAGAAAGGTCTGTCCCCCATCCATTGGGCGGAATGTGTTTGCACACAAAAGAAACAAGGGAAAGGAAATGAACATTATCCCTGACAGACAATGGTTATGCAAAGGCAAAACTGAAAATTTGCTGGCTTATTTCCTTTATTAAGCCCAAAATAACACCTTCAAAAAATCCTGACTTCATGAATAAATCAAATGCCTTCATTAAAGAAACATTTTCTGCCATTTTCTATACTTTATTTTAAGGCATACAGAAAAATATTTAACAAATTTGTATGCAATTAAATGCTAGGGACTGCTAATTACAGCCCTTCTGAATGCCTCTGCAAAACAAAGATACTTAATACAATATGTTAGAAAGGGTGGGGAAAAGAAAGAGAGGAAGCTGAAGACGATCTAAAATTCATACTAGCACAGATATATGCTGGCCTTTGGCTACAAGCATCAAATAAGCCATCAGTGTAACCCCAAATGGCAGCCAAAGGACATTTCAGAGTCACATCTTTGCTTCTGCTTCTCTAATTCATTTCCAAAACATTTCACCTCTAACTAATTATGGAATTTAATGACAGAATGTAAAGGACTGGCTGGGGTTGCAGGCCATTCCAACAAGGCTTTAATGACATATCCTTCAGGTTGCAGAATCTTTATGTACTTAGCAGTGATTTATCAGCCCTGGCAGAGGCAGATACTTCAAAGGCAACCTTATATAAAAAATAAATTCTGCCTTTGCCAAGCATTGGAAAGAACACTAAATTAAATTTAAAAATCAATTCCTACAGACAACAGAGTCATAAAAACTCAGTGGGTTTGTCTATTTGGCCAACAGGCAAAAATTTATGACAGTAAGTTTTGTAATCAATAATAGCAATACAGTGTATGTTTTTGATTGGAAAAAATTAAAGATGCCAAAACAACATTACTAAATATTTAGGCTGATTTGTGACAGTCCCATTGAGCATAAACACAAAACATGCATTTTGATGAATTTCCAAATAGTTTATGTCATACTATACTTTTTATTTTTCAAAAAAAGAATATTAAAACTATTATAAGCTTTGTCACCTGCTGTAAGGCAGAATGATGTAATTTTATTCACTGCACATTTCCTGTTTGTGAGGCAAAAAAGCATAATTTACTTCTTTATAAAAGGGTAATATATAACTATATATATATAATTTTATTGGTATTAACATAATGCAATACCATACAGAAAGCAAACAGAAAGAAAACATTTCAAAATACATTTTTTAAAAGTATTTCCCCATAAGATAGTATGAAATATCAAGTAATTAGCATTAACAATATTACAATACACCCTTAGCCAAATATATTAAGGAAAATCCACATTCTAACCACAGAGATAGAGGCAAACATCAACCCATAGGGGACCCAGAACATAATGATAAATACAATATCTGAATCTACTTTGAGTGACATCCAGACAAATACTGGCCCCAAAACAGCCCTCTGGAGTCTGGGTGTTATACAGAGAATACTTTGTGCCTGCTTGGCCAGGCAGCATCACTCACATGTTTAATTTCTAGAAGATAAAGAGGAACTGAAGAGTTTATCTGCAGAGTCTAATAAATCTCAGCGTGAGGTATCTTCTCCGTCATCATCCAAACCAGTGTCAGTGTACCCTCTGGTAATTCATTAGAAATCATTAGATAAATGGAAGTCTCCGAAAGGTCTGTACATACCTCCACTTGACAGAATACACTTATTTTAGCATGACACAATAAGGTGACTTCCTTCACTAACGTGAAGTACACTTAAATGACATGACTTTGTCTGGTTGGCCTGAACGGGTTCACTGGAGTTCAGTACAAGCAACAGGATTTTACAGTTACCATGGCTGAATCCCTCTTTATTTCCTCGAGGTCTGCAGAACAAAACTGAGTGACATCAAAGCCCTTCCCCTGCCAAGACCCTCTTCCCCTTCCGTTCTCCCGTGCGGGGGGCAGTATTTTCTGCAAATGTGCTCCATGTAGACTGGATCTGACTTTGTGCCTAGTCCCATTGTGGAAAGGGTGCATTCTTCAAAAGACTGGCCATGCCCTTTGACACCTTCCTGGAGGCCTCATATCCAGGCATGTGGTTGTCTATGCTTTAACAGGTCTGTTCTCTGTTATAAACATCAAAGTTATTCAAGAAGAACTGACTTTCTGAACGGAGGCCATTAGGTTGCTTGCAAGAGGCTGAAGTTGAGTCTCCGTCGTGCCAATTCGCTAATGATAAGTTTATCAACCTTTGAGTCCAATCGGTTCAGTGCCAAGAGAAGTGGATCCCATTTGACATGGAGAGGTGCTATCAACTCTCGCAGTGTATTAGCCTAATATGATAAAGCAGTGATACAATACGTTGAAAGAACTGTGAGGTGCCATTATTTCCATATCATATTAGTATATTAGAAATACTATCATGCAAACAAGAGCAAATAGCAAATCTGGCATACAGTAGCAGCACTACAGAGCTTTTTGAATCTGCATGCAGCTATGCTCATGAGGACAGAGACATGGCACTGTACTGCTATTACACTTGGCTCCATCAAAATATCCATCCCTGATGCAAAAGGGGTATTTAGGGCAGAAAGTTATATATTCTCTCTTTGTGGATATTCTTAAAAAAGAAGAAAAAAGAACAAAGACCAATTAAAAATCCCACAATAAAACAAGAAAACAATACACAACCTAACTAACTTGGTTGATCGGCTTTATGTTTAGAAGATATTAGCTCATTTGGAAGCACTGGAAAAGGGTCACATGAATGAGGAGAAAGGAAGCAAAGAATGTGTCCCCAATCCACCAAACGTGCTACAAACACATAAAAATATCCTGTTGGCAACTTATGCATGAACTAGAAAAAGAAGTGGCACAACACACTCTGGCTCATTTCATTATCCTAGCTGACAATCCAGCGTTGTGCAACGTTGAGTGAAGGGTAAGATATGGAGCTAGGAAATCATGTGATTTCGAAACCACACTGACATTACATACATCCAAAAGCTAGGGCTTGAGAACTTGAGAATCTTTGTGGACCTGTGTTAGCAAAGAAAAGAGAAAGAGAGAGGTGGAAATAAACAGCATATAGCTAAGTTGTTTACTAAGACTTTCTGCATGGATATGGAGTCTCTGCACACGAGGCTGCTGCCAGTACATACCCTATTTTATTGTCTACTACACTTGTAAAAAAATATGAAACTTTCCATGAATCTTGAAATCCATTGTGATTTTACATCCCAGATATGAATAGTTGAGGGATATTTATTCTTTGGGAAAGAGTTCAACTGTGCAGAATATAAAGATGTACAAATTCAATCCAATTTAACTAGTGAGACTTGTTTATCCCTTGTTAAAGAGATTTTTTTTGCTGTTGTTTTTAAAAGACTGGATGAAAAAGGAAGGAAAATATCAAGCATTGCCATTTTTACTCTAGAGCATATCACAAAAGGTCTGGGAAAGCAGAAAAGTTGTCTCGGTGACAGAAGGCACAAGGTGGAAAGAATCCCAGATGGAAACATCGGTGCCATTTATTCCACCCACGGCAGCAATTGGAAAATGAGTTTCCAGAGAGGCAGAGGGTGAGCATTGCTATATGGAACTCAAACTGAGTTCAGTCTCTCCTCCACTGCTGAGATTTTCTGGGGACTGTTTGCATCAACAGGGAGGGGAGGAAGAAGAAGGGAGAGGAAAACAGTTTATATAACTAAATCCTAAGTATAGCATTCTGGAGAAACTTTTACATAACTTATTGTTTAAAATAAGGAACATTTGATTCTACAACCAAAATGAAAAAATAACCCAAAACAACAACCCAACCCCCAAACCAAACCCTTGACAAACAAAAGGTGAAATCAGCACATTTCAGGACTGAAGGGATTGAGGGAAGGAAGACTTCAGCAGACTGCAAAAGGAAATGTTTTTCACATTTCACCCTGTTTTACGCTACAAACAGTCACAGAATTTAAAATCAGAGCTTCGGCTTTGTTTAGAAAAAGGTGCTAAGTGAAAAAGGATATTGTTGCCTCAAATGTATCACTTCTGCAGCTTTGGGAGATCCTGTCCTCTCATGGATGTTGTTCTTATAACTTTATCTCTAAAATTCAGGAAGCTTAGTGTCAAAGGTCAGACTTCGGGGAAAGAAACTTCCCTTTTTGTGAAACAAGGTGGCTACAAAATAAAGGAGGGTTGTTGAAGTCTGGGCAAAGGCATTACCTAGTGGATGTCTTTACCCAGCTCTTCCACACACCCTGCAGAGGCTGTCTGGGATATGTCCTCTGTGTCTATGGGAGAACTGTGCTGCTTTCAACAGGTGGTGGAACAGGACTATTTTATGTACCTAAAATCCAACTATTTCTGAAAAAAACAACCCTGGTAATAAGACACACTTTTGAAAAGACTATTCAGTAATATTGTTAAGGCCTTTATTATAGGCCTATCATCAAACACTGGTAATTCTTGGGTGTCCCAGTTTGGGTTAGTCACAATGTGTACGAACAGCCTTTCATTAGGACCTCTTAAGATAAGTGGTAGCATGGGCTGTCCTGTTTATCTGAAGGTGAAAACAATTAACAGGCACACTTGGGGGGCTTTTCTAAATAGATTTTCTTATTAATTTACTATATCACTGTTACTGATAGTAACCAACTGTACAATATTTCCTATTAGTGTTTATGCACATTAAGAGCTTAGAAATTCGGCTTCTTGGTAGTAAAATTATTTTTCCTTATCATTATAAAAACAACATTTGTCTTCCTGGCATTAGCAAAATGATCTATGTAAAAAATCCCCAGCATATGGTTCCCTTTCTAGTTAAGGTTTTTAAAATTTGTTTTAAAGGAGAACAAATACAAATAACAAAGAACAAACAACGTGTTTTTGGATGGATACTTATCAACACTACAATTTATGAAACTCATGAGACTTGCAAACAATTTGAAAAATAAACCAACTGCCATTCACATACAAAAAAATGAATGCGACCCTATGAAAATAATGAAGTGAGCTTACTGCATTTATCAACTAAATTATGTTTGCATTATGAGAAGAGCTTTATGGCAAATTACTTCCCCAGAGAGGTTACAGAAACAAAAATGCCTGCTATAAATCTCTGCTTATTTCTTCAGCTAATGCAGTCATATAAGATGGGAGGAATCTTACGTTTGAGCAAACCTGTAGCAGTTACCCATTGAAAGTGGTGGTGATAGAATGCAACAGGGCTGGGACAAAACCAATCATGCAAGAGCAAAGGGATGCTCTGCAGATCTTTCTGGGCATGTCAACAAGTCTCAAAAAACAATAAAAATGGAAGGAAAGGGAGAAGAAAGTTCTCACTGAAGAGAAGTGCTTGAGAGTCACAATCAATAAAGTCTCAAAATGTCTCTCACACAAGATGTCCTATGTAAGGAAAGGGGCATGGAAGGTGAATCAACTATTTCTTTTTCTCTTTCTCTTTGAGACCTATTTATAAATAATGAAGGCACACCAGCAGTCACTAATAAGACGTAATTTAAGTTAGGGCTTTCACGTACTTTGATATGTTTTTTTAATAAAATGCATAACATTTTTTTCACTGCCACTTGAGAGTACACTTTCTTATGAATGTTCACATGATATATTTTTCCTAAATAGCTATAAGATGTTTGATTACTAGATGGTATGTTTACGGTAAATTTGCTTTTCAGAGAAGGGGTATGTAGAATAATAGCAGGTTAATACACTTACTTTTGAAATGAGTACTTAAGTTTTAGAAGAGGAAATTTCAGACTTCTATAGTGACAACCAGTAAAACTAACTGCCTTTTGAATCTCTGTCCTTTCCTTCATTTGTATCCTATTTTGTGTACATATTTCTACATTTGTCTATATATTCATGAGAGATACAGAAGAACTGACTCTAAGCTCTTACCTATTATCTAGTCCAATAATGAAGCATGTCTAGTTATGTGCATTCCCCTGAAGGTAAATACTACGCATGAGTAATCAAGCTCTGAACAAGAATGAATGCCAACACGGGAAAAAAGAAATCCCTCTCTGTGTACCACAAACTGCTACCGGGCTCTTTCTGTCATAAGTCCAATGGCAGATACATCTCCCTCCACCTAGGGAAATGCCTCACGGAAATGCCTCAATGCTATTTGAGACAGTCCTCTGGAGCAATTCTGGCAGATCTACAAACTGTCTATTGCTCAATGGTGGGAAGCTCCTACCATTTTCAGGACTGCTCAGGTCTCAGACAGATGCCACACAGAGATGAAAAGGATCTGGTATACAGCCTGGCAATGAGATTGCCGAAGGAAGGAGGGCTTTGATGACATACCCAGTGCAGCCTCCTGACACTATACTCCAAAGCAGCATGTCTGCAAGCTATCTTGCAAGAAGGCAGTTAGATGTGGAAGCAGTAGCAGGAGTGACTCAGTTCTCCTCTGGAGTCTGAGTTACTGCAGTAAAGGGCACCGCATCAAACAATGCTAAAACAGAAAGGGAAATATGCTATCTACAAATACCAAGTGCCACTTTTCACAATGCTACAGCACATGCTTTAGCATCCCCCATGTCCTTACTGAGCTAAAAGTGACAACAAAGGAACACCAAAAGCACAAATGTTATATGAGGAAGCAGCACAGTGAGGAATGGGGACGGGGCGGACAGGTGGTTGTGTCAGACCACGTATAACCTCCAGTGTCTGCTCCTGCACGAGTGTCACACTCAGCCCCGCGAGAGGAACGAGGTGGGGAAACTACGGGGCTTTGATCTGCAGGGATTCTTCCTCCCACTTTCCACAGTATATCTAAACATGCAAATGCATCCCAGCTCTCCCAATATGTGCTTCATATACTATGGTCATTGATAAATAACCCTCTAATTACTCAGTGCTAAAGAACTAATTAAAAAACCCCAAACAACAAAGTAAGCAAAATCCCCATTAGAGTTACAATGAAAAGCAACTGGACAACTCAAAATTGATAGTTAAAGTTGTCCTACACTGACCAGCACCACGTCACTGACATATATATTAGTACACAGAACAATATTATCCTCTATATGATCCTGTCTTAAGCTCTGCACATGGATGCTGAATCATATCTAGCACACCTCGTGCAGGGGCCACCTTTTAAGCCCAATAAAGTCATTGTGCTTTTCTCCAGACTCTTGCTTTGGCTTACAGCTGTGGTGCCTGGCACAGCTCTGCCCCAAGGCACAAATGCAGACATCTCACTGGTGGTGTGTGTTGCAACGACCTCTTACTGCTTCGTGAGAGCCACATCTGATAAAAACAGCCATGGACTTGGAAGCCCATGGAGACAGACCCTTCTTTCTCCGCTACCTTCTGCTAAAGTAAAGCTTCACACACTGAAATTACAAGGAAGAAGTTTACATAAAGGATATGCATTTGCTTCATGAACATTGTTTCCCTAAGTGACAAGAAGCTTTTTGACCATGCCACTAGAGCCCATATATTATTTGCTATTCATTTATGGAGGTTTTATTAAGTGATGAACTTCCAGCTTGCTTGAAAAAAAAGGAATGATACCAGTATCAGAAACTAAATGTCTAATGAAGTAGTGCACCCACTCATACAGACCCCAGTTTTGGTGCCTCTCTGGTGTGTTTGGCTTTTGTGTTCTGGTTTTTGGTTGTGGGTTTTTTTTTTTTTTTTTTTTTTTAATGTAGCATGTCAAACCAATTACTAATTCTTACTACGTTAATATATTATAGTCTTATTAATTCTGCCTATATTATACCCCTCCATATTAGATATAACTCATGGTTATTCTTGTGCTGTATAGGTGTCTCTCTAATATCTGTAAAATTATCTCCTTTAGTTCCTTACTGGGGTTTTACTGAAGTGATGGTCCATAACTCCAAGATGGAGCAATTTTGACTTGTATCTCTGTCAGAAATCCACAGTTATTTTTCTAGAGTAGTTTGTTTCACAACCATTGTAAACCAATACAAAAGAGTTGCTCCAAGACACAAGAGTCCCTCTAATTTGGGACATAAACAAAGAGACTGGAAATCTGAAAAAAAATCTATTGTTACTGGTACAAAAAGAAAAACACTCTTCACTCTTCTGAAGAGGAAAAAAAGGCACACAGTTGAATAACCATGGTGAGGAAAAAAAAAGAAGCTGGCTGAATTTCTTATAGTTTTATATATGTTCAGAGGGTGCAAGATGTAAAAAAGGACTTCAGCATCCTACTGGGCAATTTATGAATTCTGAGAATGTTTTTCAAATGTTGCATATTAGCACTCTAATTGCTGGGTTACACTTAAACTAAGTTACATATGTCTACGTGACAAGCATCACCCAAGAGAAAATGTTACACCCAGAAGACAAGTACATCTAATGGTGAGGTTGCTTTCAATATCAAATTCTTAGTATTTTTGTAAGGTAAAATTAGCCAGGCTATAATTGTAATGGCTTATAAAGCTCAATTTAAACTACCAAACCTACTACCTACTCCTACATAGTTTATACTGGGAACTGCTTAAAACCACATTTCTTTATTTCCTGACCATGAAGCAGGAACTGTAGATCCAGTTTGTTTATTGAAATGGGACACAAAAATGGGAGATAGGCTTCCTTTAGAATTCAATCTTGAAAAAAAAGTAATGTACTAACTTTTTGCATTTCTATCAACAAAATTTTTAAAAAGGCATATTTAAGGAGAATTGATCCAATTACCCTAACAGACTATTCTCTGTATCATCTTTATCAGCAGCACATTTCTGGGAATTTTTATACATTAACTCATTTGGGGCTTTAAAAGCAAACAGAAATGTATGGAATTAATTATAACTACACAAACAAGTTTTTAACTTCAACTGGTAGAAACCACTTTAGACAAAGACCACTTTAATAGCCTATGACCAAATAATATAATTGCTTTTCCTCATGGTGCCTTCCATGCTGACAACAAAAATAGTAATACACTGATACAATCACTTGCATGACTAAATAACATATGGCTAGACTGTCATCTCCTCACTGCCTGCCTATGTCCAAGGGCAGAAAACTGAGATGCTGTTCCTGCCACAGCTGCTACAACTGCAGCAACTTTCCATCCTGGCCAAGGATCTCTTATCCAAGTCTGTCAATGAGTCAGATGATGTAAACATGAATTTATTGATATCAGGTTAAGGTAAAATGAGGAGACTGAGTGAAAACGCCGTCTTCCTCTTTATGCCCTGTTCTACTGAGGGTCTTGAGCAGCTTTTTCTAAAATGTTCAACATGAATGGTGTGTAAACCCACCCAGTTAGGGAAAGCTGGGAGGGAAGATAATTATGATTACTATTATGCTCATGTTGACAATTTTTTAATGAAATTGGGAGCTTATCGCACAAGCACAAAAATGAAACATAGACTGAATTATTACTCATCTGCTGATGCCATTAAGTGAAATGTTGAGAACTCCCCAAGGCTGGCTGTGCAACATCTTACAAAGGTACCCCTTCTTTCTCTTCATGTACTAGCATGTGTTTCATCTGTTAATCCAATTTGCCTTGACTGTTCCCAGGCAAGTCATGTGGTTCTACTCTAGCTCTATTTTTCATTTAGTCAGGTCTCTTCCAGGCTCGGGGAGGACCATATTTAGAAATACAAACTCTATCAGCAGACCTGAAACCCCTCCCTCAGACCATCAAACTGAAATACATTGCACAAAATTAGCATATAAAGAAACGGCTTTAGAAAACTTGCTTCTAATTAATTTGGTTTCCATAAAAATAAGGCAGATATCACCCTTCCTGTTTTAAAACAATGATTCAGCTTTTTTGGGTGTCTACAGTGTCCTGAAAGCCCATCAGACCAATACAGCAGTGAGCTTCTTGTTTTGTTACAGTGAATTTGCAAATACTTGGGAGTATAAAATGAAGAATTAATGATAAAATGTTTCACACCTGGTAGATACCTAAAGCATATATTTTCATCTGGTAAATTAAACTTTTATTTTTATGACAATAATTATGTCTACTTAAGAAGCTTGCGCAGAAAAGTTTTATGTAAGGTATCCTTCTGGCAAGCCAAGCATTGTTACATTTTTTTGCTTATAATTGCTTGTATATTTTTAATATGCAAGAGGTGCTCTAAATGTTCTGTAAAAAGCAAATCCTAAGCCTATCATATGCCAAACAATGCCCCCACCAGTGTAATAAAAGAAAATCAGAGTTGTATAGGGATTTCATCTGTCTAAAGGCTCCTCTTGCAGAAGTCAAATGCTGAAAATGTCATAAGTTCTCCAGTGTATTTCAACTTGAAAGATAGCAACAAACAAAAAATTTTATATTATTTCAAATCCCTGAACATGCTAGAGTGAATATGATCTCTTTAATTGGATATCTCTTCAAGTCTTCTAAGAAAGTACTTCTATACACAATTTAGGAGGGGAGAAAAAACAGCAAACTAATTAAAGAAGTCTTTTGTCATATCCCCTTATGTATTCAAGCTCCTGGTTAAATACTCATTCACAAAACCACAAGGCAGCTGTTCCTGGAAAGGGATGGTACAAGTCATTTGTCAGACTGGTCAGTAAGCCCAGACAAAGCTTAAGACATGTCAGGGTTTCATGGCCACATAAATGCCCTGACATGGCGGAGCCCTCAGCCTTGCTGTCAGCCTTCCTCTGAAATCCAGGCACCCATGAAAGGCCCTCTTGGAAAGAGGACATGCTGTGCTCAGTGTTTTTTATGAGAAGATTCCGCTGAACTTCTTCGTGTGCTGGGGATAACCAGGAAGATTATACCTATACTTCCATCAAATCCTACTCTTCCACTAATTCCTTCCAAGAATTCCTCAAGTTTTTACTCTCCATGATCTTTGTACAAAAGTACAAAGACATTGGTGTGAAAATCCATTGCGTCTCTGCCTCCTCCCTAATTTATCCCCAAGCATCTTCAAAACACAAAAATGCTTCTGTCACAGATATTGTGATTGATGAAGTGCAGCTTCCGTAATTCTGTATCATGGTATTATTTCACAGAAGAAATAATCCTGCGTTGAACAAATTATAGCACCAATACCTGATTTGGGCACTGATTCTGAGCCCTTCCCAGGGAGGGAAGGCCAACCCCTGCTCCTGCCTCAGCGCCCCATCCTAAGGAGCCAAAAGCATTAGTCCCAAACCCAGGGAAGACACACTGTCCTCCTGGAGTAACGGACCAGTGCACAGGTCTCACTAGCACAAGGCACACATTGGCACCCATGTACCAATTTCCCTCTTCCTACAGCAGCTCATGCTCCTCCTCTGGCATGAATCATCAGAGTTGTGCTGCAGACAGGCACTTCTCAAAACCTTTTGAGATGTCAAAAGTGTTCTTTTATCTCAGGAGAATGAAAATAGAATGTTGGTGGCTTTCAACTGGAAATGAAAGAGCCATTTCTTAGGACATGCATGACTATTTGCTAGCTCTTGCTACCCCCTCCAGGTTGTTAGATCACAAATGGGAAAAAATCTTTTTAATCTCCTCAAAGTTAACCATATTGAGGCAAAGAGAAGACTGATGAAAACAAGGGGAACCCTTCCCCAAGCACCTGGGTAGCAGGGGAACTGCTGACACAAGATGGCAGCTGGGCAGGCTATGGCCATGTCTTTGGCAAGGAGGAGTGGGAGGAAGGCTGGCGCCAAGTGGGAGGGAGCTGAATCCAGAAGGTGGAGCAGAGTGCCCACAGCGGCTCCACCAATGCCATTTTACCTTGGCATTGCTGTAGCAATTTGCCAGGAAGTGGGGGACACATTTCAGACATAATTAGCATTAAAAGATCCCTTTGATCAGGATATTGGTATGAGGGCTTAGCTCACCCCCTCCCAGGCAGCCTGCAGGTGAGCAAGCCATGCCCATGCCCTGAGCTGCTGGGCATTCAGCCCTTGGTCCCGCCAAGGGCAGCAGAAAGGGTAGAGAGAGGGAAGAGAGGCTCAGATGTCCCTTACTGTTGCCCCAACTGGTAGCTCTTGTGTGCCAGGGAATCCTGCTCTGCAAAGGGGCTGGTGGGAGAGGACCAAAATACCCTCTGACACGGGGAGGGAAGGTTACCTATAAAAACATTTGGAAACTGCCAGGTAAGACTGCCCTTCTCTCAGAGGATGATCAGCCAAAGCAGACTTGTCCTGAAGGGTTTCTGCTGTCCAAGTGTCTTCTGTCTGATCAGTTATCTGCATGGTCACTCCTCCCCTGGGCAACCTCTATCACAACGAGAGTTGCTCTGTGGTGGAAATATTTCCAGCAATTCACTACTGACTCACACTTCAGTTTGCTTAAGTGCACTTCATCTAAGTATCATCACTAAACAAAGAAAATATTAGCATCTCTGTCACCTGAAAAACAGAATATCATGCAACTGAGCTCTGTTCTTATCCCAACATAGCAACTTGAGTGATTCCTCAAGCTGCTCAGTTACCTTTCTTCTAATTTATTTTGGTAACTAAATTGTCTTTTTTAGTTTCCTTGTCATTTGCAGTCTTATATGTGAACATGCTTACTGACATCAAAACTATACCTTTTTTTTTTTCCCCTATAAGGCAGAACCATCTTACACCAAACAATTCCTGTTAGCTCTCTTGGTTTGCAAAGCCAAAATTACAGAGAATTTGGTAGGAAAATCAAATCAGTTTCCACAAAAATGGAGAACTTGGCTTGGTTTCTACTTCCAAATAAATACAGAAAATAGTGTAGATAAAGCAGAATAAAAAATAAAACGAGATAGTGTAAATCCCTGGTGTGTCACATACTGAAGGTTGTATACTGCTCTGGCCTTCTCACCTCAAAAAGCAGTACTGAGGAAGGTAGAGATATGGGCTGCTGGGATTATTGGTAGTGTGAAAAGTTTTTCCTGCAAGGTGTGACGGCACAGTAGTTTAGGACCATATATATGAGGGGGGGGATGTAACAGACGTCTATCTAATTATGAGTACACACATGCACTAAGTAAAGAGAGAAAAGGTTGATCAGTGCCTCTTCCAGTAACAGGAATATCTGAAAGTTTGGGTGGCAGGCTCAAAACTAACCAAAAGAGATGCTCCAGCCTGGAGTTAAAACGTACACCTCCTTGTTGCCACATCATACTACGAAAAGTAGCCCTGATTTCAAAATCGATAAAACTATTTCGTAGAAGAATGATCCATCAAGTACTACAAGCAAGACACTTTTAACTCTTCCCTAGAAGTATGTTTTTAGATTCAAGGCAAATTAACTGGGTTAGATAGAACGTGCAGCTCAATGCTCTTCATTGCAGGTTTGGATGTTTATTTAATGCAAATAGCTCACAGTCTGGGATCTGATACAGAACCACACAAATCAACATTTTGGACAATTTTTACTAAGCCCCCATCTGCTGTGCAGACTGGAAACATTAGTGTGCAAGACGAAATAGTAAAAACAACAAGCTTAGTGACTTTTTAATTTTGCAAGGATTTGTTCTTTCAGAATAAAGTAAACATCCCTCTTAAAGAAGCTGCATATCTGATGTCAATAAGCTCACTAATTTTCCTGTATAACATCAGGACTTGCTACCAGTAGTACAACCAGATACTCTAAAGAGGCTTTACAACATTAGATTTGTCACTGATGCTTTTATAATTTGCCGTAGCTTGAATTTATGTTCATCTTCCTCAATGTTTTTTATTCCAGAAATACAGGTGGAGAGCTTCTGGAGAAATTATTCTGGTGCAATGACACGAAATTAGGCTATAAATTTATCTTTGATTTATATCATTGCTTTCACAACTAGGGTAAAAGGAGAGTACAAAACAACATTGCTTCTGGAAAAGAGACACAAGGAAAAGAACTTTGAAATACACAGAGATCATACTACCTTTTATAGTGTCCTTGCTTTTATTGGATATAATAAAGATTTTACGGTGGTTACAGAGTAACCACAAAGTTCAGTATATGTTATATGATACATCTATTCAATAACTTTTTTGTGAAAAAATAAGAACTTTCTCAATTTAAGTTTTCTATGGAAAAGTATATGAGAACATAAGAACGAGAAAGCTTTTATGTTTTGGTTACAATATGGTGCAATAGGCACAGTATAAGCACAACTGCTGCTGATGAAAAAAAAGTTGGTGACCATGATTTACACACTTCTTTGTGAATTATGAAATGCAGCAAACTTAAGCTTAACTTCAGCTTAAGCTGAAGGTTTTTAAAACAACCCCTTAGCAGATGTGTGCAAGAACCTTTGGAGGATTTCAGAACTGGAAATTCACAGTTACACGCTTAAGTGCAGACAGCAAACTCCCCTGCTCAGCCTGGAACTACTATAACCATTATATTTGCCTTGGAAGGAGGAGACAGACATTAATAAAACCCAGGAGGAACAGAGAAGAAGATCTGGCTATATACTTTTGGTCATTAATAACAGTGCTAGCTAGCTCATCTACTAAAGATGAGCAACAGCAGACTGAAGAAAAGCAAAACATACAAGGACAAAATAAAGACACAGACTCATAACTTCGTCTTTTAAAATACCTACTCCATTTCAATATGGTACAAATGAGTAAGTCATCTGAAGAAAAAGTCTCACTAGAGGCCTCTGCTAATACTTTTGGAAGACATGAGCTAAGGGGACACAATGAGAAGATTTTATTTGTCAAAAATAACTGCCACCGTAGCTAATTATGGGCAGAAATATTACAGGGTTTCCAACATAGTCATGAGGTTATGCCAGATACATCCTCCTTGGAGGCCAACTTGGGCTGAGGAAATGTTTCTGTGCACTGGTACGATCTGCCAGAACATGGCCCCAGCATAAAATATATCTACTTGGCTCACCTGTGCAGCATGCTAAATTGAGTAATTCTGTCAAACAAAGGCAAAGACAGCATGGGTGCATTTATTGTAGGTTATCCTGTAAGAGCAATACGTCAAAATCAAGACAAAATGCTTTTGAAACAGTTTTCCTGACTGAGGGGAAGATTTATAACACCACTACGCTTAATTTTTGCACAGAGAAGTAAGGAGAATGGGATTTTAGTTGGAAAAACCAATCACAACTCAAAGAATCTTGTTCCATATCTTATCCTCACCAATATAGATATATGTCCTCTTTCTAGTCTTCTGCATTTTGCTTCCATCTCAGCCCACTAGGTGTTATCATCTCTTCCTCAGCTACCCTGATGTTTCCTGTTCCCTACAAGCACAACAAATCATAGGTTGTAAAAGCGTTACCTTTCTTTTTACACAGGGAAATTGAGCCTCCACCACCTTGGTGGGGTCTGCTTTCCTTTCTTTGTTCATTGGCTTATTCTCAGTAGTCTCCTACTGCCCAGCATCCCAGGAAGCAACCATGCTCAGAAATTAACATGATCTGCTGGCAGCTTGGCAGAATATTCCAGGTGGAATATAAAATCTCACCCCTCCACTCCTGTTTTTCTCTGAGCAGAAACACAAAGACTAGAGGTGTCACAGGCCTCCAAGGGACAGTGCTGGCTGCTCAAGGCCTTCTGACCATATCCTTGCTCTCCCATGTTCAACCTCTCCTGAAGTTCAGGAATAATAAAATTCATCAAGGACCCAAATGCTATTTTCAAAACTGACTGAAGGGCCTAATTTGTACTTCAGGTGACGTTTATACTCTCACTGTAAATCCCATAATCTTGTTTAGCCACAACATGTACAAGCTTAGGAAATTGGCCTTTTGGGATAGAGGAGAGCAAGAAGAAGACGGCTGACTTTTTTGAATTTAATTAACTGTAAAAGCCATTTCCAAATTCTGAGTCTCCAAGGCAATAATTTTTTTCACTTTATGAAAACCCTGAAACTTCCTTCCACCTTCTATCAATAGTTCAAAATTAATTGACCCAAAAATTTCATCCATCCTTTAAACAAGTATTCCTGGGAAAACTAATAGACCTCTTTTCCTCTTCTTTTAATATGGAGATATTTTACACGTGTTTTATAGATTGTGCAGGAGGTTCAGAGAATTAAATTTCCCAACTTCTTAGAGTTTGCACAGATGCAAGAATAGTCTGTTCATGGTCTAAGATTCATGATGGCCAATGTAAGGTGGCCATACCTTACTCATGAAGAACTTAGGCAGAACTCACGAATTCAACTGTGGAAGGTTAAAATGCACAGTAAGCAGAAAACGTAGAAACTATTGATTTATTATTGCATAGTTCACTGATGTCTAAAGTTCGGTTTTGATTTTTTTTTTTTATTCCTCAATCTCACCATTTCATAAACCATTGTCAGAATTCAGAGATTTAAATTTTCAATGTGTTGGTATAAAAAAATTATGCATGGTTAAATTATCTTCATTGATTAATAAGTATTCCTAACCCCTATAAGAATCATATTAAACTTTTGAGGCTACAGTAGGAAACGTGACATTAAATACCCAGATCATACAGTAACACTGGAGAAGGTAAACATAGTTCTCAATGGCAGAAAAATGAAAAAAAATAATATTTTAGTCTTGGAAAGCATTAGTGGGAGTGTAAAATTTATATGGGATTTTTCCTAGGCTCTTTACACAGACATAAATAAATAAATAAAAATACTTTCTTCTATCTCATGAAAAGAAAGAAACCAGCTACTAGAGTTGTCCCTAAAGCCATTACATTAAATTTGAAAATATAAATGTCATACTTTAAAAATATGTGCATGTACTTAGCTTGATTAAAAAAAAAAGTCTTGAAAATTTCTTAATTAAAACCTGAAAACAAATGTCAGGGTATATTCTAGCAAGGAGGAAAGAAACAGATGATTTCTCAGAACAATCAGCTTCAAGCTTTTTTACAGATTAACAATGATTTTCATATTAACTATGATTTTCATATTGGATTTCAAGTGTTCACATTAATACAGTAAAAATATCACTTTACTGCCAAAGGTAGAGACTATTAAAATATTGTTATGTGAATTCTAAAACAGATTTTGCCAGTGCTGCTATAGGAAGACACTCTCTAATTTTCTAGGTCTCATATTCACCAGTTCTCAAGCATTCTATAGTGACCGCTTCACACGTATAGGAAATGCCGTACCAGCTGCAAAGGCCCCACTGACACGTGTCTGGTGTGGCCAAGCCCAGCTGGGGGCTGTACCAGGAGCCTCCCCACCACCAGAACACCGCACTCAACATCGGAGTTTCATTTAACCCAGAACTGAATGCACAATGCTCCTCAGTTAAACTCTAATACTTATTCTCATTAGTCTTGCTGGGTAAAGCCATCCAAGTAAACTTCCTCCCTGTCCGTGCCCTGCGGCTAGGCCTTGCAGTGTTGCTGCTCGGTATTTGTCCATTGTCCCTGAATTTATAAGCAGGAGAAATCTCCCGAGTGAGGTTTCCTTACTATCACCTCCTCCCTGATGCCTGTAAATCTTCACAGGATTAAATCAACGTTTCAAAAAGGGGCTGAAAAGTGGTTTTAAATTGAAGGTTTTTGGCAGCCTCTCTCCTCACTCTCTAATGGTGACAAAAACTCAAATGCTTTTAAACAAATCAGTGGTGATATTTTAAATTCCTAAAAGCTTGAGTTCATCCCTATGGAATCCAGAAGAGAAGAAATAATTAGCTGCTATTGTTTTGTGTCAGCAGTATTCAAAATGTGGATCCAGAAAGCAACCATCCTACTTAAAATGAAGCCGTTTTCTTCATGTAAATACAATAAGATCCTTGCAGAGAACTTGCTTCACTCTTTGTCCATGAAATCATACTATTAAATAGCACCACACTAGGTACAATGATGTGGGAATATTAACTATCATCAACAAAATCCCAAACTTGCAAATTTGGGCCACAAAAGGAGGCAAACAATATTTATATTCTAGGTTTTGAACCACAGTTTTTAAAAAACAAGGCTAGAAACCTATTATTATTGAGAACTGAGATCCTTGCACAATTGACTGTTTACAGAGCTTTTTTTTATTTAAATAAAGTACTGTATTATCATATTTGTTTCATAAGAATGGGCAATGCTGATATTGGAAAACAACAGAAGAGCTTACAAAGGGACTGATGAAATCACAGTGACAGAAGGATGATTTTCCCGCCTATCTCCAGATACCATCTTCCTTTGTTATTTAGATGCAGAAGGGATGTGAGACACAGCACAATCTTTTCCTTCTAGAAATCCAGGTCCCCGGAGCAAGTGACATTAGCTACATCTGATATCTAAGGTCTCTTCTGATAGCTAAAGGCCAGGTGGAGGAGACACCAGAGGCTTGCTCTTAACAGGGAAGGTTGCAGAGGTTCTACCGAGGCTGGCCTGGGTCCAGAAACAGTCCCAGACTACACTAATGAGCTAGATGGTGGAAGAGAATAAACCTATTAAAATCCACAAGCACAAAAGTGGGAGGAAACACCTCCTAGACTGCTGGAGGACAGTCTCAGAATTCAAAATGGCTTAGAGGGATGAAATCCTTGCCATGTTTCATACAACCATATGTAGATGCTGCGCTATCAGACACAGAGGTTGGCAAACACCAGGTTAATCTCTAAGGCTTCTTTTTTATATTTTTTTTTGGTCTAGTCAGGCTGTTAGTTTTACAAAATGTGTATTTGTTTGTTTGTTGGTTGGTTTTAGCCCAATTAATTAAGACATTTTAAATCACCTGAGGTTTTGTTAACTTCAGCTACTTAGTGAGAGGGGCAGAATAATCAGCTCAACTATGATTAGAAAAATAATCATTAAGCAGAAAAGCATCTGTACAGCACAGACTGAAATGTGAAGTACATTGAAGTATGGTTGCAAAACAGATACTTATCCCAGGACAGTGCACAAAATACCCATGGCAAAGCCATCTTCCCAGTCTCAGCCAGGTGCGCTGCACCCAGCTTGGATGTTGCCATCTCAGAAGAGATGGACAGCATCTGGAAAACCCAGGGAGCCTCAGCAAGAGGGGTCAGAAGCCTAGAAAACACTATCTATGAGAAAAACCAAATCAACCTTCATAACAACCTTTCAGCTTGAAAAAGAGCTGCTGTAATGGAGCAGTTTTGTTTTCTATGCTATAATGGAAAGGAAATGCTAGGCTTAAATTGCAGAGGAAACTATTCGGTATCCATTAGGAAGGAAAATAATAATTCTTTCTAATACAGAAATAAGAAAAGTACTATCTGGAGGGAATAAGGAATACCCATTGCAGAAGGTGTTTAAGGACAGATTCAGTATGTTCAAGATTGTAGGGCAGAACTACAACTGGATAACCTTTGAATCCATTTCCAGCTCACTGACTGCAAGACGTGCACAGCACACTTTCAGCCTTCAGAAGGGCCAAGATTTTAGCCTACATATTCTCCCTTCCTGCAGTGGAATGGTTTAGGACACAAGTAAGGAGATTAAAATACCAAAACAAAAGCATCTAGTACCATTTTAGCTGCCATGAGTATCCAAGGAAATTGCATAGGGCTGGCAGGTTGGACACAACCTACACGAGATCTGTGACCCTCTGGAGCAGCAGCTGGCGGAAAAGGAAAGGAAAATCAGGAGGAAAGGAAAAGTTGCAAAAGTAAAGACAGCCAAATGCCAGGCTGGGACTAGGAAAACTGTCCTGCAACATTTATTTAATAGGTCTTAATATCTAAATATTAATCTATTTAATAGATTTTAATAGACAATCTTCATCTTAAATCCAAGAACTCTGCGTACTTCTTTTGTAAAATTGACTAAACCAAGTCTATTTTGGTTTTGTAAGAAATTGGGCTTTTCTAGAGTCTCCTCTAGAAAACTAGGACTAGAGTCTCCTCTAGTCCAACAAAAAACATTCTACCAGGGTGCTGACTGTTCACACTGAGGGCTTTATTATGTCATCCTGCTTCCCACGGCGAACAGTAATTAAACAAGAATGCATGTTTACATGGTGACACTATAGAAGTTCAGTATGGCAGTAGTTTAATAAAACTTATCTCCCTCCCATATCCTCCCAAGCACTCAAATTCATCCCTGCGTATGTTTTAACAGTTGCATTAAAGGACTTGAGAGCCGCAGACAGCAGATGGTGTCCACCTGGTGTCCACCTGGAGGTGTAATAAGTACAATTGGAAAAGCTTTTAGTCCTCCTTATTCCCCCAGTCCTACTGGTACCATGTAATATTCTTTTGATTTAATTAGAATTTATTATAGAAAGGATTGGGTTTTTTTTTCAGTTTTAAAAAGAGCAAAAAATTTTAAAAGTATATATTTTGAAAGAACATTCTCATGCACACAATAGCTGGTTAACTTTTTTTGTTGTAGGTGTCTGTTTCCTTTGCATTTAGAAACTTTTAGATTACGCTAAGTCCCCACTGTACCTCAAAGCAAAATTATCCCAGTTCTGCAAAAAAAACCAGTGATAAATGGCTTCCTCATGTATTGTGCAGTGGTGAAATATGAGAGTGTATTTAATATAAGTTTCAGTGAGAAAATTTATGTAAATGATTAAAAGCCTTGTACGTTTTTGATGTTTGAAATCAAAATGAATATGTGTATAAATTTTGGGACTGGAAACCTGCTTTTTTAATGGTAAACTATATGTTAATTGAAAAAACCACAATCTGACTTTCCTTTTTGTACATAGAATAATTTTTAAAAAGCCATATACCCTCGTTTAAGAAATGTGACTACATGTGCTTCAGAATGAAAGCACATTTGGAATCGAGGGGGCAGAATCTGCAAGCACAAGAATTGAGGATATTTTGCAAGAAAAGCAATTTATAAGAATGGTCATGTAGGAAATTCTCTTGTGCATTTCTTTTGCTTGTAAAAAGATCATATAATCCATATATTTCAGGCAAAAGCAGATGACCTTTGTTGGCAATGCCACCCAAAGCTATTAAAAACAAAATAGGAGTAGGAATTCACCTCTCCTTTGCATTTTTAGCAGCATGGGCAATGGAAATCAATTAAAATTTAAAATGTGGCAACAGCATACTTATGGGTAAAATGCTTTCATATGTAAAAACACTAACAGGCATAAAATTAAACTACTTTTATTTTTGTTGACAGCCCATACTGCTTTCTGAATTGCTACTCAGTAAATGATTCAATATTTGGCTTTCAAACACTGCAGGCAATTTCTTCCCTTAGAACTGAAATTTAAAATCAGAATACAGAGGTTTTGTAACTCATCATTTTTATTTAGAATACAAACAAACTTCTATAATGGAGTTTATTTTGCATATGAGAATTGGAAAAGCTTTATTTTATAAATTTTGAAGTAAAGCACAAGAAAGATACCTACTCCAGTACTTGTTTATCCAAGTTAGTCTTCATATCAATATTTTTAAAAATATAATACATAGTCTAAACCTCACTTTTATATACATAACTGAACATACACACATATGTAGCAGCTAGAAGATAATTAAGCAACTCCTATTTGGGATGATAATTTTCGCAAATATCCAGTTGCTTCTGGAAGCTTATAGAGATTTCCGTTCAGATAAACATGTATCTTAAAATCTAACAAAGATAAAAAAGTTTAGCCTGACATATAACCTAGATTATCAACAATGCTGATTGTTGATTTTTGCCGTTTGCCCATTCATTTTCAAATATAATAGCTCTCACAGGATCTCAGTGGATCTTATGACAAATGAAGCACTAAATGGTTTAGTTAAAAAAAAAAAAGAGAGTATATGAAGATATGTTATTCCACCAGACATTTTGCACATAAAGCATTTGCATTGAAAGGCAGACCAGGTGATATGGCAGCCACTCTCTTCTTCTGCTTCTCCAGAGTTCCTTCTTCCCTGAAACTACGGGCCATTGATGAAAATTTCCTTGCAAATATATAAACTATCCATACCAAGGCAGTGCAGGCTAGCCATTTACGCTATAAACCAACAGGCCTGAGATCATGTTGTTGAACATAACTAGGCAATATTTTTAGGCAAGTTTATTCTGAGTTAACAGCAAAGCTGCCTTGGAGGCAGTGTGGGGGAAGGGAGGGAGTGAAGGATGGAGGAAGGCCTCCCAGCAAACAAGGCGCAAGATACTGATGGTCCTCAGCTCGCAGGAGTGCATATGCCCCATCAGGCGCCACGGGAAGGCTCAAATGGGAAATAGGAATCAAAAACCTGATCATGAAAAAAAAAGCTCAGAAAAAGCAGCCATTTCATTAGTCTACTTCAGTGTCTGAGCATGCATGGGCTGCGCTGTCCAGAAGGATATTGAGCAAAGTAAGAAACTCAACCCTGGCAAATATTCTGGTTTGTACAGGCCTGATAGTGGAAGTAGAAAGTTAGAATAACATCTTCCTTAGGATTCCAGAGGGTGCTGCCCTTTGTGCTGTTTGCCAGCCTCATAAGGAACATTTCTGATGTGAAACATTACCTGTCATTTCTCATAGTTCTGTTTATTTAAGACACACTACCAGGCATGCACACTTTTACTAATCTGAACAATCCCAGAGGGATTAATGTATTTTGTATATATTTTGTATATAATGTAATTATGTATCTTAATGGTCTCCCCCTTGCCTCTTGGTGTGGATAAAACTAACTAGGTGGTCAGATGATAGGACACCACTAATGGTATCCTCTCTAAAATGAAAAGAGGCTGTCAGAAAAGCAAATTGCCCTATTAATTTCATCTACACATCCCCATTGAGTCCAGTGCCCACAACCCAGGATTTATGCATTTATCCTGATTCCCACATTTCATTGCTGCTTCAACCCTGAAAAGATGCCCTATCCAAAAGGCAGAGAAGAAAAACCTAGGAGTGGTACATAGCAAATCGCTTCATAACACAGTGTTTAATGAACAAATATTGATCTTTCTGAGAGATACCATTTGCACTGCACAGTAGATCCCTCTCATGAAAAAGAGGCAAGCCTCCCTGTACCTGTAGTTCAGAATTTGAAATATCTGATCTTATTCACAGTATATGCTTTACTAGTATAAACTCCTTCTTGAAGTCAAATGCTGCCAAGGGTATACCTTCTTGGGCACAGTGCGTGAAACTTTACTTGTTCCTAGTCATAGGACTCCTTAAACACATCTGTCCTTGTTTGTGAAAGCACTGCCACCTGGAATTTAATTCCTGTGACTGGCTGGTGGGGTGGAAGAAATGCTCTCAGTTTCTCTTAGTCTCTTTTGCTGGTTCCTAATTATTTTACTGGGAACAAAAGAAAAAAGTTGGTACCTCAGCACAAGCAGACATTTTATAACTCTTTCAGTGACTAGCTCTCACTGACATCAAGGGGAGCTTTCCTGAAATCCTTTGCAGAGACTGAACATCTCTTTCAGCTGCAAAACATCAGCACCAGCTCCTGCTCCAGCCTTTGGTATAAGTATCTGCAGTGATTTACAGAAAAAGGCCAAGTTTCAGAGAGTGGAGCATGAGGCTATTGCACTCCTCTGGGAGAGCACTTACTAGACTATGTGGGACTGAACATGGGATGCCAGGAGATGTTGCAGATCTGAATAAGGGCTTATCATAATGGAGCAAAATGCCAGGGAATGCATATGAGTGTGCCCAGGCTTAAGAAACACTCCAAAATCTTTTCCATGTGACACAAGTCACACCTGGAAGATCGTTGCACCTTGCAAACACTCCAGGGAATGAAATCAAGGCAGCAAATAAATGGTCCCCACCCTTCAGATGCCCCCAAAGGACAGACATTGATTTATTGAAACCTGTTTAAGACCTGGTGGTAGTTGTCCATCCTATATAGAAGACACTCCAAAATTATGGTGATGAAGTAGCAACAGAAAAGTCCTAAAACAAATCAGCAGGAATTATGGTACTTAGAGGGCAGGAAAAGGATAGAAAATTTGCACAAGCAGGAGAATAAAGAGGTGAGGCAGGAATGATGCAGAAGGAAATGGGATTGAACAGTGGGAAGACGGTCTAAATGATTTCTGCCTGCTCCAAATAACTTTTCAAACTCAAACGCAGATGTCAGTGCTTTTCTATCCATATTCCTGAAGAAATCTTATGGAGCCTGCACAGTGGAAAGCCCCCTTGCATGCTACTGCAGGTCCTGGGTGTGAGTTCCTTGGAAGGTGTGACAATATTGCTCTGGCCAGCCCTGCAGCATGTGGAGCCTGCAGTGGAGCTCCTGCCCCAGCACCATCTGGGCAGGTGACAGCACCAGAGACTCCCACAGAACTGACAGCTCTTCAAAGACTTTTCAGGGAGTATGGAGAAAAAAGGTGCAGGTTTTTCTGAGGCTAAGTTGGTGTGGTCTACAGCCAGTTACACTCTGTAGAGAGTTAGTGTCTGCTTCTCTTAAGTGCTGAACCCTTAGCCATTCCTGTTAACTTCCCACAAACCAAAGAAGTCTTTGAAAATGAAGGCATCACCATCAAAAATACTTTCAAAAAATAAAGCAAAAAATGAAGGAAGCTTTCCTGGGACAAAACCCGGAAATAGTGTCCCAAGGAGACCCTACAAGTGTTCTTTGGCATTAAGTGTTGATATCTGTCAAAACACAGCAGACAGCAGAGACAGCGGTGGGGCTGGAGGGGAAGGGGGTGACAGTGCCATGCTGCACACCTGTCTCCTCCTATTACCTCCCATGAGCAGAAGACAAACCTGAAAAGGCCTAACTTGGCCTTCACAAGTGAGCCACTGAAACCCAATGCACTGTGCCATAGCCAGTGACCCACTCGCCCTGTGCACGCTGCCTCTGAACAACACAGCAAGAGGGATGCTTGGTGCAACAAGTCTGAATGTTTGCCATTTTCACACTTTCAGGAGCAAACACATGGACAAACACACAGATCCCACAAGAGAATCCTCTTCAGTTACAAAGCAAAAGACCATTACAGGACGGTGTCAATATGGAACATCTAAACGATTTACATAGGAGCCATTTTAATTAGGGAAATAAAACAATCCACTAAAGATTAGCAGTGCAATGTTAACGTGAAATAACAAGACAAAAAGAAGCAACTGAACACGCAACTAAGTTAGATCCTAATGGATAAACATAGGAAAGGACAATTCATATTTTCAGTTTACCATATAGCTAGGCATTACAGCAGAGCTGATACACAGAACTATTTGCAGTGTCAGTAAAATATTGCAATATCTATTTAAGGCATAAAGTAGTGATTAGCACAGAGCAGATTCCTAGTTGTTGCAAACAGTGTAGCTTTAGTAGAAAGTCAACAGAATTATGTTAAATTGTAGCAGTTGAGGACATCATCTGAAAAAAGCACGGAGCTCCTAATTTGTGGTGTGGTTATTTGAAAACAATTCTGCAAAAGAAGTTGGAAGAAACAGGACTGCATTTTACTATTTGATTTAAACTCAGGAGGTTTTAAAAGTGGGAATGTGAAAACAAAAAGCCGAGAAAACAAACCTTTTGGCAATGACATTTGACTTATACAGCAACAACTACAAAGGAGCTGCATTCCTTGTCCCGTACAAAAAGCAATAGGAATGATTAAGCATTAAAACACATACATGTAACACACAAGAACACAAATAATCATCCAAGAGCTCGGAACTGTGTCAGGATCACAAATGTGTGAGGCAAATAAATACATTGAAAAGGTTCATCTGATACCACATCAGGGAATGTTCAAGGCAAGGTTAAAACATTTCTAAAAGGGAGAGGATTTCCTTTCTCCGGCCAGCTGCAATGTTTCATTTTCCCAGAGCAATGGAGGCGAGAGGGGCAATGATGCAGCACACACAAGGGCACCCATCCTGCTAGCAGACTCAGCAGCTACAAGCAAATCTCTCAGCTCAGAAACTGGGATTTTGCACTTAAGAACATCACTTGCACGAAATCCCTCCTGCCTTTTACTGGTAAGGGCACTGGAAAAAGCCAGCATTGCAAACAGAACATTGCAGCCATAGCAACAAGCAATTCAACACTTAAACACTTCAACAGACTAAACAGTATTTTCTTTCTGGTTTTATAATTTCACGGTCAATAACTCACCATGAGCACTTTACTTGTCTAGCTTGTTAATGTCTCAAAACCAATCTCCTTTTAATGCTTCAACCAAGAAAACCTCCTAACCCAAACTAAAATAGAAGTATGTGTATACAGGGAGAACACTTCAAAAATTAAACTTTTTTTTTTTTCCCTTTTTGGAAATTGGTATAGAACGATGGAGAAGAACCCAGGTTCTGGCTTCTTAAACCAAGCACTAGCACTTTATTAGCATTGTACACTAAAGCTGAGATTTAAAACACCTAACAATTTAGGACCTGCAACAATATCTCTGAGTAATGCCCAAACAGCACAGGAACTCCAGTGGGAAGTCTCCTTGACCCTCATTGACTGTAAGGAATTTTTTTAAAAATATATTTTTACTGCTATCAATTTTGGTTTGAAAACCAAAATTGAAGGCTAAAACATCATTGATGAAATTTAACCCTGTTAATTAGACAGCTTCACTTCACAGCCAGTAAGAGTCTAATATTGCCCTAATAAATGTATGGGGTTTTTGGAAAGTGTCATGCATGAATGCAACTGAAATTGTGCCTTTTTTTTTTAACTTTTAATGGCATCAGATTCAATATCTGCAAAAGAAATCACTGTTTTCTCAAAGGCAAGAATCTGAAATGCCTATAAACTACTGATTAAAGCATAAGGGCTATGGAAAACTGTTTTTCTCTCCAAGCAGACTAAATAACGTCCACAAGAATTTTAATGCTCAACAAAGGTGTTGACCTTAACAAATTAACTTAGTAATCTAATTATCCAAAACTTTTGTTACCTTTTCCTATCTCTTTAAAATTTTTATTCTTCTTTACTGCAGTGCAAAAATTTAATTTGAAGGAATCTGTACACACGCTTTCAGAGCTTCAGGGCTCATCCTGCCTTCTTGCCACTAGAAGCAACTTAATTGCAGCATAACCCCACAATTCATGGATGTAGGCTTTGTTGTTTGACCCTACAACTTGGCTGTGAACTCAACTTTGCTAGCAACACATGCTGAAAAACTCCATAAATGACAGTGAAGGACAGAGCATGAAACAGACACAGAAATGTGTTAACATGTTCAGGAGGAGCAGGGACCTTCTCCAATCCCTGTTTATTTGGATTATTTTTGACAAGTTGCACTAATATCTATGGAGTTAATGTGCCGTGTAAGAGACAGTTACTCAGCGTTATGATTTTTTTTAAGCTCCACTGGTCACACAGTTGTCCTCTATGAATATTTTTTGTTTGTTTGGAATACTTCTTGAACTTCTTTTCCTATAAATTGCAATGTGAGGAACTGGGGAAAATACCCTCTTATTTTTCAACTTCTTACATCTTCTGGGCTGTCTTGTGACCTGGATATTACACAATCACAGCTTGACCCTGCACTCCAGGATTTACTTAGTGCTTTTTACAGCCCAGATGGAGATGTCTGTAAATCTTACTAAGTATGTCCTGAGACCTACATGTGTCGGTGGAGGAGGACAGTATGCAAGGGGAAGTGTGAAGAAAGCATGGAAGCAAAATCCATTTATAACTAAGAATTACAAGTAGGAGGTGGTTTGAGACCAGCCTCCCGGGAAGTGATCAACAGAGGTCATGCATCACTCTGTCTGATTATTAAGCCTTACACATAAGGCAGATCAAAGAGGTGTGTGTCACAGGGGACCTGGTAAAACACAGGGGATGTTGAAAGACTGTTGGGGTTTTTTGACAGGAAAAACAACCTCTATGTTACACAAACAGGACTCTTGAAAAGCCACAGAAATATCCCATACTTACTTTTATCTTCCTGGTTTTCTTCTGCTGCTTTGCCTTCCTCTTCCTCCTCCTCCTCCACCTCCTTCTGCTGCACTTCTTCGTGGTGATCAGCGGCACCGACTGAAAGGCTCTGGCAGCAGTGGTTGAACCCGCTATCCCGAGGCAGAGTGAAACTTCGGGGCTTTCCCCCATTCCCATTCAGCGCTTGCATCCGCTCACCCTCCACGAGGGGGAAGGGGCCATAGTGGTCTTGCAGGTGGCACTTCTGGGTGGGCAAGGTGGACTGACGCCGGTGCTCGGGGGAGACCACGGCCGCCTCGGAGAACACGGAGTCCTCCAGCGGCAGCGTCTGCAGGTAGTGGAGTCCTGAGCTCGTCAGTGGTGTCTCTATGAGGTCCTGCCAGGAGCGCCGCTGGCTGGCCGTCTTGCGCACCGGCGAGTCGGTGGCACTCCCCGCCGCCTCCGGGCGAAACTCCTCGTGCGACGACTGCGACTGGGAGGTCTCCGTGGACGAGAGCCGGCTGTGTTTCGGCTCCACGTAAGGGCTTGTGCAGCTCATCTGCAACGGCAGCAACGGAGCAATCTTCAGGTCAACGTAGGCTGAGACCTACTGCTAGCAATGATCACCTACTTCTCATTGTCAGGGATGGCACCCAGCTTAGCAATGAAGGCACACACTTTTAACCTGCCCTGATCAGAACTTTAAGGCATGCGCACAGCTACGCGTGTCACACCTGTGGGCCAAATACTAATACTTAGTCATAATAATTATTCATGATAATTAGTCAAAATTAGTCATAATTAGTCAAATTAGTCATAATAAATATCCTTATTATGTCCCTCAGTCTAGAAAATAAGACAACGCAATTACTCGGGGAAAACTTTGCAGATTATGGCACTATGGAAGATATAGAAGAGATGCATCTGGTCATTTAAAAATCTTAAAAGTGCCATTCAAATGCCTGCTCTCATCCTATCTTGCTAAAAATTTCTTTGGCATCATCATTACAGTGCTTCAGTGCAGCTCAAAAATCTAGGATTTTGGAAGATAAAGTATTGCATTCAGATTAAAAACATCATGAACAGTCTCCTACCCCAGACTTTCCTAATTTTTCAATGCAAATTTTTGCATTTTAAAAACTGTATTCAAGTGAGGTACACTAGTTAACATTGTCTGAGTATATAGACATGAAAATTAAAATTGCCAGTTCAAAATCCATACCCTGTTTTTATACCAACAGATGCTTCAAGGAGAAAACAAAAAACAAATCGCCTTTTGTTCTAATTTGTAGAGAAACCTACTTTTTCACAATGACAGAACAACTGGTATTGCTGTTTGGGATGTGAGAGAACATTTTTATGTTGGTATTTTTGTGGGAATTCAAGTGTAATTTGTTACTGTAAAGCTTCACAGCACAACTGTTGTGCCTTAGAGAAGAGTCTGTGTAGTTACTGAGGTAACAACATTTTGTCAGAGAAGAGGATAAGGAGGAGGTGAGAGATAGCATGGATGAGTAGGGTACCATCATGAACGAAAAACAGGAAGAAAGAATTCTGTAGCTTAATCCATTTTGTACAGCAATTGGGATTATAAATCCATGTTCTCTATGAACCAGTGGAAATAGTAATGAAGGCTTTGCAAGTCAGCGATGCGTGTTACTTAACTGATGCCTTAAGTCAAGTACTGACTCAAAAAACGTCCTAGAGAGTGCCCTAATGTGCACATGCACGTGCTTTTAATGGAAAGAGTAGGTAGAAGTGACACTTTATGTAGTCATTGTTGCAGGTGACTTACCGAAGGAGGCCGTGGGTATGTGTCATACGGGGGCGGTGGGCTGTCTTGCTTGGGTGTCGATGGAGTGTCGGCTTCCTCCTTATCACTCTCACTCCAGTAATCTACAAGTTACATACAGATCAGATGAAAAACTACTAATACATTTTGATACTCCGAGACTCGCTTTCACAAAAGCAGCTGGGAACTCCACCCCTAATATTACTGAGAGTAAAACACCAGTCAATGCTGACTCTGTAAACATTAGTTGCTGTAATTTGGAATTGCTTTAATCTAAAGAGGGAAAATCCAAAACACTATGGAGTATACACCGCCCCATTGCAGAGATATCAAACAACAACCTGCAAAAGAAGCACAAACTTAACTCTTGTACACACCTTATAAATATAACATGCATACAGAATACTCTTCATACAAATATCAGATTTTCAAGTATTTATACAGCCATCAAAATAATAATGATTGGACATTTGACTGGAAAATACTGAGTGTATTTTTTTAAAATACAAAAAATGTAACTTTCAAAATTCTTGTTGACTGCAAGAAAACATCAACAAATGTAATTAACACCAACTGGCAAATCAAACAAGTAACGTGACTAACCAATGTGTGCTTTTTCTAAACATGTTCCCTGTTGTATACTACCAGTTACACAAGTTTTTCAATTCAAGTTCTAATAACAAACAGATGAATTTAAATAAGACAGAAAAACTTTACATCATATATTTGCTTCATAAAACAGCTGCTGCCCTGTGATCCATGCAAGAACATAAAGGTGATATGGTAAGGAAAATCACAACAATATTTAAGCAGAGGGTTCCAGAAGGCTGATGAAAAAATAAGGACACAGAGCTTGTGGGCTAAATTTAATAAGATATGGGGTCTCATTTTGTCAGAAAAACAAGTCTTGGCCAAGCACATTTCATGTTTGGCAGCTTGTTCAAAAGGAAAACATGGATGAATGTACCACACAGAAATTTCTATTTATTTTGCTGCAAATATTTTTGAAGCAGAACAGCATCTAATTAATGGACACTGGACCTTAATATTCCTTACAAAATAAAACTACTTAACTGCTGACTCAACTCAAGATGGATAACTTTAATGTTTCTACGGGTTATAAGACTTATGCAAAAATTCCTATCGCCACTTTGTTTCTGACTGTATTACCTTCTACTACTTGGGTAAATAGTTGTGCAACAGGACACTTTGGCTCAGATTATTCACAGACTAATCACAGGCAATTTTCACTTCACCCAGTAAGTGTTCAATGAACTGCATGACCTAGTACTTTCTCTTTAACAGAAGAGGAGAAAAAGATTGATTGTTGCTTCATAAACAATCTAAACCAAAAATCCAAGTTAGCACAACATGTCATTTTGGCTTTAATGATTTTGTTACCATGATGATTATTGTATTGTATGATTAATGACCTGCTGTACCTAATCTTGTTCAAGTTTCAAAAGAAAAACTTACCTTAAAATGACACCTACTTGAAATAGCTGTCGCTAAAATGCTGTATATTTTTAGATTGCTGTAATGGCGGGGGCAGCCCTACTTAGGAATTTTTTTTTTCCAAGTGGTAACAACTATTTTAATCCTGGGTCTCTTGATTCGCTTTCTGCAAGCTTACAGATGAGAGAATCTCTTCAAATGGTATAATAAATAGCAAAAACAAAGTTTTCATGACTATGAAATAAAAAATTACAAAAAATATTGCCTCTAGGAATCTGAAAATAATGAATCTTTGGTGAACAAAGACTAAATCAGAGAAAATGCTTTTTAAAGTCACTCCTAGTTTTAAGAAAACTTGTTTCCAGCAAGTCAAAACACCTGAAAATATTGGCATATAAGCATGTTTGTTCCTATTACAGCAAAGTCTAATGGCATGACATGTGGTGAGAGACCTGTCAGAACTGCATCACTCAGTGAGATTTCTGCAGACTTAGAGCTCAACTGTTTATCCTGAAAGTAAAATTTAGCAGCCTCGTTGCAGATTCCAGCTTTGGCTAAAAATACAAAGATGTTCTTGCTGTCAAACCCTCATGCAATAAAGTACTGTATGATAACACTTTTGCACACCTTACCTCAGACAGGGAATTCTGCTGGCAACCTATGGCTTGTCTAGAAAAATTCAGCAGTAAAAGGGGTCAACTTCCAGATGAAATGTATGAAAATAGCCTCCCACCAATTTTTGAAAGTGTTCTGCTTTTGACAACTGACTCACTAGGGTCTATCTAAAATGTGTATATTGCTATTGAACAGTTGCTATATTTCTCTCTGCAGATTTTGTCCCATTCAGTGATGGACAAGCTCAATGCATCAGGAGCATCTTGAAAGCTTTCTGAATGAGCAACAGACTGCATATATTTTATATAAACCAACACTGACCTGCAATTTGCCAATTAAATATTTTCTATTTATATAAGCAAGTATTTTTTTCTCTGATTTTATATGACTGGAAAGTATATAACTTCTCCATCCAAGGAAGTCCCTTAGCATATTGCTAACCTTCTTTGTATTTAATATGGAAAGTTGATGGTATTTTTTATAAAACTGTTCTGTACAGAATGTGACATTTTATTCAGCAGTACACCTACAATTCAGTGATTTGTGCATCTCTAAGGCACCTGGAATATATTTATGCACTTCAGATTCAGAAGCATTCAATTCTTAATTGAAATAGGTTTGACAACTACTGTTGAATTGTTTCAGAGGTATTATAAAGGTTTGCTGCAAAGGGCTGAACTGAACAGAAATAAAAGACCGTTTGTAGAATCAAATATGTCGATGACAATTGGTACGGTCACTGAATATAGAAAATTCCAGCTTCACAGTTTTTATAATTGCAAAAATGTTTGAAGCAATAGACAGGTTTTACTTTGCTAACCTGATGCCTCTGCTAATCAGAGACACAACAGAGGTGTCCAAGGATAATCCCCAGAGACATAAAAACAGCATCTGGCAGTGAGGGGGGAGTGTGATGCTTATTCCCACGCTAAACAAACACAACTAAGCAACAAAAAGTGGATATAGTTTTACTTACCATATATGATAAATCAGTTTGAGTGAATGGCATTAGAGTGGTAATAAAGAGCTCTGTTATTGCTCAGGATACAAATCAGGATACTTACAAGTAGTAAGTGGGGTCTCATTGCTTATCTTCAATAGGGAGACATTTTAATAATAGGTAACATGAGGCCTGAATCACATGATCTTATGTCTGGAGATGGATCATTTACTATTTTATTAAGCAGTGATTGCTTGGTAGCAAAAATATTTCTCCACATCCATCTGGATTTTGAAAGGTGTATCATGTCTGCAATTGTGCACTGGGTCACTGTTAGCAGAACTGTTCATACACCTTTTCCCTAACTGTCCCACATGTTACTGTAATGCTAGTGCCAACCTGCTGTCAATAAAAGTTTGAATTTGGCTTTCAATGCTAACATGGAGGATTTCCTAGAAGTCTCCAAGATTCAGAGTTTTTTCACAGCCTCTTCTAGCAGTGACAGATGGTATACAGGTCCCTCCAAACTGGTTATTGTAGTACTGCCTGGGGAGTACAGATTCCCAAAGTGATTTTGAAGTCTGGTGAGGCACCGAGAACATGACTGGAGGAACAGTGAGCATGGTGCTGCTACCCTGGGCTGTGTGAATGCAGAGGGCCTGGTGTTATGAATGACATGATGTGCCAAGGACCATACCGGATTAAAACAGGGTGTGGGCACCGCTCCCGCGATAAGCATCTGCACTTACTGAAAGATATGATTAGAAATGAGGCAACAGCATGTTCGACCTAGTTATGCGTGAGAATGACGGAATGCCCAAAAAACCTTCCCACGCTACCACTGAATTACGGCAGTATGCTGTAAGTCACTGCTCTTCGGCTGCAGGCTGATCCCTCTAGGATGCTGTGTGGTGAGGCAATCAGGGCATGAATCAAGGCAGACATAATTCTCTGATGCTGTCTTTTAATCTCCTAATGTTACAGAATATCCTTCTCTCTTGACGTTTCCGCCTGGCTGCCGAAGTCACTCTTACTCATTACTGGGGAAAGGAGTATTTTGCACAGTGTCTCCCACAAAAATGGCACTGTGGCAACACATTGCAGAGAGAGAGACCATGCGCACCTTCCTCCTCATGGTATCAGACCAGAAGGTCAGGGCTAAGGCTGCTCTCACATAACTTGATACAGAACTATGACTTTGAGGGTCAAGGAGGACACCATGTGGCAAATTTTGAAGCCTAGTAATAGTTGTTTGAATGCAACTCCCCCTGAAAAATGGTTAGAGATATAGTCTTTGTAAACAAAAGACTAAATATATTGGTTCTGCAGCTCCAAGCTATAAACTGTTGGGGCCAAAAGACGGAACCTTCCTGATGAAGGCAGCAGAGCCGCAGAATTAAAACGTGAGGTTTTGACTTGGTGGGCAGCAGGCAGTTAGGCATTTGGATAAGCTCTGGACCATCACGACCACTGCAATTTTCTGTTGCATGCTGCCAGATATAGTTGTAAAAAAGAGCATGGATTCAAAAGTCCACTGTTTTCCAAAGCAGCTAGTTGAACAGGAATACTTTTGGGCATCCATGTCACTGGCAATTCTAGGAAACAAACTCTCCAACACAATTGAGGACTGACCCTTACCCTTTCCTCTCTATGAATAGGATTTGTACTGCAGCAAACTAAAGCAAAGCAATTAATTTTTTATATGTAACTTTTTTGAACCCATGAAATACTCAACTTTAAAAATAAACAGATGTAAATACTGTAATCCTGCAATTCCAAATGAAATGCCAACAGGGCTTCAGCACACACCTCAATATAGCAAAACAAGTAGAAATCACAAAAAATTAAATGCCCTTAAAATTAAAGTCTTTAGGGAAAATCCAATTATGTTAACAGGCTTTAGAAGAATGGTTTTGTTCCTGAGACCAATTTCATGCATTCCTGCCCCTTGTGAATTCAAACACTAAATGCAAGGTTAATTTTTTCTTTCATTTTGCAGATTTTAAAGTTTCTTCTTATAGGTGCCACAGACTCCTTGGAATCACATACTGGAGCTTACTGGCAGTATATTTGCTGCTTTTATCTACCTTCTGAGGTGTCCAGTGTCTGTGGACCAGAATCTGAAGGAGCTAATAAAAATTCCCAAGGGAGATAGAATTCTCTAAATCAACACAGTGACACCCATGTGTGAATTGCCCTCAGATGAGGAGAGTGAGGCATGATACACAGCAGGGGAAAAAAGAACAGATGAACTCGTGATACCAGCCGACACAAGAAACCAAAATAACAACACGTTACCTTGCTCTTGTTTGATCCTCTCTCTTTCTGCATAGCCAGCAGCAAGCATGTTAATTCTGTTTAGCCATCTGAAATAATATTAAAAAAAAAAAAAAGCAGTGATACCAATCCAGGCTCTTAATTTTTGGGTACATTTCAAGGAAAAACAAAGTGAGAAGCATCTGAAGGAGATTTGGGATTGTGTTGTTTTTCATATTAGACAGCTGTTTCCTTTGATACTCTCACTCAGGGAGTCTCCAAAGATCTATGATTTTGCTGTTGAACAAATTGTTTTCACAGCAACGGTTTTATTTCAAATGGAAAACCATGTATGATGTCAAACACCTGTAAAATAAAGGATTTGGAGATAATGAAAGAGCTATTAAATCTGCTGTTCACAGATATGCCATCACACCAATACTCCTGCTGTTCTGATTTCTTAAGAATAAACACCACTTTTTTAGAAATTTACGCAATATTTTAAGGTCTGAATTGGCAACTTAGCAGAGGAACAGAGCAGAAACCAGCAGTCAAAAGAACAGGTTCACTCCCAAATAGACACTGAGGTTTAATTACGCTATTATGTGGTTTAGAGCTTACCTACAGTGTCAAGTACAAAGAGAAGGAGGTACGCCGGAATTCACTTTTTGTGTTTGTGTCAGAGAAGCAGGGGGAGAAAAGACAGTTGCCTCAATGCAATTCACATGTAAGGCTTTAACCTCAACTTAGATTTGAAAAAATGTTTCCATAAGCTGCACAAATTGAAAAAAACCCCAAACTATTGCTATTCTTTTCTAGCAGGGCTGTCATTGCCAAGCATACACTCAACTGCATGTAGCAATGCACTGCTTCAACCTTCCCTATTTCCCCACGGGGCTCTCAGTGTATTCATTATCCAAATGCCTACACTAAATCAGACACTCCATCAACAAGGTTTTAAAGCTCCATGACAATTTCCCATGCCTGCCCATTCCATGGTAAACCCGGAATTATTTAC
This sequence comes from Scolopax mira, assembly GCA_004320125.1. Classification (NCBI taxonomy): domain Eukaryota; kingdom Metazoa; phylum Chordata; class Aves; order Charadriiformes; family Scolopacidae; genus Scolopax; species Scolopax mira. The sequence continues at coordinate 106,701 of BJBW01003957.1, forward strand.
TCCAGTCATCCCACAGTCAGGATTTGACAGGCCTGTTTTGACAAGCTACCGGCTTGCAATTTTACTGCTGGGGTTATACAGGACAAGTGAAGTCAGGTTTGCGTTTTCTTCAGGAACATGAAACTCCCATTTCACAAAACTGTGCCTGATGGGTTTCATTTGCATACTGTATGCACACAGACAGGATGTAGTATTGTCTCAACAAGCAGGACACCTTTGTAATCACTCCTGTGCACTAGCCTTCAAGACACTTCAGTGCAGGGTAAGCAGGCATCAGGTTAAAAAATACAGTTGCTCTCCTCAAAATTAACTCCTGTCACTGTCCTTCCAGAAATGGTGACTATTGTATGATCTGTAAATCACATAAATGGTCCATAAATCGTTGTACATTGAGAAGTAAGCCAGAGGTTTACTCCTGAAGTGATTACAGAATACTTTATGTTAGCACAGAATCAAAATTTCTGCCAGAAGAGGGAAGCTGAAGAAGAGACTTGAAATTTCAGTTGTAGTTTTTAGGAAGTGCCATATACTTATAAAAGTAACTGGCACATAGGACCAGAAATTCAACAGATCCTGTCTCAGACAATGATTCCACATTTTCACAGCAGGAAGGTGGTCCACTGCAAAGCTATGCAGGTTCACACTGCTGATATGTGAAGGCTTTCTTTAGGGGAAAAAAGCTCAGCTGTCTCGACAGCTCTGCCAGTCCCGATCAGAGGCACCGAGGCAGGAACCTCCCCCAAAGCACTCCAGTCTCGTGCTGCCACAGACTTGTCCGTGTCCAAAGGGTAAAGCAGCAGCAGAAGACAAGCGCCTGCCCTGTCAAATGGCATGGCAGACAATGGAGGTGGTTCCCCATTCAGCTCATGGCTTACCATGCCTCAGCACAGCCACCCATGGAACCCCCTTGGACAGGGCTGCTGACCACAAAATATTAGATGGTATAACTAACTATAAAGGTTATCCTGTTGGAAAACTTCATTCTGTCCTAAATATGAGATAATATTTTGTGTTAAGTGTGCATGAGACTGAGATAACCAATTAAGTTAACAAGCATTTAATTGACTGTCAATTGATAATGCTCACAACTATGGTAGATGATTGTTTCCAGAGCAAATTTTATTTCCTGAAAATTATGATCTAATGTTAACCCAGGAAATATATAGCAGTCTGAGAGAGAGACAGCAGACTGACTTCACATTTAATGAATTACTACAACTCCTGATCCGTGTCATGGTTTGGAATATCACCTGCAGTGCCTGTGGGGTGGATGTGAAGGTACTGATGTGTCTGTAAACAGGTAATGGCCACAGCTTTTGAGTGATTTGCTAGTTTAGACACTAAAAGAATGGTATTGACCTCTTCTGCATATTTTCTGCTATGTGGCTGCTAAAGCTTCTTTAGATATTTAGAGAATTAATATTGTTTTAATACAGCATGGCTAGAGTTATGGTTCATTGAAGTTAGAATTGTATAAGAAATCCAATGTGCTCAGTTTGTATCACAGGGAAATGTAAAGATCTCCTACTGAACAGAACAGGAGTAAAACATGCCAGCTTTACAATGCACTGGAGACAAAAGTTCTGAGCATACAGCTATAGAAATATTCTTTATTATGAATATTAAAAGATACCAAGCTGAAGGACATGGGAAGATTTAAATCTTTCTTCCCTGTGGTGTGCTGTGTCCTGGTAGCCACTGTAATTTTTAGAGGGCAAGAGGCCAAAAAAATATTACTATATTACTTCCTTACTGCAAATGCAACTTTAATTTTCTTGTGAGAATTATAAAATCTATTTGCTAGGTATGACAATAAGTACAGCAGCACTAGTTGCTGCAGCAGTCATCAAGGTTTTCTTGTTTTTTGTTTTTAAGAATAGAACATCCATTTCTTGTCAGTATTTAAATTAAAATAATTTTATGACACACAGAACAAGATTAGAAAAATAAAAATCTATCCTTAGACCTGTAACTTCTGTAAAGAAGAATGCACAGTGCTTGCACTCTCACAGACTAGTAAGAAATATTTTTCTATATTATCTCAGGCTCCAGGCAGATGCAATGCTTTTCGTCAAAGCAGGGTGTCAAATTGTCCTTAATGATAAAGCTTGAGGATATAGGATGAATTTGCCATATAGAAATATGGATACCTTACAGTGTCTGTAAGTACCCAATTGCAACTTAACCGGAATGAAAAGGCCTGTAGATGATGTGGGGGAATTTTTAGAGGCCTTCTTCGCTGAAATCTTCCAGAGACATTCCCATGCACTAATACTACAAGCTGACTTGTCATCTTTCCTCTTGATCATGGAGCTACACTGTTAGCCTTGTTATGTTAATGCTCAATGTCACAAAAAGAGAAATAGGACAGCTCAGTTACAGCAAGTCAAGGAAGTTCTCAGACAAGTATTTCTCATGAAATTTCTGACTGTATTCCTTTGCCTAGAAGATATTATTTTGGCAGCCATATATGGATTCCAAGGATGGTTAGGAATAAATGGAATAATAAGAATATGGTAAGTATTTAAGCCAGCCAATCCTGAAAAGGATGAATTTGCCTCGGCACAGTTACGATGGAAAATCAAAATAAATTTATATATAGTATCATCAAGTAGAAATATAAGGACTGCCTTCTACATCAGAATATTTTCTTGGAATAGGACTAACAATGAATTTCCAAGCAAGATATTTATTTCACTATACACTTATATTAGCAAAATACTACCTTGCACCAATAGAGTACATTCTGTCCTTCTTCTCACCTAGAATAAGCATGTTATATGGATACAAAGAACACTTTTACTGGTGCAACCATGCACATGAAAGGAACTACAGATGGCACAACAATAAAGTTCAGTGATCATAGTTCTCCAGACTCCTTACCAGCAGCATAATGGTGTGGCACAGTCATAAAAGTATTAAGATAATTTGAATAGTGACAATTACCTGAGGTTAAAATACACAAACAAAAACTTCATACCCTGCATAAGTTTGTTTTTGTTTTTTGTTTTTTTTTTTTTTTTGTTTTAAATCACAACTACACTATTTTATACAAGGGATGAATGAATTGAACCATTTTGAACCTTCAGTTAGACTACGCATCAGCAGTTCCCTCCTTTCTTTTCTTCTGCTTCAAGTATAAACAGAATAGAAATGATTGAATGATACATAATCAAAATGTATGTCAGAAATATCACAACAAAAGAACAGAAATTGATCAAAACAGTCTTAATTAACAATAACACGATTCTATGTTTGACTTCAGTTAGGCTACAAAATGCTTTTACACAGGAAGTATTTTATTACCTCTACATTTGTAAAATTATTTTTCAGTAGGCCATTTTTTTTACAATATATTGAGTTAATTCAATGTTTGGGGAAGTGAAATACTTTTTGTAACACAAAAGAGAAAATATAAAATAATTTGGTGAGACTGTGATGGTAACTCAGAAGTAAGAATTTCAAATAATCCCATAGACTTTGAAAGAGTTGCTTCAAATTAACATATGTACAACTCAGGTCAAAATTTGTTCAAGGTTAATCAAAATGATATAATAAGCACTAATTTCAAAATATGCTGTGTGGGAAAATATGCTATTTGTGCTGGGACGTTAAAGATCTTTTAGTTCTTGGGATTTAGGCTATGTATATATTTTTATAGATGCTATTTGCTGCTGCTTTCTGATTACTGAACAGTTACATAAATTTTTATCCTTAGAAACAAGGTGCCTTGTCATATTGACTGAGGACTTGCTGACAGAAATGATTTATCTACTGCTGTATTTCACGATATGCCAAATAGACCACACCATTATTCTGTTTGCAGTGGAGCAAACTGCATTTTGAGTGGCTGGTTTGACAGAATTATCAAGGAAAGGCAAGCACAAAATTTTACAAACAAATAAAAAGGTTTTAAGTTTTCTAAGTGAGGATAGACTTCTGAAGTGAGCCTTAGTCATGCATGAACTTTTGAAAAAATGTTAACAGAGAGCTATTCCTAAATAAAAGCAAGTATAGTATAGTATTGACATTTCCAGTCACAGCAGAGATTAAACTGTGATTATAGCATTTAATATCAGTTTTATGGATGGAGTTTTATCTCCATTTCCCTCTATTTTAAAAGCAATTTTACTCATTGAGGATGTCCACAGATATCTAAGATAAAACAATTCTCAGTTTGCATTTGTTTGCGTCCTCTGTCACATGATGAAAATGGCATATTATTTTGAAATGAATTAATTTCAGTTTATGTTGTGAAAATGAATTAAATAAAATCCCAAATATTTGAATAGATATGAGATCCATGCTTTTAATCTACCATTCAAATGAATTAAGAGAAACTGTGTTTATTTTGTGCTGAAGTCTCAATAATTTTTCTAAAAAAAATTGCCAAATGGCTTAAAATAGACAGTAAGTCTCAATACCCAAAGAACTAAGACTTAAGTCCTTGTTCTTTTTTGAGTTGCAAATATTTTCCCCACTAAATTCAATACAAGCAAAATTTCACTTCAACCTGTAGGTTAAATTAATGGCAGTAGAGAGAATTTGCAAAATTCATTCCTTGTAATGGCTGCCTTCTTTTTCAAGATTGGCAGAAGAAAAAAATCAGTGACTGCTTTAAATCTTTCTCCAACAAGTCATTCCCTCTTGGTCCAGAAACAGAAGTATCTCCAGAGCAAGCATCACATGTCTTCAGGAGTATGGTAGGAAGCAGAGCTGGAGATATTGCATCTTTGCAGGTGCTTTACAACCAAGAGCAGAAATCTGGAATTTCTGAAATTGTATTTGCATTTTGTTTCATCTACTGTATTTACGCCTCTTTAGAATGAGGGAATTTGTTTTCTAAAAATCTTCAAACTTTTGTTTCACTAACAAGTAATTTTTACATTAATTGAATATTGAGCATATGCAGCCACTCAGAAACAATGCTACTCTGCACTTATTTTCTCAGATGTTAAACTTAATTTTTTTAGATTAACACATAACTTATTATCATTGTGTATTACTAGCTTCAGGAAGTGTCTTATTTAAGGAATGGTTCCTTGAACTTCACTAGATTTCCTTACCTGTTCATATCATCTAGATGTTCAGCAGCAAAATAAAAACTTTTGATCTTAGGATGGCAGGCTTTGAATGCACTGTAGAGGAAAAACATAATTATAAAAAGTAATGGCACAACTTTTTTTTTTTTTTTTTTTTTTTTAATATAAAATAGTGCAATCACCAAGGAATGAAATGAGTTCAGATTTCCTGAGTTGGATGCCTGCAAACAGTATTTAAACATATAACTTTTAGGATTGTGCCAGATTTCATAAAATAAAGTGCTCTTCAACTACCCCTTTCTAAATAGTGCTTGATTCATATGTACATAAATGCTGTTCAAAAATAACCTGAAGTGTACTATATTTGGATAAAGTTAACCAGTTAAGAATATAATTTTATGTACCAGGTGATTTTTCTGATATAGATGTCAATTTTTTTTCTGAAAAGAAAATGGACTGAACAATTTATTTGATACAATAGAAAAACTCTCAGTCCTGGAGATTTCTTACATCCCAATGACCTTCACATTACCTTTAGCTCTAATGACTGTGCTTCAAACAGAAAAATGTGATGCGCTGATTGACTTCTGAAAAGCTGTTATAAATCAACACTGTGTTCTTGAGGTCATTCTAAGCAATGGGCAATTACACCTCATCTTTTATTTCCACCAAAGTAATCAACATGACTGGGCTGAGAGAATTACGGCATTTCATACATAATAAGAAATAAATTACTAGAAAGAATTTTTTAACTATGTTGGAAAAAGATTTATAGTGAAAGACTTGGAGATCCAGAAAATGCATATGAAAGTAATTAATAATTTACAGCAGAGAAGGATAATTTTTGAGAATAGCCTTAAGTTTCTCTTAAAATAAGAACAAAAGACCCAGAACAGTCCAAAAGACCCAGAACAGTCCAAAAGAAAATAAGAAAACCTGCAAAGGTAATGCATGAAGAACATCATTGCCATTTTTCTGAGACACAGTGGATTAGAGAGAATGACAATTATTATTTTATATATGTCTTTATATACATATATATAAAAAATCCATTGTATTGTCATTGTTCTTTATGTATATCATGCTTGCAATTTTCGATATATAAGACTACATGTGTACATATATGTAAATATATGAGGATAGGTTTTAAAAAACCAGAGATATGAAACTGATATCCAGGAAAGTTACTGTTAGTGAAGGTAATGTAAAATTGAGACAAAAAGAATTCCTCTAACGCATTAGAACATGACACAATGTTATGCAAGTGAAAGCGGATGTACAGTGATATCTGCTCAGTTTAGAAAGACATCATCAAGCTACTGAGACCCCAAACTTGACTTCTTAAAATTGCCACAGCATCTGCTGTATGGATTTTTTTTTTTTTTTTTTTTATCTGCCACCCAAGCAAGGAATTTTAATACCCACATTTTATGCTCTACTATCCAATAGATATCAAATCAAGTAAAAAAGCCCAGTAATTTAACCAGGGTGAATTTTTGAGAAATTAGTTGACTTTATGCTACTTCCACAACAAAAATGAAAAAAAAGAAGCACTTCAACAATGTAGCCCAAGGGCACAAGACAATAAGCCCAAGCTGATGGATCTTTTAATTTTTTTAAATGCAGTTTTCATTTTGGCCTTTGAGACCATCACAAAGTGTACAGCTCATCCTGAAGTGATATGTAGACCAACTGATACAAGGTCAGTGTCTTTAGAACTGTATGTACTACAAATCATACCATGTTACTTTTTCCATTGCTTTTCTGTACAAATTTGATTGCTTTCACAGTCTTGATAAACTTAAAAGAACAGTAAAAACCATTAAAACGCAAGACAAAGTTTTCAACAATAATCACTCCAAAAATACCTCTGTGGGAGTATGCACCTGTCACATTGTTACATATGCTTGAATTTGCATCTTAATGAGAAATGGATTTGTGCAACGACACAAATTTGAACAGCAGCAGACACTGCTAGGTAGGAAGAAAAGTTATTTGAGATCTTTAGGTCATACCTCAAAAATACAGCAAATGACTGTCATTCTCTTTTTTCACTTTGTGTCAGGACTGATACACTGCATCAGCAAACTTTGAGATGATGCTAACTAATTTGAAGTTACATTAAAGATTGATCCCTGGCCGTGAACTTGGGGACTTTATTTGGATGGTCTCTTTATTATGTCTAAAGCTCTTTATTGAGCTTAGAGTTATCACACACGCACACACTCCAGCACCCCCAAACCAAACAAAACCCCACCCCAAAACAGAAAGGAAATAAAAGAAGAAAGGAAAAATATGAAAATAAAGGGACAGAAGCAGCCAGCGAGCCTTCTTGCTCTTAATTCATTTTGCTTTTGTCAAGCACTGTAATTCATGATAAAGTAAAAAAAAAAACCTTCTTCAGGAAAGATGGCACACAGAAGCCACACTGAATTTGCCTGTTCTGTATGAGCTTACTCTGTCATACAACCAAATGATCATCGTAAAAAAGTCCATTATGCTACTGTTTTAAGGGAAAACCTTATCCTTTGTTCCACTTTTTCAATGCTATCATTGCGTTATTTTTGAGTACACTTACTATTTCTTGCGGCATTCACTGGCTCTGTCAATTTTAAATTCAGGTAGACTGATGAATCCTTCTGCTTTTTCATCCTGCAAAGATAGTTCTAGATATTACTGTTGTTAAGGTGTCAGAAAAAAACCTTACTGAGAACTTGAAGATATTTTCACTTGCCGCCTTCTTATATAAGAAATACTAAAGTATGTTGCTCTGCTCTGGCAAACCTCCCACAGAAGTCACTGGGACTTTTGTCAAAGTAGTAAGACAAATCCCTTGGTATAAAATACAATTTTAAATACCCAGTTTTCTCAAACAATTTAATAGCTCAACCAGTATTTGAAAATATACAAAATGACCAAATGTATTCAGGCAATTAGTTATTGTAATTAGTTAATTTGGGGGAAGACGGACTAATTAGTAAGGAGAAATGCAGTCTACTGTAAGAAATAGGGGGAAAAGCATGGTTATTTATGCTACATATACAGCCCATATGCTGTCTTAAAAGTAAAGAAATAAAAGACACAAATCAGCATATAAAACAGGAACTAGAGATGTGTGGAAGGTACAAGGTTGTAACAGTTTTTGCATTAGCAGGTATTTTAAAATCAAAAGGACACTGTTTAGAACAATCTTGCTATTTCTTTTTTGCCTGGATGCCTAAGGAAACAAAATTTTGGCAAAAGCACTACTTGCTTGTCTGTCTTTCTGCCACTGAGGCTTCCCCTGCCAGCTTTTGAACCTACCCTTGATTGCAGACTCTTTGATAAGGGAGCTGAGGTCTCAAAAATAAAGGAGTATCAGCAAGTCTCATGGAAATGTGGGACCAGGGGGAAGACAGAGGCTCTCAGACCACTGCCCTCTCCTCAGGAAAGTAAGGCACATGTCAGTGGTTCCACATGCTCCTTGGCCAGTGACCTGTCATCATACTTGTAAATATGAATTACCGCTCTGGTGAAAACCTCATAGTAGACCTCTAGGAGGGAGGAGGATGGAGAGGAGGGAGGAGACTGAAGCTGGGATCAAGGCACAAATGGGATGGGTCTGTGCAAAAACAGGCTTCAGTAACTCTGTTCGTGGAACAACTTGCTTTCTGTCTACTCAGGGAAAAGTTACAATTCCTTGCAGTGATTAAAAGAACAGGTACAGGACTGAGTGCATCCATATGTTGGCAATGATTTTATCTCAGGATATCTACTACTGACACTAGATGGGTTGAAAACCAAGGTTTTCTAACTCACTGGCAAAAAGCTTTTTTGCTAAGCTGATATAAATAAGCGTGTACTAATGCAGAACGTGTTGAATGATCAAAGCTGTACACAATTCAGTTGGGCTGTGCCAATGCTCTAAAGTTCAGCATATATGAGCACTGAACCCATATCAAAAGCTACGGAGAAGGAATGACAGGAGAACACAACTGAGAAAACAAAAGCATCTTCCTTAATTGTCAGAGGTTTTGGTGATTTCACTGGCACAGAAAAATAAGGAACACCAGGCAGCACATCATTAGAGTTTACACTCCCATGTCTAAGCTTGAATGACAGGATTAAATAACTACTTTTTCCCTTTCAAGGGTTTGAGGACAGATTTATTCTAAAATGGTGAGAGCAGGACACAGGAAAGTGTGTTATTTCTCCTTGTAGTAAAAGGTAAATGTGAAGGACCAAATATCTCTGGACATTAATGGTATTTTATTCAGGCAGTTAATATTAATTTCAGTATGACTATTTGGGTGAATAAAGTTATTCACATATATAGGGACTCAAAGCACTGGCTTCTCACTGAATCATGACAGCAGCAATACACAGGATATTTGTTGAGACAATGAGCACAGATGCTTACCTCTTCATTGATATACCAATATAGAGATGTATCCTTCAGGACAAACCAGTATTTTTTCCATTTCTGGGAGAAATAACTCTTGGCATCTTTCTTTTTCCAAAGCCAGCCTTCACAGTCCCCTCGACCAAGATCTTTACATGAGATCCGTCTTTTGCTTTTACCAGGAATAGGAGCTGAAAATGACAACAAGTTGATGTGAAAACGTCACTTGTCCACTAAATCAACAAGACAGCTATCCAGAAAACACTAGATATATTTGCTTAAGAAAAGTAATTAAAAATTTCAACCTCAATTTGCCATGAATAAATGACTACAAACACTCTATTTCTACCACAAAGTCTATGCAAGGTACCATAATTTAAAAACCAAAAGCCATGTTCAGGACTTCACTGAGCTCATATTCCATAGATAGGACAAAAAAAAAAAAAGAAAAAAAAGAGAAGACATTATAGAGAAAAGGTAAAATATTTAAAAATAAGGAAAATGGTTATTTGTAATTTTCAACAAATTAATATTTCACATCAGATTAAAGTCCACAGCATATAAATTCACATACTCCCACACTTAACCACCAAATAGAACTATGTATGTATGTGCTTCATGGGTATTTAAAAACCTCTCTTAGCAGCTCCTTTTGTAACTAAAGAGTTCCTAAAGCCTTTGTACTTCTAAATCAAAGCAGGACAATTTACTATGATATAAATTACTTGACAAGCTTAGGTAATAAGCAAAAACTGCAGTAAGGTATTACTTGCACACAAAGGGAAAAACTAGCCCTGGCCCCCAAGAAGCTAGAGTCTAAGTATTAAAAAAAGTGATGATAACAGATATGTAGGTAGATAAGTGTTTGGAAACTATGAGACATCAGTAATGGACTAACACCTTCTCAACATGAGCATCTGAACTAAACATTGGATTGGAGCTAACAAGTTCTAGTTCCTCAGATACTGCAATACCATAATACCATCACTAATGCTGGCAATTCACTTCTTACCAGTACATAAAAACAAATTTAATTTTTACCTTTGTTCTTCTTTTTACTTTTCTGCTGTAGAGAAGACTGCTGAAATGTCTACAAGAAAATCAAAACTGCATTAGTGAAAATACAGTGTTAATGTTCAACCACATCCTTATCATAAAAGAAGCATAATGTTGTGAACTCTGAAGTCATCACCAGGTAACACGAGCAAACAGACTTCTAGGCCTAAGAAAAAAGGAAATTTTAATTCATCTGTTTGTAAGGTTGTAAAGCAAAAGCACACAATGAAACATCTTAAAATAGATCACAAATTAGTTTGCCAAAACAAATATTGTTTCTCTCTAAAATGGTCGCGCTTCTCTTGAGCTGTTAATAAGGAAGGAATGTCTCCCTTTGGTTAGTATGATGGTGAAGCTACAGAGCCTGTGCATTTCTAATACATTGTCTAATTAAGGTCTTCCTGACATAAATACGCAAATATGCAAATTAACACACTGCCTAATACAGGTGTGAAGGCATTTATAACTTTAGATGATCTTTAGAACTTCAGACAACTTGCTCAGAAATGAACTAATATTTTTAAAGACACCAATAAAATTCCACTAAATCACAACTAGAAAAAAGTATCCCAAATAAATATTCTGAAATAGAAAACACTTTATTTTTTACTGGATTTTGACTGTAAGCATTTCCCTCCAGCTGATTCACTCCCATGAACCAACCCATTGCCTTGGCAATAAGACAGAATGGAGAGGACAGAATCCTTTACTTAAGATCCTAGATTATTAAAAATCACAATACATATTAATACATTTTATGTATTAAGTCTAATATTGGTCTATTAAGTGGACTGTTTTATGGTCCTTTTTGTTAAAAACATTTTGACTCAGTTAATCATCACCACTCCAGTGAATTAAAAAAAATAATTCTGTAATTAATCACTCCAGAATTCAAAGATGTGATTTTAATTGTTCTGAATTTTAGTTTTCTACAAAGACAAATGTATAAGTACTCAAAGTAAGAGAAGGCCACATTGGAGTGTCTGAGTACTAAAACCTCTTATTTCAGCCTACCATGAATCAATCAAAAAATCAAAGCTTTTGTGCCACTTGATAAAAATAAATCTAAGCAAAAGCACTGACTGCCCTGTGAGCCCAAATCCTGTTCCTGGCAGATAAGACAAACCCTTACCAAGGATTACAAGTCTCCCTTTTCCATTCAAACAGCTGCTTTTCTTTACATTTTCTCCTGCCGGCTTCCCCTACACCTGAGCTCAGAGGCAGCAGGCTGAGGTCCAGCTTCCAAGGGACATCTCACCTCACAGCTGAGACATTCTCAAGCACCAAATACTAACATGTCCATGGGGATAAATTACCAGCAATACAATGAGAACTATGTGTAATATTAAAAATTAACTAAATCAATAGATGTGCTGATCCCTTGTAGATCGTATCTGAACAAAACTACTCAACTGCATTGCTACCTCAGATGGTCAAAACAGGCCTCCACTGGGAAGAAAAAAGAAGCTAATTTTATTCTATTCCCTAGCTCTAGTCCTTTTTCTTCTGCTACTGGTACCAACTCCACCAGCACTAGCTCTCAGCAAGCCAAGACAGCAACAGCATCATAAACTATGTTACGTGAAATATTTCAACCTGCATAGGACTAAGAGGGATCTTTCTGGCCCAGGAATAAGAGTGACTGGGCAGAAGCGTGTAAATAAGTCTCTCTTGTATGTTTTGAAAATTTTACTTAATTCAAAGTGGTTGAGAAAATACACACATGCACAAACACAAAACTTCAGCACTTCTTAGTTCTCTACCCAGAGAGACTAGTGTTTGACTTTTCTGCACTAATATTTTCACAGTGACAAAAAGGAAAAGGAAAAACAACACTTGGTTTCCTTATACGTGATTCTGAAGGCAGATGAGAACAATATGAAAGCCTTCTCTTTAAATGTTTCATCTGTATATTTAACCTACAAATGTGAGTTCACACCTCTCAACTTCTGAGTCAGTTTTTGCGAAGAAAGGGTAATGATGAGGTATCAGTTTTTAATAGGAAGACACCATGTAATTTAGACATCTAGCCATTTTTCCATACATTATGTCATATTGCAAAACAGAAAGGTTTTATTAAATTCAGTTATTATTATAAATTAACTCATTAAATTAAATTATAATTAAGGACAAAAGTGGAGTTCCTGGGAAGTCTTCAACTGACTTCGTTGATTTTAGTGAACACTAGATTATTTTACATAGATTTCAGGCTTCACATTGTTTCACCCTTTGCAAAATCAGCACCAGGTTTTTTTGGTGGGCTTTTTTTTTTTTTCACCTAGAAGAACTATAAGCAATATGCATCAGTCAGTGTCATTCACTTTCAAACTCACATGATATGTAATCCAAAAGAACGAAATAAAGATGAAATCTAAAAATGCTTCTTCTGTTGCTTTTTTTAGGGGAGATCATCGAATGCAATCTGCAGCTTCTTCCCACTTATTAGATAATGCTTAATACCATTTTCTCAGTGCTGTTTAGAATCACAGAATGATGAAAGAGATCACGTCCTCCCTCCTGCTCAGAGCAAGGCTTGCTTTGAAGCCAATGCTGGATCATGTTCTTCAAAGTCATCTCTGGCCCAGATCCAGCTATCTCCAAAGAGGGAGATTCCACAGCCTCTTAAGCGACCTGTCTTAATGTTGGCGATCTTAATGTTTCCCCTTTTACAGCTTATTTCTATGATGTAGCAAATATGGAAATATTATAAATGCTTCTTTTTAATGCCATAAAATCCTAAACCTATGGATTCACACTGAAGCCAGAAATTTAGTTATGCTAAAGCAAGTTTGCTGCAAGATACTCTTTAATCACCCACCCACAAGGCTGAATTTCAACATATGCTCACTGCATTTTGATTCTGACACATCTTGAGCTTTGGGCAACTGCTTTCACATACATCTTGTCCCAGTTTCCAAGAATTCATGTATCCTACTAATTCTGACAGAAAGCATGAAAAAAAAAAATAGAAAACAGCATTCTATGTTGAAGGAAGTTGTTAGTACCTCAAAATAAGAAATAAAATGGACACAGGAGTACCATTGAAAAGATTAAATAAATTAATACCTTAGCCCAACTGGAAATTGTCACTCCCAAATAAAATTTCAAACTGTTTCACCATATTCTGAATTATATGCTTTCCAGTCACCCAAAATAAAATTAGCAAAACTTTCCGTTATGCAAATGCAAGGTGTCACTTGACATTTAACATACATCAAAACTCTCTTGAATAGCCTGAGCTTCAGTTTTTTGAATGCAATAATTTTCTCCTGTAAGATGTGATGTTTGAGCTTGTCGTATTTAATAATACACTCAAACTAAGCTCTCTGACAAATGCACTTATAAGTAGAATATCAAAGAAACATTTTAGATATATACGTCTGCCTTTGCTATCAGCAGCCTCCAAAGCATGTGTATTTCAATAGGAATAAACCATCATTTATTAAAGGGATTTTTACTATGTTCCTGGTTTGTTTTTTGTTGTTTTTTTTTTTTAACAAAAGTGCTAGCGTACCTCTAGCCCTACCTTTCTAAGGGCTTAGAAAGACCTTCTCATCAGGCAATGGAGATTTCATTGCGTATGGAAGAGCCATAACACTTCCCCTCTTCCTGCAGCTTTTCATTACCAACCTTACTATGTGGGATATATTTACTTTACACTCTTCCAAATGATTGACAGGGTTCTGAAAGCCGATCATAAGACTGCACAGCTGTAAATAGCAATCTGCCTTAGGGTATGCCTTTCCATGCTTTTGGGATTATAGCACAATAATACAGCTACTTAGTAAAAAACTTCTAGATGGAAGTTCACACTAACAAAGGAGGTCACCAAACACCTATAAGTGTATTTGTTCCTCTAGCAAGAAAAAAATTACATATAGATGGTATAATCAACAATATCTGCATGCACACAACCACGCATTAGCATCTTCTTATGCATGCCACAAAATTTTCAAGAAATGAGATGATTAGGTTTTTCTCTCACCTTAGAGTTATTAAAGCTTCTGTCTGCTTTCAGCTCTTGGGATAAAGTATTCATATTTGGTTAGTACCATGCCTTCTGTATATTTGCTCAGAAGGGAAGCAAGGTTAAAAGTTAGTCATTAACATTCAGAAGCCTCAAAATGTGAGTATTTATTATGAACTATTTAGTAGTAATTTAATAACTCTATTTGGAAAAACATATTTAAATAAAAGTGTTAAATCATTTAAGTTTCAATTAATTTATTTGTTTCATGACAAATAGGAAACTTAAACTGATCTTCCATTATCAATATTAAATTGCTGTGAAACAGCTATCAGGGAAGATGAATATTTGATAAAACTCATACTATGATGAAAGTTAGAAATTTTCTGTTCCATTTGATACCTTAAATAAAAGTAGAAAACAAGTAGACTGGCTATCAAAACTATTGATTAAGGAGGACTGGTTATTTTACCAAACTTCAAGAGTCTCAGGAAGAAGTCTAAAGATTTAGGGACAAACTATACCTACATAAGAGCTTCTCTAAGATCTAATATAAATTCCATGTGAGACCAACAGAACATGACATACATGTCCAAAAAGCAGATATATTCTAATAGTTACATGAACTCCTTCATGGTTACAGAATTTGTAGGTCTACATAAAAAAGACCATAACTGAAGATCTGGATTGGCCATACCAATTAGTATGAAATTTGACAGCTCCTAAAATCCTCTTTCAAGTGCTTACTTGTTTATTCACTTTTCTTCAGAG
The DNA here is from genome assembly GCA_004320125.1 of Scolopax mira. NCBI lineage: Eukaryota > Metazoa > Chordata > Aves > Charadriiformes > Scolopacidae > Scolopax > Scolopax mira. The sequence goes on from BJBW01003957.1 coordinate 121,918, forward strand.
GTTTTCACCTTGCTCATTTTCAGAAAGCTGGAAGAGATAACCAGGTTATGGAAATAATAACCTCCAACTCTTTTACCGGAATTTCAGCTCAGTCTGATGGGGAAGGGAAATGGCAGGTATCTTCATTTTTTTTTTTTTTTTTTGAGAGCTCAAGTCAAATTCAATTTTTCTCAAGCTGCAAGTTTAGACAGTAAGGAACTATTTACAGTCAGACAGTTCCCCTCTGTCACTGTAAGATAACTTTTTCTAGTTTCAGCAGAGCAGCTTGTAATATTTCTGATTACTGGAACTTTTTGCTGCAGATAGAAAAGCCAGTATCTGGAAAAAAAATGAAAGCTGGTGCTTCCAATTATTTCACTGATCTCTCACTCAATACTTTGAGAACACTGGCAATATTCTGTTTTCAGAGTCTTGAGTCACTACTTATAGATGTTTCTCCACATTTGGTGTATTGAGATCCAAAATTTTGGAGCTAAAAGAAGAGTAAAAAGGGGGAAAAATTCAAATCTACTGATAATACATTGTCACACTATCCATCACTATTAACAACTCATGATTAAGGGCATTCCCAACAGAGAATTTTGCCAAAATCTTTTTTGCTTACCATCTTGTAGTCTCTGTTAAGAGATAATGATAGATATTATTAAGTATTTTTATGCATATTTGTGGAAAATATAGTTTTCAAGGTATGATGAGAGGAGACCTCTGGTAGCTCAGAAAGTTTGAAACTTCCTGCCAATCAGCAGCAGAATTTTGTTCACGACAGATAAATATTTTGTATACAGCAGGAGAAGGTAATGACCCGTTGCTAAGTTTAGCCGTCAAAAAAGATTACCGTTTATAATCATCTAGGTCTTGAAGCTAGCTGAGTCCATACAGGGCATCTGCAAGGCAGTTTTGGGAACAAGACCTGAAGTTGGACCACACTTGGTGCTCTGAAGGAACCAGGGCTAAGGGTCAAATGAAGCATCTATGGGTGAAATTACACTCAAAAGGAAACCTACTAAATAATTGGGATAAGGAAAGACTGCTCTAACTTATGATCCTATTTAGGAAGGCAAAGACTTCACTGCCTAGTTTGAATAGTTTTGTGTGTTGACTGGGGTTCAGAGACTTCTAACAGACTGAATATCTGCCATAAATCTCATGCTTGTTATATCTGATCTGTCAGGTCATGAAGGCTGTTTTAAGAAATACTCCTGTATTTCCTAAATGTTCCAGTAATCACAAACTCTAATGTTATTCCAAAAAGGTTATTCCAAATCCTACTTCTTACAGTCCTTCTTACATTTTGCTGAATAATTGTGCACTCATTATCTACTTCTGGATTTTGAACTTGTCATACATTCAACATTCTCTGATTTATTTGTGGATACAATTATTTAGTTGCCCAGAAATGGTACAAGTGGCACTAAACTGTGAATAAAGTCTTTAATATGTTGCAAGAGCTCTTGTTTACACAACTCTTCTAAAAGACGGGCTTCACTCACAGAGTCACAGAATCACAGAATCTTAGTGGTTGGAAAGGACCTTTGAGATCATTGAGTCCAACCACAATAAAAAAAACCAAACAACCCACAAACAAAAAAACCCACAAAAAAACCTTAAAAAAATGCAAATACATTAAATGGGATGTCCCATGTAAGAGAAAATTGAATACAAAAGCACAGCAGTGAAAGCAGATCCATAAATATTTCTTAAACTAAAGTCACAGTCGATGACAAAACAGTCATCATATAAGTAATTCCTAAATCCATGGTGAGTTGGAATGAAAAGTGACTTACAGACAAAGGATGCCACAGTTGATTAACAATACCCTGAAACCTTTGCCTTCCAAAAGCAAAATTTATTGAATCAAATCTTGATCTTTTGGTGCTTTGGCAACAGATACTTCTGCTCTCCCTGCACAGATCTCTCTGCTCCTGAGCACGCTTTATAATAAAAATACCATACCTGGGTTTAAAAGGACAGCATTCTCTAGGGTTCTAGCTAAGGCATTTAATACTAAAATACAGTAGGAACATTATATATGAATAGACTTCTAAAAATGAACTTTTGTAGTACAAACAAACCAATGTCAACGAATAAGGCAGAATCATTATACTAAATATCATGTGGATATTTCTCTTTGAAATGGCAGGTACCTCAGACAGAGAGAAGCATGAATCACTGTTTCTGTCAAATGGGTTGTGAGAGGCACTCACGTATTAACAGTCAGTGGAAGAATGGATCCCAGAATTTATGGCTTGTTATGTTATCCTACACACTGTATTCCTCCTACTCCTCCCTTAGTTTTGCTTTTTCAGAAGGCCAAATGAATGTGTATTTGCAAAAGTTGTCAAAGCAATGGTTTTCTTGGCAGCAGCCAAAAAGTCCATTTCAGATGTGATAATTTTCTACATTTACCTGACAACCAATGGTTCTGTTCCTGTTCCTACTCATTCTCTCCTTTCCCCACAGTAGCATTATGAAAAGCTTCTAGGATGTACTAGATCTACAGTTCGTGCCATCTGTCATGCACAGTTACAGCTCTAACTGGGTTCCTGTATTTTTGGAGTTCTTACCATGAATTCCTAATGCATGCATTTTGTTAGTGACCACAAGGATAAAGAAACATTACATGTCCTAAGAGGAATAGGCTAAGAGCTTTTTATTGTAAAAAAACGTAGCCTGAGACGTTGAAGTTGCCAACTTTATAACTGCTGTAGGCAATGGCTATGCTACCTGTGCAGGGTACTTATTACTTAGTCTACAAGGTCTGTTAATATCAAAGACGCCTAATCTTTTTATACAACTGTTCCCATATCCGCTTATCCAAGATGAGTATGCTAACAAAGGACAGGACTGTAGTGGTCTGCAATGTGTGTGATAGGAGCAAGCATAGCTTTTCTGTTCAGGGATTTTTATTCATTCTCCCATCCCTAAACTTTCTCTTATAATTTAGGGACATCTGTGGCAAATTTGGCATTAGTTAGTTGGATGCAAATTTGCAGTTGCACAAGCCAGTGCAAATTGTTTGTACAAATTTATTAGCATAATGCATGCAAAATTTAGAAAAATAAAATTTAAACAATTTTTAAGTCTTCAGGACACATTGAGAAAATGCTTACTGCCCCCAGGGAAAGATTCTCCTTTGTAGCCATTAAACCACAGGACTCTTTAATTGAAATACTGAAGCAGTAAAACTTCTGGACATTTAAATGAGAGTTCTCATATTCCCCCACTGTCTTTTAGACTGACAAAACAAGGACTGCAGCACTGTCATAGCTGCCTGAAGTGAATGAGGACAAAAAGTTAAACTAGACAAGTGCTGTTCATTAGAATAATTTATTCTGAGATCATTCTTCTGCTCTACATCTACTTTGAAACATGTAATTTTGCTACCTCCCACACTGCTTTTATTGACAGTAAGTCATCTAAGAGCGAAAGGGAGGGTTCAAAACCTATATGTATTCTTTAAAGGCAAAAGTCCAAGATGCATCAGTTGTTCCATTACTGTGTACGTTTCCACTGCATTTATTTAAGATGGAAGAAGAATCTTAATTATAACCCATTACAGAACAGTATTTAACCCTTTGTTTTTATTTCTACCCCAGAACAACTCCCAGGTTCATCTCTTACTGAAAAGAATGGACCCAGTCAGAGAACCACAAAAATGGCTAAGGCAGGAGGGCACCTCCTCCAAGTCCAACCTTGTTGCTCTAAGCAACAAGTTGTCAACTGGAAAGGATTGCTCAAGGCTGTGTCCAGATGGTTTTTCAATATCTCCAAAGATGGAGACTCCACAAACTCCATGGGCAACCTGCTCCAGTTAAACTATCTTCAAAGGAAAAGTAGTTTTTTCTTATGTTTACATGGATTTTCCTATAGTTCACTTTATGTTCTTTAACAAAGTATCACTGAGATGTCACCCCATATGCACTCCAGAAACCTTGTGGAGTGCTAGTGCCCTGCAGTGTTCCTCCTCCAGCAGGTATCAGTCAGTCAAACAAATCTCTTTCAAACAATGCAATTTCCTGCAGGTAAAATCTGGTTTTGCTTAGAAAGTTTTTGTCTTATTCATGGGAAAGCTAGGTTTTCCTCTGTATGTTTATCTAAACATTAAAACAGTAAGACTATCCACGTTGATAGTTCTGCAAGTCATCTATGTTAGATTAGTGAGGTGGTCTGTGGCATAGCATGGAACCAATCTTGGACCTTCTGGGAAGAAAACAAACTACTGTAAATCACCACAGAAGTCAACCCTAGGGCATTAACAAAATCTTGCATGAGGCCTGTAGTATTACTAGATGAAAAGTCATTAGCTTGAAATAAAGGTCCCATGCCCCCCTACAACACCTAGGTACTTGCTTATTATGAAAAGAGTACCTACACAGAGCTTCTTCTGTGGGAGCAGTCAGCAATACTTCTGATTATGTCCCTCGGCATGATATCTTTCAAATTGCTCAGTCTGACTGTGTGACAGAGAAAAATGCAGGGGATGTAGGAGCTCTGAAGGCAGAACTGAGAAAAGAGATTTTTGCTTTGAGGAAGATAAACTCTTGCAAGCTATTATCTGTTAGCACTTGGGCATAATACTCTTTCAGTGAAAGAAACAAAAACTCATTCTGACTTTCAAAAATATAAATGAAAAATCGATAAAACCAAAAATTGCACTTTTCTGGAGTTAAAAAGTTTACAAAGGCTTTGGTAAAACAGGAAATTACTGCTCAGTTATGTGGGAAAGCAGCAGTCTTAGCAAAGGAGATGCACAAGACAAATTACACTCACCAAAATGCTTTCCTTGCCCATCTCTAGGAGATAAAACATACAAACCCAAATTTTCTCCTTTTATGCGGTACTATTCATCAGGAGAAAAACCTTATCTACTGGTTACAGTGCTGTTAAGGACATGTCCTTATAATAATTTCCATGGCTTAGAGATTTCTTGGTATTTGTACCCTTCAGGACTAAAATGACATTTCCAGAACATAGTGCTTTGTGCCTCTTTATCGGTGCACCATTCTATCAGGAATAGCTTGCAGCAATAGCTGTAGTAATAGTTACACATCAGGACTGAATTCAGGTAGCTCTTGACTATAGAAGTAACAAGATCTTGAACAGAGGGGAAGTTTCCATGGAGAAATGAGAGAAAGAGCATTTGTATCTCAGCCATTGTACATTCTGTTAAAATTCATACCAAACGCTTCCATTGTGCCTATAAATTAAGGTAGAAAATGAACAGTTCGTTACAGGATAAAAGTCACATTACTTTCTGGAATTCAGAAAAATTTCCTTTAAGACGAAACAGCACTTCTTAGAGGTGGCGAAAGTTAACATGAGGTCTTGTAAATTATGTGCTGGCTATGGTGACCTTATGAGTACAAATCAGCTTATAGAAACAGTTTTACACTTAATCCCAAAGTCAGAATTTTGTGCTGTGAGAAATATTATCTACTTGGGTTCATCTGAAAGGAAAGGGATACACTTGAGAAGTGGACAAAAAGCAGCTATCTCCATATTAAAAAATACGATTTTTTTTTTTCCTCCACAGCACAGTAGGTGAGGTGGATCAGCTGACTCAGAGACCAGGCTCTAAGCAACAAGCGCTTCTTTCCAGTAAAACAGAAACACCTTTTGGGTGCTTTTTAGGATGGCAGATTTCACAACGCATGCCAGCCAGTGTCCTTGGCCCACTGCTTTCCCATTCCTGAGGCCTCCCTTTTCTTTGCACAGAAAACAGCACAGAGAGGAGCCAGTTGAGAAGCCAGGACCTGGATCTAAGTTCTCATAGACGTGACACTCCCCGCCACGTTCCAGTGATAACTCATGCTGAGTCCCCTCTGTGCAAAACCTGACATACACTTCTCTGCTACAAAATGCTGTGTTTAATCTCTTCTTTATCACAGCAGAATAACCGGGCGACTAAATCACTTATTCCACATTAAATAAAACACCACAACCTCTCAAATGTGCTATTGTGATTGTACCAGCTGCAGGGAATGTAGCTTACTGATGTACAAACAATATTAATACCTACAAAAGCAAAAGTCCTCTACCATGTAAGAAAACCAGAATGCAACTAGGAATGATTAATTGAAATAGATAACAGAAAAATACACAATGGGGATGTGAAAGGAAATTAGGAAATGTTCTGAGCTGGGAGATTTATTAGTCTATAGATCTACATCTCTTGACAATGTAAAATTACGCTTTCGGAGCATTATATCATATGCAGTAAGGAATAAATCTAGAACAGCAGGGCTGGACTAGATGACCTTTACTGTAGTCTCTCATTTTTAAAGAATTCCCTGGCTTTGTCATGGAAAGAAATTATAACAGGCCATTTTCTCCCTCATGGTCAGATGTGAAAGGAGGTAATAGAGAAAGTTTAAAATCATTTTTTTCCACAAAAAACTCCAATTGTGCTTCACGGTGGCCCATAAACCAATCTTACCTCATCTCTAGAGCATTTTACTTTTTGCAATAGTTAACTCTGGATTTTAATAAAAATGACAGAGTACATAGAAATAGATGTAAAATATCCCACATTCGATGCCTTCAAATTTCACTTTGGCAACCACTTCCCTAATAAGAGAAAATTCACAGTATTAACTGCTTCTTTCAAAGAGAAGCAATGCAGATGTGAAAATATTCTCTCACTTGTGACAGGAATAATATTCATCGTGAATAATGCAGGTATTATTCTACATAATTAAAAGAACTTATCAGTCCCTCCTGAGGAGATGAAATACTACTATTTCACAAAATGTATGCTTAACCAGACTCAACTATAAAATCTGCATATGTACATCCACTCTCTTAAGTCTTGAGTTCAAAGGACTCAGAGTCTAGAATTGGAAAAACAAATATGAGATTACTGAAGCAGTTTTACAAGATGATTTTAGCTAAACAGCAATGAAACAACAGAAAGTATGCCTTAAATATGAGCAAATTGCTATCTTCTCAGCCGCTGCTGAAATCCCTCATCTCCAACTGTTTTGCCATAAGGACAGCCAAGCAGTGCAGCAGGTAGGATGTGAGTTCATGTGGTCTCCATCTCAGGAGGTTTTCGACACCTGCTGGGGCAAAGCCCTGAGAAGCGTTGTCTGACCTCAGAGCTGGCCCTGCTTTGGGCCAAAGACCAGAGTAGAGACCTCCTGAAGTTCCCTCCAGGCTGCTTTATGATGATTTCTGAGATGTTTAGGTTTTTTTCTGTAGCAAGTTCATTAGGAGTGATGCCTTTCTCTTGCTGGCCGGCTAATTATAATTATAATGTTCTCTTTCCTGCCCTCTGTACAACATTTTTCTTGGAATTATGACAACTGACCACCCCTTTACCCAGTTTACCACCTTTTACTGGTCTCATCATTAGCAATTCATACCATGTTTAAATCTGAAGTTTAATACATATCTGAATAGGATTAAATGAAAGTGATTAACTGCAATAGCAGAGGACTAGATCCAGGAGGCCTCTCTATTCCTCTATGTTGATTGCGCTAGTCTAAAAATAATACAATGCCATCTTCCATTAGCAAGGAATTTATATGTTGTTTCTCTCTTGCCTTTTCTCTTAGAAATGTAGAAGAATTGTTTTGGACCAGATTTTTACCAAACCCACACAGAGTATCTTGATTTGCCTTTTAGCACAACAATCTTATGGCTATCCCAGTCCCTTCTAATTGACAGAAGTATCTTATGAAGTAAGGCTTACCTTGCTTATTGGTTAACCATTAATTGTTTTACCATATTCTTTGTTTTATATGCCACACAGTTCACTTATGACCTAGATTAAGTTTCTACACTGATTTTAACAACACTACTATTTTTGTTACTTGTTTTGTGCTTATTACATTTATAAAGTGCTGCATTCAAAGGAAGAAATATATATGCTATCATTTAGATGGTTTCTCTTTAGAGTGAAGAAGCTGGCCAAGGGCTGGAGCCACTATTCCAGATTGAGAATGTGAGAGATGCTGGTCTTCTGACTCAATCAGATACATAAAATCCTGTGTCTCCAACTGAAAGAAACCCAACATGTGCCAATGTCTAGGCATTCAAAGCTGCCTATGGCCAATAGGATGATTTTGTTCCATGGGACACGATGACAGTGTTTCAGACTCATGAAGGCACTAGAAGGAATTAGATAAGAATCTTTCATTACGTTTCTTATCTCTTACCTGTTTTCCCTTTACTGATTTTTTTAAATTGTTGTTGAATTTTAATTATTATTCTTTCCAATTGTTACTCAGAGGAAAAGAACTACACCTGAACTATACTAGAGGAAGCTAGCAAGAGAAATGGATACAAGCTACGCACTCATGATACCTTCAGAGCAAAATTGGCTATTCTACTCTACATTGCATTATATAAAACTTTCTACTAGCACTATTGCCCCTGAACAGATGTTGCGTTTTTCAAAAGAACTCAAAATGAGATTATTCTATAACTTTGTCAGCCTATTTAGCTCTGTTTCTACTGCAGAATGGGGAGTGAGTTCCATTTCCACGCATGTGGAATATGGACCTATGTGACCTAGATATTGTCACATCCTGATTTCCTTGTTACGTGCTCATTGATGGGAAAATGGTCAAGGAGTTGAAGTTGTAACACAGACTAAAGTGCTCTCCTACATCCCCATAAGACTACAAAAACTAAGGTGTAAGGCGACTGGTGTAACCTACAGAAGAAAGGGATGTACATGTCATAAATGTCATCTCCAGAGAGGGATATCCCACTGTTTAGTTTTTACCAGGCCAAGCTATGCTGGGCCTTCATAAACATTCAAGTACTTGAGAAGAAACTAGGGCATCACAGCAGTTCAGACTACTGGACTTGTCCTACTGAGGCACCTGAGAGCCTATTTGGAGTCCAATCAGAGAGAGCTATTTCTGAAAAGGCTAGACACCATGAAAAATTATAATTTTTTCACTTGTGAAATTTTAGCAGTATATGTGCTACATTCAATTTTCCTACCTTTACAGTGGAAGCTAGTGCATGTACAACTATATTTAGACTGTAAAGGGCTAAATTGCAACAAAGCAGCAGAAAAATGAGCTTTTTAATCCTTTCTTACTGTGGTAATAGAAAGACTGAAATTTTTCACAAATATGACATATTTCAAAAACTCTTAAAAAATGTTCATTTAATTTCTGGAAAGTTGAGATCCAGTGCAGTTTGTTAGCTGGGAACATAAAAATACCAATGCTTTTTAACTTTAACACAAAAATAATTTTTAAATCAAGTATTTCTTACAAGTATATTTTCAAGGAGTTTAAAATTTTCTTTGCTGATGATTGATATCTGTAAGTCAGTAATCATTCTGCAAGCATTATTCATTATTATTTTATTACAAATATTTAAATGGAATCCTCACAGAAAATATTTTTCACTATGCACGTAGGTTAAAGTGGACTTTGATATCAACTACTAGACTTTTATTCTATCACAAGTTTACAAGTCTACACAATTACAAGTCTAACTATAGAAAATTATGAAAACAGAGGAAAAAAAAGGAAAAGGAAGCCTCTATATTTAAATATGGCCATAGTTGGACTTAAAACATTTTGAAGAAGAAAATGTACCAACTCCATCTGTTGAAATGGTACAAGGATGTTCTAGATTTCAGACACCTACTTAAAATCTGTGCAACTGATTTTCAATTTTTTCCCTACAACCTTATTTTTGTTTAATTACAAATATCCATATTAAAAATTCACAGAGCAAAAGTTCTTTAAATACTGCAATGCTTACAATTATAATAAACTGCTACTTTTTCAGTGGGGTGTTTGGCTTTTGGTGTGGGTTTTTTTTTTTTTTTTTGTAAATAGTTCTCCAGTACATACTGTTTATTAGACACCATTTCTATTCAGATTTTTGCATATGTTCTTCACTTTCTTCAATGTTAGTTACTAAGTACCATAATTAAATGGTTTCATAAACACATGAGTATTCAATTCAAGAATTCTCATTAAAAATGTAGGTACTTTGTGTTCAAGCACCTTCTCTTTTTCTTCCTTTCAGCAGAGGAAGAGGAGGAGTAAGAGAAAATCAACCACTTAAGTACAGTTAGCTTTTAAAGTTTTCAAAATCATGAGCTTTTGGTAAATTCTCCTCTGTAAGAGAGTATCTAAATACATACATTTTGAATTGAACTTTAAAAAAGCATTTTCCTGTATTTTTCTGTGGATGGGGTAGGTGGGAGACAAGAAACATCTGGAAATAGGCAACACTTAAGTAGAAAAGATATTTTTCTTAAAAGTTACTGCCTCCCCTTTCCAATGTATCTTATCAGCTAAAACCTGTTTTTTGCAATAGGTCCCACAAGCAAATCTTCAATTACAGGATATTCAACAAGATTCAACCGCTGCAACCAACTGAACTTTGTGTGCCCAGACTGATGCAGACCCACCAGCTCTGCTGAGCAAACCCACTGAGCTTGAACTCATCAACCTCATGAACACTGGCAGGGAGAGACAACTGAAATTGTAACCTTGGCCAAATCCCTCATTGTTATTGCCTCCATGTCTTCACTGGCAGAGTGGAGAGGAGAGTGCTTGGCTCTCCGTAGGTGCTTATTGGAGCAAGTACTGAAATTAATTACGTGGGTTAAGAGTCACACTGAGCTGCACTCCAACCATGTGGAGAGTTACACTTTGCTAAAGAGGAAAAAAATAAGTTTGCCAAAGTGCAGCAACTTCATTGAATTTGCAGCAAAAAAAACCCTCCAACTGATGGCTTTTATGTCATTTCTCCCTTATTTAAAGTAAAACTGGAACATTAACTATAGTGCATGTGTACATATCTATACATGTAGATTTGGCAAAAACATTATTGAACAAATCCCTCATTTCTTTCCTGCAGGCATTTCTGCAGGCATTCCATACACCTGCTCCAGATGTATGAACCTTGATACCTTGTACCTAAATGGTACCTTGCCACTAAACTTACTTTATTTTCAAAAATTATTAAAATGACCAAGAAAACTGCTGTAATTAATTAAACAATTTTAAATAGGCTGTTTATCAGCAAAGTAAGAAGTTATGTTTTTTTCACTTTTCCTATGACAAGCAAGTCACTAGATACTGTTAAATATGAACCAGTGAGCATACACTGGAAAAGGCAAAGGGATAGGAGGAAGGAAGGGAGAAAGAACAAGGTCAATAAGAAAAGTTTATTGGTGTAGGTTTGGAAACAGTTTGCCAGAAGATTACTTTTTCTTGTGTAACTCCCTACCATTACAATAAGCTGCAAGCTTTTCTTCCCATAGCAATGCTGTTTCTAGACTAAGAGAAAGTTCTACTGATCCAGATAGGAACAGATTATTAACCTGATACAGAAATTCTTTTGACTCACGACGCTATCTCCCTTGTAAATAACTACATTATTTTCCTGCAATGGAAACAAAGCACACATGCCAAGGAAATTCCTTTACAGAATAACACAATGAATTAAAAAAACTATAATCATGTGTCAGAGCTTTCATCTCTTGTGCCCCAAAGGTCCAAGACAATTTTAACTGCACCATTTTATATCTACAGTAATAGATCACACTGAACACCTGCTTGCTTGCACACAAGATTCGCAACAGTTCGAACAGTTTGCCTTGACTTAATAAAAACATTAACACTCTGTGCTGGTATTTCTTTTGCGATACTGAGGAAGAAAAATGGAATGCAAAACCAACAACTTGGCTAGAAATCTACCTATGCTGGAAAAACTTTCTGGAACAGGAAACAAAACAAAGCAAAGTGGTAAAGACACTTTGTATGTGAAGATTAAAAGAATATTTTAAGTGGATACAAGAGATTATTACTTCACAGACATAACACAAACAAGTTTTTATTTTGTGATTATGTCAGCTAGCACATCAGTTCTGTTCAGTGGACACAAGTAAACACTGTTCACTTTTCAAGGCCATAACTGAAATGTTCCCTCCACCACATAATTTTTTATTGTACTGGCAAGTCAATGATGCAAAAAAAATTGTTAAAACCAGTGATTTTATGCAAATTTACTATACTGACAGTCATGAAAATGCTAGACTGACACATTATTGTGACCACTTCAAAATATAACAATTTGAATCTGCTGGCATTTTTCAAAATAACTTTTAGCAAATAAACAACAACCACGCACTTCTGAGTTACCATAGTAAATTTTTAACACCATCCACTTTGTTTACAAGACAAAAACATACCATTTCTGGTATTCATCAGTGTATTTTTTTTGATCAAAGATTTTTCTTTTCTTTAGAGCCATGTATAAAAGCAGTAGAAGCAAGGAGTTGAAGTCAGCAAAATTGCAAAAGCTGCTTTTCTGCAGAAAACCTCCACAGTAAAGGTAATCAACTGCACAGGTCAATGGCTGCAAAACTCAAAAGAAAAGAGTCCTGGAATTGTAAGGGGAATTCATCATTAACTACTAGGATGCATTCTTAGTCCAAAATTATTTAACATATCAATGGACTCAAAAAAGAATGAGAACATCATTGTATAAAGGTAACACAGAACCCGTGAATGACACGAGACTTCAATGCTGAGTGAGCACCATGGTTTCTATTCTAAGGAATTCAGAAAAAAGGGGAGACAAAATAGAGAAAGAAAGTGAAGAAATTAAATGTGTGTGGGTATTCTATTTCACAGAATATGTATATTTAAAAAGATAATTTCAAAATAAGGGGTTCAATAGTTCCATAACACAGCAGACCCCAGATTCCTGAAGCTTCAGTACTCCGTGTTATGGACTTGAGAATCATTTAGGCCCAATTTGAGGGCCCAAAGCCATTACTCTCTAGAGTTTAATACTTGCTTCAGAAGTGTTGCTTCAGAGACATAGATTATTCGGTAAGCATACCCAAGAAGATACATGTTTCAACATGGCCAACTATACACAATGTTATACATATATATAAGAACAAAGAATGCAAGATAGAAATTTCTAGATTGTGGATACCAGTCTTGCAAATCATAACAAATAAAACCGAAACCAAGTAATAGATATATAGGTAAGCAGTTCTTTAAATATTTAAATAGAGAGGTAGTAAAAATGAATACAAAGGTTATATTACCTTTCTGTCCAGCTCCTGGAAATTTATGTCCTGTTCTGGCATAGATACTTTAGGAAGGATGCTTAGGATACTTTAGGATTAAATACAAGGAGTTGAAAGAATTTTGAGAATGATAAAATTATATGAAAACAAACTCTCCGATGACAAACCTAGGATGCTCGTTCTATTCCTTTTTTACGCAAAAGATGATTGCAAAGTGGTTTGATTACAACCTGTAAATTTCTATATTGGGAGATTTGGTAACAAAAGACATTTAAAACTAGAGGATATAGGTACATTTATAATTAACGTTGGACATAGAAGCCAGGCAAACACAGGCTAACAGGTGAAAACTTTTAACCACAAGAGCAACCAGGGACTGGAAGTATTTAATAAGCGTGTTGGACTATCCTCTAGTACTGGAACCTAATACCAACAATTGAGGCACCAACAATTGAGGTACAGGTTGAACTACAGCCACGAGATAGGAGCTTCACTTTGCTTCAGGACAATCCACTGGCTAGTGATATGCAGTGTGGAGAGTGATATTATTCTCTCTTTGTCCGATATTCTTGTGTGACAAAAAACCACCAACGTCCTAAAAACCTCCAAACTGAAACCAAACAAAAACCCAAATCAAAAACCTCAGTCTCTTTCACTACTAATAATGCAGTTTTTGAAGATAACACTGTTCCTCTACACTGAACTCATGCCCATCCAGGGGCTCCCATTTACAGATAATCTTTGTGAAGGATGCTTATAAAAAAATATTTTTAATAGGTCAGTAACTTTTTAGTGATCTTTTAAGATGAAAATTGCAATTTGATTATAAAGTATGTTTTCACTTTCCTATTTGTTATCTATAGTTCAATAAAACTGATCTGCATTCAGATATGAGTTCCTTGTGTTTAATCTGTATCCCCCTGTTCTTTGTCTGCTTGCTGCGCTGTTTATTTAAGATTTTAAAAAAAGTTCTGTCCAATTTAATATGAAATCTCTGGGTCTGCTATGTGACAAAGACATATATCCCCATCTGCAAACTAGATTAGGGTTTCATAAGCCAGTATGCTTGGGTGCCATCACCAGAGAAAGGGAACTGTATTGTACTGCACAGTGTCAGCCAGGTGGCTCCCAGTGATAGGACCAGCAATAATCAGCTGCAGAGGGCTGTAAATGCTGTGTGAAGGGCCCCTCCCATTTCCCCAGGGACAAATCAGTGGCCCAGGCTTCCTCTTTCTATTTATTTCATGCATTTTTCTGCAAAGCCAGTTAGGAGATCAATACTGATTTGTATTCTGAAGAGCGAAGAACCTTTATTTTATTTTATAAATAAATAAGCTCCCACAAAACTTCTAAAAAGATGCTGAAGGTTCAATGGCATTATTTAGAGAGACATCGTTTAATGGTAATGATACACAAAAAGGATTAGCAGACACTGGTGGAATCTGCAGTGTTAACAGTGCAGCTGTTTGTAAATGGGTATTCAAAGTTAATAAAAAATTCCAGTTGTTAACTCTAAGTTTGCTGTTGCTCATTAATTTCCACATCAGAATTTTGAAGAATCTTCTGGTTCCTGTGTCATTTATTTCTGGAAACTAGACATAATGGGTAATAGAGGAAACCAAGGAAAAACAAAAATGGCACCATAAAAAAAAGTTTTTCTTACTGCACAGTGGCAGGAATTTAATGTATACTAAGAAAGAAGTGTTATTGAGAGTTGAATATTCTCTCGATACATGGAAAATGTTGCAAATTCGCTACACTGTTCTTTACAGAGTGGAAAGTTTGTTACACAAATAACTTTTCCATTTTGTTCTGTAAATATTTTCTTTCAAGGGCTCTTGCATTGATTAGATTCCTCCTAGGAAAGACTGCAGACATTATGAAGAGGACAGTCTGGGGACACATGCAATCTTCTTGGCTTCATGTATTAGAGAAACACTATATATCAGTCTGCCTTTGCAAATGGAAATCTCCCCAATATCAGACTTCCAACTTACAAAAAAAAAGAATAAAACTATAGTTTTATAGAAAATGTATTTATCATCATACTGAAACTACTACAAATGAAAAAGAAAAGGAATAGCAGTTCTTGAATCTGGAGACCTGATTTAATTAAAGTGCACCACTAGTATTTACTTTTGATACCACACGACATCTCTGAAAGTTATCACTCACCTATAGACTGCTGCTCACTAAGGAATTGTACGAACCAGTGGACTAAGCACTTATCTGGTGTAAAAGGATGTAAAAGCTCCATTAGTTTCAAGTAATCTACATCAATTATAATGTGATAATCTGTAGTGATGTTTTCAACAAGAAAATGAGGTACTTGTCTCTGAAAGGTTGTGAGGCTTCACTTGCCAGTTTTTCACAGCAGACTTCCTGACAAGCCCACATTGCCATCTCCCTTAGACACTGGCAATCTAAATTACATAATCTTTGTTAGCATATGAAGATAATTTCAATTATTGCTGTTGTTTTGCTGCACAATTACTATGTGCATATTCTTCTACAGTGGCATCTTTTACTGAGATGTAAAATGCAAATACTTTGATGGGGTGAACATGATATCAAATCTAAAATATGTTGTGAACTTCTAACTCCATTTTAAAATCTAGCAAGTTACTGCAATATTACTTTTACAGCCTGTTCAGCAGAATCCCTTCCTTCACATTTACTTGAGTTATTGAAGGCTACATGTTAAGAACAGTTACATGCATTAGAGCTCCCCTTAGCTCAAAGGAAAACCAAATGCCTCCCAGAAGTTCTCCTGCCATTAACAGGCCTTTCAAGTGTCTGTAGAAAAGGATTTGTCTGATAAGACTTAGCATACTGCAGTGCCATAAATGCTGGAATGGTTTCTAGTCAGTCTGGAAATTGCTGCTTCTTCCCTTTCCAGCAGTAGCAAGTAAGTCAAGGCAGAGGTACCACACTCCATTTCAAACATGACATCTTCCAGTTAAAGCAGATGGAGCACTGGTGTCCATCCCATGTTTGTAACAGCAAAATAAAGAACTCTAAAAAATTTCTTTGAGATCTACTTGTCCAAAGAATAGGAATCAATGCAATGGCAATAGTCCAAAAAAGGTTTCAACACCACTATAAAAACACACTCTCTTATCACAAGCACAGAACAACAACTTTTGCTAATGTTTTTTTTACTCACATGGTACAAAGCAGTTTCTGGTCCAGGTGTGCCCATGACTTCTTGTCTCAGTGAGTCCATTTGTAAACTAGGCAACAGTGAGTAATGACTTGGACTACTACTCTTGTCTCCTTTCTTTTTGGACTTTTTCCCAGTATCCTTTTTGCTATTCCTCTGAAACATGTAGTCTTCTTGACCTATTTTCTCATTGCTCATATAGCGAAGCAATGAATTTTCTGTTAAAATAAAGGTAATGCAAAACATCATTGTGAATTGCTGTATGTATGTTAATCCTGCTTCGAAAATACATAATGTTCTTGCTAAGAGCTACTGTCAACGTTAACTCTTCAAGAGTATTTCATTACAGAACCCATTTGTTTCTTTGGTCTGGATATAATATGGAAGCAATCTTTTGGTAGGGAAAATAATTCTTGCTGTTTTCTGGTATTTTTGGCAATAAAAGGAACAGAATAAACTGAACAATGATACACTTATGATAATTTCTGTAACCTATTTTTTTCTCAACAATTTCCTAATCAATACAAATAACTGTGGTGTCATACTTTTAATAGTAATTTGCTTTGAATGTTCATCTAAGATCTTTCACCATATCATCCATACATTCCCTCAATACTTTTCCAGCATCTACCAGCTTATAGCTGAGGGACACCGTGAGAGAGAAATAATGTTTGCAAATTTAGGAAGCCTCAGCAGATTTGTCTTTCACGAACTTCTCTGGTCTTTCCTTGTATTAACACCAACTTTTAGGACCCACAACCTCTTGTCACAAGAGGTTCCTTAGCTCGAACCCAAACTGCATGAGAAGCCAGCTCTTTTTCTTTTTAACCAGCACTCGTCAGAGGCATTTGATGTCCTTTGAGTTTTGTTTCAGAAAAAAAACAGTGTCAAATCTATTTCCTTACTTCATTCCACACATGATTTTATAAACCTTTATTATGTCAAGCCTAAATTCTCCCAAAGTTGATGATGGCCAGCCTATGAATTGACCGTGGTCTGGAAGTCACTCCACATATCTGATAACTTCTGTAGTCTCCTAACCTTTTTCAATTCTACTGCATTTATCTTAAAGAGATGAAGATACCAGAATTGCACACATACCCAGTATGAGCAAGAACTTGCACAGCAGAAGAACACTTCTTTATTTGTCTTGCATTCTTTTCCTAATAATTCCTAACAGTGTTTCATTTTTTGATGTCTACTGAATGTTTAGTTAATATTTTTACTGAAATATCTATCCTTACTGTAACATCTTGTTCCTAGGTGATAAGAGCCATCACAGAGGTTATAATTTTGTATGTGAAGTTACATATCTCAGCCTTGAAGAAATTATTCTCAATGATTTTGAGGTGAATCCCACGCTGCTCTAAAATGTTTTGCATTCAAAAAGAACTCATGAAGACAGAGAAATGTGATATATAAATTCTCATTTAAGAATAATATTATTTATTAGTAATACCCATGCATTTGTGGTCTAGTATTATAAAATTAAGACCAGTTCTGAAATGGACTGGATAATACAGCTGAATCAATGAAATGCCAATATAAAGTTAAGCCAAATAGCAGGGCTTTGACATCATGATTTTCTTTTGCCTGGCTGAGCAACTTTCTTAATCCTCAGAAAAGGCCCTGCAAAAAATTAAGTATACATATGAAAGAACCTCAAACAGGTTCACAAAAATATATATCTAAGCAAGCAGCAAAACGACATGGAAATATATGGCTGAAAGCATAATAAAAGCCATAATGCCTTGTAAAGATGTGTGTTCCGATCACTTACCTCTCCTACTATCTCTTTTTATTTTATTGGGGTCTTCATAATCCCCCACCCAGTTATATTCTACTGGCATAGAAATAGGCCTTAGTTTCCCTGGAAACAGAGGAAAAAATTGAGACCATGCACCATAAGGCAGTATTAAACTAACATGCTTTAGAAGAAGAACAAATTATGTGCTAAACTGCTATTCTACAGGGTGGCTTACGAAAGAGGATCCAGGATCACCTCAGAACAAGAGGTTAAGACAGGAGTTCTATTTTATTTAGCAGACAAGAAGCAGTTAAGTATTTAATGGAGTTTTTTAAGTTTAGAAAAGAAATCCAGTGCCCTACAAAATGTCTGGGTTTGACAAATACATTCAAATTATCACTGAGCAGTATCTGTTTACAATTCTGGAAGCCCCTGGCACACACATGGAAAGAACATGTTTTAAAGCATTTGTGAATTGTTGGTAACAGTGTGTCCACATTACTAAAGTACCTTCACAAAGAGCATCCTTTCTGGTGGGTTTAAAAGAGTAAGAAAAGAAACAGAAAAACTCTACATGTAATTTCTTTCATAGCATTTCATCCACCAAAAGCAAAGTACCTTGCTATTGTTAAATTCACTTTCATTTCAGAAGGCAAGAGACAGAAAAGCTGAAGACTATTATATCTTTTAAATTTTGATTTGGAAGCTGCTGAATTGATTTTTAAAAAATGCTGTGAACTATGATATCTGCTTAAGGATTCCACAAATATAGTTGGAAATTCAGTGAAAGCGTGCTATGCAACTTAGTGGGGTTATTTAAAGTGGTCTGAAGTTTTTAGCAAGTTAAATAGTATATTGAAACAAAACATAGAACAGCATAGCATACGGCACAAAATCTGGCAGACTGAAAACAAAATGTTTTCACAAGAAGGTCAGCCCTTGCTCTTTTTGAATAGATTTACTGGTCACAAAACCAATAAGTGGGAAAATAATTTGGTTTTAGAAGTAGCAGAATTTAAAGTAAAAAACTTCAGAATTCTTGTTAATTATTTTGGTAGAAAACTCCTACATAAAGTTGATCCTTTTTTTTTTTTATTCCACATTTTGAAGGTTAAATCCACGCTACACTAAAAAAGAAAGATGTGTTTATAGTGAAAGCAAATATTCAAATGACTTGTTGACCTATTGAAGTATGGCGTCCGTGGGAAATACACCAATTCTGTGCAGGCAGCATAATAGCAAGAAGTTGTACTGTCTGTACTTGTGTCAGGAAACACAACATATATATTTAACTTCTTATTTATCATTTATTTTACTATTTATGGACACATATTTAAGTCTGATTGAAGCCAGCAAGATTTAGAGCACACAGTTAAGAAGTCATTTCCTCAGTGGGGATGTATTTGGCTCATGTTTACTTGATCAGAACTTTCAATGTTTACTTTTTCTAGAAATACAGCTTTTTCTTTGTGAGGCTGAACTCACAGTATCTTATTGAAAGGATCTGCACACTTAAAATAAAAGGTAATAAAATAATGTAAAGTCTGATTGTTATCAAAAGGTATAGCCATAACAAACTTTCAAAAAAAACCCTTGAGCTGTTCAAAGTGCATTTTTTTTTAATCTGCCAGTAAAACTGCAATGACCAAATATTTATCTTTCCTCCAATTCAAGTTTCAGTTGCCTGCTACCTCTGCTAATCTCCTGCTTGTAAACCCCTATGGATTCCCAAAATCTGTTTTCCCTGGTGACTAAATTCAGGAGTATGTCTTCCTTTGGATGTGAACAGAAGCTTTCTGAGGCTAATTAGCAACAATTATACAACAGTTGGAAACCAGTAAGAACATGAAAGAGAAATCTCTTTGTTAACATTGTCAAAAAAATGTCAAAAATTTTCAATAAAGAAATTGTGGAGGGCCCTATTAACCTCTCACGAAATAGGACTGAGAAATATTTTTTTAAAAATTAACACCACCACATAATTAATGAAGAGTACATGTTGAGAACAATTATTTCTTGAGGGCTTGGAACTTTGCTTGACCTTTTCTAATGGGTCACCATAAGCCAGAAAAGTGTTATTGTCATTTTCCAGATTTCTGTGAAATCTTAAGGTCACGCCTAGCCACCAATCTTATGCTAACAAATGCTGTGTGGGAAACTTTAGAATTTAATGCTGAAATGGTAGTATTTTTAGAAAATACACTTAAATGAAAATGGACTTGATGGTGTGAATTCATTTAAAAAGAAGTGAGATCAAAAGCGAAAGGCTGTATAACAAATGTGTTAAATAATGACTGATTTTCAGTGCAGTCTTTGATCCATGTATTTATAACCCTTTCTGCTAATAGAAAAAAAGGCTAAAAAAACTACACTGTTAAAAAACAATGGACTCAGTAGTCCTTGAAGAAGAAATGTATTCCTTTTCACTCTAGACCACCAATATTAAAATTTAACATCTGGAACACAGAGTACATCTTTTTAAATGGAAATGACTGCATCGACCAATTGTAATAGTGGGAATATTGGAGTAATAAAATTGATCTATCCACTTTGAAAACATAGCAGTTATTTTGTACACTGTGAGCATGGTTAGAAAACTCCTGAAAACACTTTGAAATCAAAAGGATACTGAGGATTTTGCAGGAAGGTTGTGTGGTTGTATAGAAAGGGTGCATTTTATAAAAGTGCATCCTTTAATATTGTGCAAGCACATTATTCCAGGTCCTGAGGATGCTTAACACAGCTCAAGCTCACAAGTAATTTTGGAGCTTGGCTGCATAATGCACTAAATTTATGCTTTGTCATAAATTAAGTCTGTCTTCTTCTCAAAGAGATATGATGTCAGGATTACTAGAACAACAACATTATCATACAGCTTGTACTCAGTTTAATAATTGAAATAACATAGTAAGTATGGTGAAAAAAATACTCAAGTGTGTGTTCAGCTAATACCATAGTAGTCAAAATATCTTTTTTTAAATATGAGATTTTCATGAGATATTTTATTCTATACCCTAAAAACTCTGCACAATTTTATACTTGTCCACAGGAAACCAATTCTCCCAGTCCAAAGCTGAAATAAGTTACAATACTACCTAAAGGATGTGTTCCAACAGGGAACAACAAAGGGAAAATAACCTGGAATGTAAAGGTCTGAGGAGCAAAAAACCTCACCAGAAATTGTTTCTGAGTTCTCACCCTAAATAAGTCAAAACCCAAGATGTAGCACCAGGAAGTAGCACGAATACACCTGTGTGTTTACATGCAAAATTCTTAGACAATATACAACTTCAAATAAAGAGAAACTGCTATATATAGGAAGTAATAACTTCCCATATAGAAAGTTACAGGGGTTTAGTATGGTATTACAAAAAATGCATTCTATCATCAGTCATACTTCATTTTTGGGACTAAAGAAAAATTAAAGATTTTTAGACCATAGTGCAGCATGAAAGAAGCATGTCATCTCTTGGTAAATTTGAAATGCTTTAAATAAAACTATTATACTTGGGTAAATTTTTCCAATGCTGAATTCCTAAAACTATGCAAGTCTTGCACCTATACTGGGAGAGAAATTCCATCCTGTATCTTTATTAAAAATATATGGGTTTCTGCCAGTCTGTTTGTTTGTTTGCTTTTAATGAAATGACACCGAAATATAATCTGGAGCATTAAACTGATAACAAAATTAGAGAACTTACATTCAGAAAAATCAACAATATAAAACTGGACTCGTCCTTCCTATCATAATAAGTAATTGTTTTTTTCTCATACAGAATAAGCTCTTAGGTTGAAATTGGACTAAAGTAGCACAGAATTCTTAGCAAAATCAATGGCCACTGAAAATATTTTCAAGGTTAAAAACAAAAGCAGATGCATCAAAATCCTAAAATCAACAAATGGTGATTATCCTTATTAGATCAATGACATACCATATGTTGGTGTGCTCTCTCTCCTTCCAGGACCACTTGTTCTTCCTTTATCATATTCATAGCAGTACAAAACTGCATCTTCTTCAACCACATTAAAGCGTTTCCGATATTCTTGGTCAAGGAATGAGTTTGGAGATTCAGATCCTGTATGAACCGGCTTGCCCACTATATGTCTGCCAACATCATCACAAGGGAGATTTCCCTTTTCATCCCTTTAGTAAACAAGAGAAGTTTTTTAATATATTGGAATAAGACACTGTTTTGGGCTTTGTGGGGTTTTTTTTGCTGTGAATATTTCAATAAACATGGGAATATGTCAATATTTTATACAAGCTGGTAACAGATGCCATCAACTAACACCAGGATCACACATCATACATGCATATGTATGTTTCTATGAGCCAGTTACCTCACACATCTCTGTTTATTGAATGCTTTGGCAGACTGTATTGATCTTATTGGTTTTTCTTGAAAAGAATCATAGAAATATAACTGATGTGCATTACATTTTTTTTTCTATTTTTTTTTCTTTATATCTACCTAGCATTTTGTGATTTAGGGCAGCAAAATAATGTTGACCTTACTTTTTTATACTTGCATTTTTAAATGCATCAGATAGTTTGCATTTGCATCAGTGGCTATATGGCAAGAACGGACAAATTCTCACTCCTTGTACTAGATGAAGCAGGACTCAGGAAACCCGCTGGTAGAACTATGCCTAGACATGGCTGCAAAAGACATAATCAGACAGTAATTTCTGGGCAGCAAAATGCATGGGAGGCAGCCAAGAGAGAAGTTGGGGCCTCATGCCCTCGTTGTAGAGCTTCTGCCCCTCTGGATTGCCATGTGATTTCCAAGCTGGCCAGTGTGCTGACCCACACTTCGCTTGGCAGCCTGAGACTCCATCCGAGGACAAAATAAAGCCTCCTTGTGGGATCCAGGCAGTCAAGGAGGATGAGAAAGGGCCATCCTGCCTTGGCTGCAACAGCACAGCAGCACTAATACCCACTGACCACTATGCTGGCTTTGCCAGGCTCCTTTCCCAGAGCAGGGATGTTGTCGGCTTATCAAGGGGGAATGGTGCAGCCCCACTGGGGCTGTGAGCTCATCTCCAGTCATGGAAAGACTTTCTGTGGTGACAGTCCTGGGGGACCATGGCAGGTAACATGATAGAGACTGACATAAAACAGCCAGATGCTACTCAGAGCTGAGCTGCCATCAGGGGCTGGCACAAGGAAGCCTTCATAATAAAGAAGGCAGCCTGAGCTGGAGGGATCTTTACTGTGAGCGTGGAGAGAAGTGTGGAACCGTAAGGCAAATGTCCTTTGCCACAGCCCTCTGGAAATGAGGACTTCAGCTGTCACTCCCAAAAGGATTTGAGAAATTTGAGCAGGCACTAACTTATGACCAGCACTTCTAAGTAACCAGCACATGGAATGTATTGGTCCCTCTTTCTCATGCCATCATCTCTACTATCTGTTGGTACCATCACCAAGGCAGCACAGCTTCAGGGTTTTGTAATTTACATCCAAATATCAAGTCCCTTACTCTATTCCCGTAACAAAAGGAGGGTTTGTTTGGTTTTTTCCCCTCGAGAGGGCAACAACAAACTGAGAAACCCATGCTGAACAGTCTGATGATACCGGAAATAAAGACATGCTTAAATATAGTTAATCATGGCCAAAAAACCCCTTGATGAAATACCAAAACAGATTATTCAGAAACACTGTACACTATGTGACAGGTTGCTGAAATGAAGTGTAGTCCATTAGGATTAAACAGATAAAAAAAATTCAAATGTACATAGTTTAATCCATCTGAAAGATTACAGCTTGTACTAACATGTATTATAAAATTTAATCACAATTGGTCCAAACTACTGCAGTCACAATTTAGGAAATGTTATTAATAAATAAGCAAGATGCATTTTGAATATCTCAATTTCTAGAGCAGAAGTAAAAAACTGATGACCAGTGAATATTCACTAAAAATACTTCAAAAAGAAGATGTATTTCTTATAAAATAAAACCATTCTTGTAATGGTAAACATGATCACTGGCAGTACAAAGGCAATATTTGTTTTAAGGTAGTACAGTTTTGGTTTCAGAAGCAACAGGTCTTCACCATATAACTGTTACATTCAGAGAGAAACCTAAACTATGTTTTGGTTGGGGTTTCTTTTTGCAGCTTCTCCTTGTTAATGCATTTGAATTAATTAAATACTTTGTTTTTTTCTGTGGGTTTTCTAAAGCCATGTCCTTAAAATATTTACATAGACATAGCAAAGTACTGTTATCAGAGAGATAAAAGATGCATTCAATCTTTATGAACAATTCAAGTGTCATGACCAACAATGTTTTTATTTAATTAGAAGAAAAACAAAATAATGAACTAGACTATGTACTCTGTATCTTTGTCACTTTAAGACAGATATTAGAGTACTTGTTTTAGCAAGTCAAGTGCTTCATATGTGTCAAACTTGAAATAAAACAGCAATATATTTTTCAAGAAATAAAAACCATGCCAGGCAACAGATGAGGCAGGGGTGAGGAAGGAACATGGGACTCAGCTTATGGCTTCACAAAAGGCTTGTGACGTCATCTAAATCGTGAAGTGGAAAGTCACTCTTTTGCACTGGAACATTTTTCATATCTCTGAAGAGTAAGAATTTATTATAACTTCTCCTTACTTCTCCTCCCCACTAAAAAATTTAATTTGCCATATACCTCACTCTTGGATAATCCCAGGAAAGTCTTGTCAGTACCGGGGCACACATCTTATTAATTGGCTAGAAGAGTTACTGATAACAAAGTCAAAGACAAACTCAGCTACTAGAAAGAAACTCAGGCACAAGGAAGGCGATACTGCCCTTACAACCTTTCCAAAAAAATTAACTAAAAGAAAATTAAAAAAATCCATTGACTGGATGTATGATAGCCTGTGTCTAAGAAAAAGCTTTAAAAATACTGATTCCTCTTAAATACATTCCTAGACTTCTAACTGGCTACTATTTATAGGCCATAATGCTCTCAGAATTTTAGGAAAGCAACATCTGTGTACATTACAGAATTATACAGAATCATTTGAGGTCATGTAAGGGTAGGGTGATGAATGTGCAAGGAGGATCTACCGATTTTCTGGCTCAGCAAGCCCAGACGCGGCAGAGATGAAAATGCCTGTTCCAGGTGGCAGGTCAGAGGGTCAGAGTAGCAGATCTATTTACAGGGAACAGGATGGTCACTGCAGAATCCAATAGAGCGGCCACACTAAAACGCAGTCCTCAACCTTACTCTAACACTATAAAATCAAATATATCTAAAAAAGAAAACACTACAGCAGAACAAAACAGTGCTTTTGTTGGAGTTAAATGTTTCTTGCCTTTATCTCAGCCTCCTTTGTCACATTATGGTTATTAGGCAAGGGCACAGATGCAAACTCTTTCCTAGCTATAGATTCAGGGTTTCAGATAATTTTTGCTCTTCTGAAGTAGGGTGAAACTGTCACAGACAACAAATTATTCATATTTGAGACAGCAGGGTATCGGATATTCTTTTCTAAAGACTACTTTCTGTTTTGCAGACAGGACACTGATTCAGATCACTGTGGGTCTGCTTCAGCATATCTACCCTTAATAACCAGTTCACCTGCAAAATTAAGTATTATCACCCTAATCCCCCAGGGCAGGCTGAAAAATGGGTAGGAACAGAATAGTCAGTTACCTCACAAATATTTTTGAAGTTTAATTGTACCTGAAATGGTCTTTTTTACCTTGGAACATAAGGTTCTGTTGGAGGAGGGGGTATGTAGAGATCCTGAAGGGCAGAGCTATCTCTTTTTGTAGGTGTGCTGATAGTGCTTGATGGTGTAGCAACACTGCTTGTAGGACTTCTAGGAATAAGAGGCTGGTTCAAAAGAGAAAGAAAAAGAATCAAGCTTATCTTTACACAATTTTATTTGAAAAAGCTATAGACATTCTATAGTTCAAAAAGTTAAATAAATTAACAGTTCTAATGTTCTATGTTCAACTTTTAAACTGACTGAAAAAGCACTCATACTAAGGAGACAGATCTATGAATGGACAGATCTATGAAGCCCAGCATTGGGCTCTGATTACATCTTTTTCCCTTTTGCACAGCAAGATTATTGCCAGTGCCCATAAAACTTATAATCAGTAGAGCCACTGGTGAAATCTTAATGAGTAAATATCATACACAATCCAGTGAATTCCTTAATTAAACTAGCATTGTAAAGAAGTCTACTGTTTACAGTAAAAGGTGCATAAGTAGGCATTAAATTGAATGTCATCTCCCCCCATCTGCTCTACTGTGTCCTCAGAGCACAGGCACTATGATACAGAATAAGATGGAGATTATTATTCCTCTTCACTCCCCTGGGCGCAGTCCTCACAAAATAACATTTACTCACAGGTCAATAAATTGTACCCTCCTTGCAGAACAATCATGAATTCTAGCTATCATTCCAGTCCAAATAGGATCATCCCTCTTAATCACATGTCTCTTTCTCTCTCATGAATTAGACACCCCTTTTTCTTCCTCAATTTAACTATCTTGGGTAGCTAAATAATGACCAACCATTTGAAGACTTTATTAAATGACTGTAAGGCTGGAAAGTATAGCAAGATTTTCTAAGTGTCTCCACAGATACAGAAAAATGAAATGAGAAGAAAACTTTGATTGCTTTAGACTACTTAATAACATTTCTGCCTAATAACAGAAGTCTTATGTTGCTTGGCTTGTGTGATAGCTAAATTCAAGCAGCAGCAGAAGAACAATGGCAAAACGGCAAAACAGCAAGTACAACTTGGTTATCTTCATATACCCTAAAACTTGGGTTATCTTCATATACCCTAAAATTAATCTAATATTAAACAAATGCTGAGTTTTGCTTTGAAAGTTCTTTCCCCTCCATCTTTTTGAAGAAACACTTGTTGGGATTACTATTATGGGTTCACCATACCTATAATTTCTGATTTAAATAACTACTAGAGGATACAAATATTTCACATTGTATTTACAAAGGTGTAGAAAGATCCTTCTGCCAGCAATATTAAGAATACTTTATGACAGACCAACAGAGCATTCCTGTGCAGAATAATCAATTCTCATTTTCTAGATATCAGTCTTGACACTGTAGCATTATGCCTATACTGCAGAAAACTCCAAGACTCCAACAGAAGCACCATTTTCAAAATGTTGGCCTCTCATAAGCTAGTGATGAGCCATTTGAATTTATGCTTATCAAGCAAAGCTCCTACCATTCCGTTACTTTTTTTCAATCTGTATGTATAAATAATCCACGCCACCTTGGAAACCTCAGACATCCTTTAACCAGTTGCTGCCTTGTTTTAGGAACAGAGCTGTGTTAACTGTTATTTATTTCAAACATTAAAAAAAAGTATTTTTAAAATTTTCTTGTTAGAACTTTGCAAGCCCACCTTTAGAGCAACAACTATAAAATGACAAAAGTTTTCTCTTTCTGAATGTTAGAAAACCATCTCCTGTAAAACAGTGATATTGCTAAATTCTTTCCTTGCTCATTAGAGTTAACGTGAGTATTCTGTAACCAGGCCAATAAAAGACTGCCTGCATTTACAGGAAGAGAGGGAGAAAGACACATACACAAAACCAGACAGGGAAAAGACTTTACAACCACTAAAAAACAAGAAGACAGAAGTCTGCAAAGAAAAAAGAATAAATTTGGTGGCAAAACTGTGTAAAAAAACCAACCAAAACCAACCAAAACTTAAAAAAAAAATTAATCCTCTTTCAGAGAAACAAAAATATAATTTTTTATATTTTCATCTTTGACACTGTAGCCATGGATGTTCTTGAACCACTGACTGAAGCAACACTGATTATTTGCTTTCTGACACTTTGCACTTCTATGACAATTACATTTTGTGGTTTGCCGAGTAGTTTGTAGAACTCATTTTCATTGTAAGCCAAAAGAATGTTGTGACCTAGACCCTGTTTACACTTGTTAAGCCCAGGCTGCTGTTGTTCATGGCTCGCACTGACAGGAGCACTGAGAGGAAGACAAGATTGATTTGCTCTTCCCTTTGAGGAATGACAGCCCTTTATCTGAATGAATAGGTAGACAAAAGGAAAAGGGAGACTAGACAGGCGATCAATAGGAGATTATGATTTCTGTGACATAAGGAAAAGCAGGCTCCAGTGTAACAGTCATCTGGACTTACAACAGGTTGATGAGCCCCTGGTGGTCATGAGCAGCTGCTGGAGGACACAGGTAAAGAATATGACTTCTGTTACAGCCTGGAATACCTGGGCTTAACTACTAAAATAATAATGATATGGGCTTAATTCCCAGAAAAAAAACAATTTTGCTGAAGTCTGGGGACTCTGTTTGTTAATTTCATACTTCATTGGTGCCTGATAATACACAGCCCAGACATACAGGTTGGTTTGTCTTCCAGAATAGTTTGCTGGAAAATTTTGAAAATCATCAGCTGGGGTTAGTGCATCTTTGACAAATGTATATTTTGGTTCATCTTTTGGCTCAGAAAGGTGGCTAAAACACTGAGTACAAAAGGAAGAAATGGTATTCAGTCTACCACAGGAAAACACAAGTTATCTAGCTACCTGAAGGTAAAAGGTTTCCCTCAAACTGACCCCACATCAGAACCTTTAGAGGTGAAATCACAGTGTAATTAGCAGGAGTCTGAATGACCGTAGCATCAGTCAGATCTTCCCAGGGCACGTAGAAATCCCAAGGTGATAGAAAACTGTAATACAATCTAGTACAAGTGGAATCACAATCCTGTAGGATTGTCCCAAAACATCCTAGGATGTCTCATATCTTTTACATATTTGCATCATATTGCCAAAGTCAACTCTCCAGTTCATTTCCACAAAGCAGAAACCCAAATTTAAAAGTAGGTCACCACTTTTAAAAAGACATATATGTAAATCACCACTTCACCAGATAAATCAGTAAGCTCTTTTAAAAGAATGGCTACATGGTAAAAGTATTCAAATGGTCTCTCCTTGTAGTAGCTCTACACATTGAGAGCATTGCTGTACCTACCACTTTGTGCTGGAGGAGTTCAGCTTTCATTTTATAAGGAATTAAAAGTCTTCAGGCCCTCCTGGTTGAAAAGAGAGCCTTCAGAACATGGCCTGCTGGTAAGGTGCACGCACATGGCATTTTGCATTGCAATTTAGAGAGACCTCAAGCTTTTGGATCAAGTCAATCTCTGCACCTGCAAGTAAATCAGCCCATACAGTTCTCCAGTTCAATGGCAGCCATTCAGTGGCCCATATGCAGGCACGCTGAACAGGAAAACCCATGGAACTCCATTCAAGTATTTCCGAATTTGATACCTTGGAGATCAGTGTTATCACTGAGTTAATTATCTTCCAAGGACTAGAGCTTTTTCCAGCTTCAGTCCCTTTTGGTAGGCTGGACAGGTCAAGTGGGATTGCTAAAATAGCAATAAAACTAAAAAAACTTTCATGTCCAGAGAATTTAATATTTGACCCATGGGAATAGAAAAAGTTTAGAAGTTTCACATTAAAACTGGAATAGGCTCAAAAATGTCCCACAAAAGACCCTGCATCATTGTTAAACCACAATGACAGACACAAAATCCATATTTCAATACATTTTGGAGTATTATTTCTCAAACATTTTGAATGCAGAATTCTCCTTCAGGATCATTAGTCTTTATGGACCTTTTCCCAAATTGTCAGTTGGCCAGGGAACAGATAACCAACCATCTTTACTTACAGTAGCTCAGTTTCCCCAGCACAGGGAAATAAGAAGTCCCTGTAAGCACTGCCTGATAGCACAGAGACATATATTTCCCTCTCCTCCAGGAGCTCCTCTGCCCCTGGATAGCTCTGCCCTGCAGTCCCTACCTCCCTCTTGCTACCAGCATTTACTGCTGCTTTTCCCACCCCTAATCCTGAAGGAACTGAGAGGGTGCCCCCAGTAAGCCCGCTTATTATTTTTTGCTTTTTTTTCTTTAAACAATGAATATAATTAATATTTAATGGATACTATATAAAATTCTTTTTAATGTTTTTAAAAACTCTTTGAACCTTTCATTAGCTCCCTTGGAACCTGCAAAATGTAGTTTGAGAAACATTGCTCCAGAAAAAGACATACATTTTTTAAGAACATAAGCAAAACCAATACAAAAATTTAAGTGGTAATGTCAAATACAGTATTTGAATCAGTAAATAGATTTTACTGCTAATATATATATTTCATATTGGATCAAAGTTATGAAAATTTATCAAACAGAATATTTCCAAAAAAATAAACTTTTTATTAGACCAATCATAACATGAAGTAATGAAATACTATAAAAAATTCGTACTCTGTAGGAAAACCCAGTCAGAATCCATTTTAACAGTGCTACAAAGATTGCCCAGCTTCCATGTAGTTAAAAGATAACTAAGCAACTGAAGAGCCAACAAGTTGTTATTTTGTTCAAATTTAATGATTAAAAAGTCTAAGGTCATTAATTCTAATCATAAATGATGAAAATAGAATATAACATTGTTTATGACGAATGAGGCAGTATAATAAAGTAAGGAAAATAGGAAATAAAAATAATACAAATAGTATTTTCTCTCAAACCAAGGACTCCATTGTTATTGTTGCTGTTGCTTCTTAGGAGGCTGAAAAGCTGAATAGTTCATAATGCAGATATGATGCATATCATAGTGGAGATATGATGCACATCTGATCCAAAATAAAGACTGTTTAAAAAACTACAGATACTGAGCTGTTGGTGATTTTATAACAGTACAATTTAATCACATACAAAACAGTACAGTGAACTATTTTTAATATACAAAAAAAAAAGTAACATTTAAATAAGCTTGGTAAAGAGTGTTTAAGAGGCGTCCAGAAGTTTTATTTTCTCCAAGTCAACACACAAGATGTGGCTGGCAGCCAGACCTGACCCAACCTCACCAATATCAGTAAGAGCCTTTTCACTGGTATCGGCAGGGTGTAGTCCAAATTAGCCAAAGTATGGCAACATGTTGCTCTGCGAGCCCTTTTCTGTATTATAAAGAAACTGGTTGAAGAGTCTTACACACTGTAGTCAAAGCCCAGTTTCTTTTACTGATTAACAAAGCATTTTCCAGAAGGCACAGGAGGACTTTGCAGCTAGCTTCTTGCTAGTGTGATGATGGTGACTTAGGTAAGATTTCATATGCTCCAAGAATCTTCTCTATCGAACCTTCCACCCTTATTCAAACAGCATTTTGGGGAGCCTTCCTTTGAAACTTCCCCAAAATGACACAAAGTGAAAGGGAGAAATAAAACAGACAGTCTAGAGTAGAGGACATTTATTTAAGTTAGGTTTTGAACTAGACAAAGATGTAGAGACTTCAAAGATAATTAAGTCACTTCTATATTAAATAAGAAAAATAGAAAAATTAAAGGTTAAACTTATTTTTTTCCATATTCAGTAGCAGTTATAAATACAAACATTGCAATTTGAAATATCCCTCTAGGCTTTCAGACAATGGATGAGAGTATCAGAAAACGTAACTGAAAGGCAAATTTGGTAAGATTTGTCTTGAAGCATAACACCTTAATATTTATGGTACAATACCATATTAATGAATATCTTCAATTGCAAAGGCAACCAAAAAATTCCCCAAGGAGACAGCTGCCTAATTCAATGTTATTAGAGCAATAACAAAAACACAGTCTGAAAAATCTCTTGGCTTCACAAATTTGTACATGATTCCAGAATGCATCAAGGGAGAACTTTGATTATCTGAAAGAAGTTTGATACAGATGGATATCAAAACTAATATCCATCAAGTGACAGAAACAAAAAAAAAAAACCAACACCCCAGCACTTCTTTTAATCAGCACATAAGGAATAAAAAAGGATGGTTTTCTTTCTGTACTGATTGATCGTAGAGCTGGAATT
The DNA here is from genome assembly GCA_004320125.1 of Scolopax mira. NCBI lineage: Eukaryota > Metazoa > Chordata > Aves > Charadriiformes > Scolopacidae > Scolopax > Scolopax mira. The sequence goes on from BJBW01003957.1 coordinate 153,730, forward strand.
AATGCACTTGTAAATACAAAGTCATTATGTGATGATGCATAGGATAGCCACAGGCTAATTGTATTATTTTACTACCCATCAAGTGATTCAATATCAGTTTCAGGACTGCTACATAGAACACACAATTCTTCTCCTTCTTCTTTTTCCTTTCCCCTAACCTTTTATATTTATTCTAAGGATAAAAAAATATTTGTGAAAAGAATGAAAATACCACATTTCTGCTAAAATGAAAAAAAAAATCCCAAAGAATTAATCAATAATTATGTAGCCTGCATTTAACTCATAATTCAGGGTAAGAATGCAATGTGAAGGCAGAGCTGTTCAAAGACAACCACCGAACATTCTAAGAAGTATTTATGCCAATTAGTAATCAGTTAATATTTGAATGATCGAAAAGCGTTTTCCGCACTCAGAGACCATATGCCAGAGAAATAGTATACAGCTAATTTTGATCACTAACAGTGGACAGCAAGCTCTTAAAAAATTAATTATCAGAATGCATAATTTAATTACCAGCATGCCCTGTCACTCACACGCCAAACTGCTTGATATACTGGTAGTGCATGCTGCCTGAACTGGAAGACTCGTCTAGCACTTTCCCAACTTACAGGCATACTTAGCATCTCTCTAAGTCCAGCTTTTCATGTAGCTGTAAATGGCAAATTTCTTGTTCTTACACACAATTATTGACTAAACAAGCAGAATACCATTTACCAGTAATGCCTCAATATTATTCACTTTGAGCAAAAACTACATTTTGAAGTGTCTCAATTAAAACATCTTAATGTAAATCTCAATGTAAATAAGTCTCAATTTAATTCATTGAAATATTTACCTTCTACATTGCTGCAACGGCTGTTTCCATCCTCTAGTTCTGATGGTGTCACTTTGGCATAATCATTAAAAGGCAAAGTAAACTTTCCCCAGGTAAGACCAAAAGTGTAATTAGTAAAATCATCATGTGGTGTTCAAGATATCCAGGTAGAACCATTATCCAAGTGATTGTATTATACATCTGAATGCCAAGCCACGTTGGTGGGGTGCATACAAAAACTCAGTTTCTGCTTTTGTGTCATCCTCCTTACAAGGGGGCAAATTTCCACCTTCCTACTTGATTCATTGCGATTTGATTAGGATAGGACACCACATATCTCCTCTGTTCACTCCTTTTGCAGAACTAAAAGAAACAGCAGCCAGTTTGCAGATTCTAATTCCCATTTTGTGAGAATTTTATCCCCACATCTTATCTAAATGAGTCTTTTGAATATTTTGCTCATATTTTTTTACTTTAACAGAATTACTACTGAGTCATAATTTCCTTATAGCTTGTGTCTGTTGAATAATACATATGGTTCAATTAACTTAGCTCTGGGATGTCAGCACAGTTATAACATTCTCAATTATTTCATGACATCCTGACATAGGAAAACAAGTTATCATAATTTTTCCTGCTTCCAAACGTGATGGAAGTACTGCTTTTCCTTATGTTTTTTCCTATTTGCTATCACTTTCCCCCTCTCCTCTCACACTATCTCCCAAGCTCCTATTAAAGGATAGCACCCTTACGTGAATCAGGAATATAAGAAATTTCACAACAGCCATAGGGAAAATTGCAATTTTCTGAAGACTTTTTTTTTTTTTTTATTTTTTGAAGTAGATTCTGTTAAATAAATATAATTTCTTCATATTTTTAAATATTCATATTTAATTTTAATAAAATTACACTGCACTCTGACTGCTTTCACTGCTTGTTATTAACCAAACATACAGGACCGATTTCACACTTAGGCTACATTTAAACTAACATCAGCTGACTTTAACAGCTGCTCACCTCTGATCTTCATAAATTAACAACAGAAATCTCCACATTATGCAGCTTCTGAAGTTTGTCTTCACCCTGCAGCTTTTTTGACACTCAATCCACTTAAGAAAACTGTTGTTTCTCACACTAAAATCACAAATTACAACAGGCACACATATGCACATTGCACACATAAGTGCTGAATGAGGTTCTGGCCTTTTCCTAGTGTCATGTTTGATAAAATCAGAGCAATATCATCATGCTACCAGAATTATATCTCTAATGTTTAACAGCATCTGTATTTGTACTTATATTAACCTTAAAAATATTCATATTTTCTATGCTATCAACAGAAAACCCACATGAAAAACAAAACTCCCGCTACCCCCCCCCCCTTGCCTTCCCCAAACCTGTATGATTACACAAAACCTCTATCTAGAGTCAGTCTCATCTTATCTAATACAGATAATTTACATTTGAGCTAGCTGTCCAGACTGCCTTTATCATCAAATGGAGAGAAAGAGGCATGCACATGGTCAAATTCACCTTATTCTAAGACAGGTCATTCTAAAATAAATGAAGACACATGAAGCAGCAACTTTTATTTATGTCCACTGGCCAAAGGGAGTAAAAATGAGAAACCTGAATGATGTGTAGATAGGCTCATAGTAGATACCTAACGTTAGATCAGTTGAATAACACCCCAGTATCTGTACTGAACTAAGGATGCTGAGATGAAAATCAGTGCCAAATCAAACACACTAAAAGATGACTGGATATTTTTTCTTCTGGAAGTGAGTGTGGAGTTTCAAGCAGGCCCACAACTGTAGGTCATGACTACATTCACTGTAAAAGAACCAAAGGGATCCTCACTTACTTTCCTACTAGACTTAGCTTAAATGGTGGAAATTGGTTTCTATCCAATTTCTTCCCACCTTTTTGAAGTACCCTGTCTTGAATTAATTGCTTATTTGCTATCATCTGTATCAATGGCCCGTGTCAAAAACTTCTGTTGTGTGGTTTTCAGTGTAATTATTCTAGCAGCAAATGACACAGTGAAGCAAAAATTATTACTTAGAAGAATGACCCAATTCACAGAAAGAATATCAAACTCACCCAAAGAGGATTTGAATGAACGTATTTCACCTCATTTAAAGCAATGAAGCGTATTTTTCATTTGTATTTATATTCTTACTAAAGCTATGATAAAAGTGCAGCCTTCAAGTATGGACATTCATACACTCATAGCATGCATACAGATTTGCAATTTTATATTCAGACACTAATAAGATATTTATGGTTGAAAGTTTTTTGTCACATGGCTAGTCAGTATTTTATATCTGAAAGACCAAGACATCTCAATCATTTAAAAAGTTACTCAGTTTCAAAGACAGTGATGCATTTAACCACTATAAAATAATTTTTATATAAATACATATTTAAAAGGCATTCTTTCATGGCAATAGTTCTTTTTATGAATCTCTTTAATATTTTAGATAGAAAGACCACAGCCACTGCAGTGGCATTTCTATATCTCATTTTCCTTTTACACGAACCTTGTAGAAGTCTTGCTTCTCTCGAATATACTTAATTTTAAATTAGAATTTTTATTGTGATAATAAAAATGTCCTGAAGAATGCACTTGTTATGCAAAGAAAATAAATTTCTAAGCATTGTTCTATCTGAACTGTATGAAAAAAGGGATTATTTGTCAGTTCCATCTGCTGGTTACATGCTTTCATCAGTCTGGACATAACTTTTATTTCCTAGAGTAATCCATCACATTGACATTTTATCCTAGAGTGAAACACGAAAGCTTTAATTCAACCATTCCTTGATTTCCGGCACATTGCAGGAATACTAAAATTAAAGGCTTATCTGGACATCCTGTGCTACATCTCCTTATGTACAAGGGTTCAATACCAATGACAACTCTGACATGGATACAGCTTTACTCTACATGAGGAAATTGTGACGGTCAAGTGCTGAGGAATAAGGGAATAAAATCCCCTTATATATTTTCCTATAACTCCATTTTTAATGAAACTGAGAACTCATGATGTTTTCCTCCCCTCTTTCTTTGATGTTATACTGCACTGGGGGCTGAATAAGAAGTCAAATTAAAATTTATCAGTTTCTGAAGTATGCCTATTTCCCTTTGGCTAGAAAAGTTGTCTGGGGCTACTTTTCTGCACTGTAAAATCCTGGGATGATTACTTCTTAACTTTGAAAAGTTCTAACAACAGGTTGAATTTCAATTGAGCCTATGAGAACAAACTGCAGAGAAATCATTTCAGAGACAGTTTTTCAAAATATACAAGAGTAAATCCATATGCTGCTGAGATGAGGCACAATAAAGCATCATTGAGATAATCTATAGTTAAAATGATGGTGTATGACTTATGATTAAGCTTCATTACCTGCAGAGCAAGGGGCTTCCATCTCATATTTTTCAGTAAAGCTGGTGCTGAGGTAAGCATGCTCTGAGGTCGCTTTTTCAAAGTTAAGATAACACCACTCGGATCCTCTCGTAGTGCATTCACCAAATTTTTCAACTGCCACCCCACCTGGTAACCAGTAAAATCAGTACAATAAAATTGAGGTACAGTATTCAGTATGTAATGTTCCCTTTTTAAATAAGATTAGTAAAATAACATAATAGGAGTGTATATATTAAAAGAGATTAACTCTAGAAATGTAAAAAATAAATTACTGCATAAAAATCACGTCAACTAAAATAATTATTATAATGCATTAAGATGGATATGCATCATTTCTGTTTTAGAATTAATAAACTACTGTTACTCCATTGTAAATGCACAATTAAATCTCAAAGTGTCTTCAAAATTAGCTCTGGTAAATAGACTTTAGAGGCTAGAAGGTTAAAAAGCCCTGGCTTCTCCCCCAACAGTTCAATATAAAACTGAGCAGTTTATAATCCATAGTTACTACTTAAAGCCTACTAACCACATGTAGTCATACTACTTCTACTCCTAGCAGCTTATGCGAGCACAAACCAGTTCAGGAAAATCTTCTACTCTTCACACTGCTATAAAAATAAAATCAGCATGACAAGGACTTTTATTTTAATAGTACTTCTTTTATGATAATTTCAGAAATAAATGCAGTAAATTAATGACAGAACTGCAGTCTAGCCACTGCTTGAGTATTAGCCCAAAGTAAAATTTTCCTAATTGAATTATAGCATTTTGAAATATTTTAAAATTAAGAACTTGACTAACACAGAAAGCAACAAGTCTGTATTTATAAATGCAGGATACAACTTTCTGAATGATTTACTTTGCATTTTTGAAAAAAATACCTCAAATATTAAATATTAAAACTCATGACAATGGTTTTCAGTCTAAATAATACCTAATTTTAGGTATTTATCTTGAAATGTTTTAAGATACTTAATCCCTGCATTTTCAAAATTGTCACCTAGAGTGGCAATAAACAGAATCATACATCCCTCAACCTGTAGATTAAAAAAGTTATTTCTTCTGTAAACTTGACAGCTTTTCTACTTTTTTCTCTCTCTCCCCACTAAGTAAATTTTTCCTGTTGTTTAAAGGATCCCAATTACAAATATTTCCCTGCTAGTATACAATTTGTATAAAAACAATGTCAAGAAGAAAAGTAACTGAGAAGTGAACTCTTACTGAAAAACATCTAGAAATCTGAAGTGATAAGGTAACATCAGCATAAGAAGGCTATTTTATATCATGTCAATATATTTTAAAAAAATCAAATAGGCAAGGCAAACAAAGAGAATGTAGATGTTCCTTATCACTGGTACAGTGTAATATGATACAAATATATATTTGTTACCTCTGTTTAAACAAGGGGATCACATATAGGTTGTTGCTATTTATTTTTTACCTGATTTGCTGTTACACCAAAAGTCACTTTGTTTCTGCTTAATATCACTTATTTTAAAAGCTGATGCTCCCATATGAACACGTCACTTAAGCCAACATTGATGCCTATCCACAACCCTGAATCATAGAATCATAGAATCATCTAGGCTGGAAGGGATCTTCAAAGGTCATCTAGTCCGACCCCTCTGCAGTCACAGGGACACCTCCAACTAGACCAGGTTNNGAGAAGGGGCCTCAACCACCTCCCTGGGCAACCTGTTCCAGTGCTTCACCACCCTCATAGTAAAGAAATTGTTCCTAATAGCCAATCTAAATCTGCTCTTCTCCAGCTTAAACCCATTGCCTCTTGTCTGTGTTGGAAGCAATCACAGACAAAGGTTTAAATCTCACCATTCTTCCTACGATACTGTCAACCTATCTGTCCTGTTTTCACCACAGCAAAGTTCATTATATCCAGGTTGCACTTCTACAGTAATATTATGGTAAACAAAAACAGGGTGTTACCAGGCATCTTTATGAAGTATTTTCCAGCTTCCACAGAAGACTTACAAGCATGCTGGAATCCTTATTTTCAGTTCAATGTACTAGGAATGTGCCTATTATACTCTGAATAAAATAAAACATGAACATAATCGACTTCAGCTCAATTCCCCTGTCCTGGTGAAGCCTCCATTCTGTTTCAACAGTATTTAAACCAAGTCTCTGTAAGTCCAAGTTTTGTGTCTTAATATTATGATTCTGTAAAAAAAATACCTTGCTATTTACAACACTGTTTTCCTACTGGGAGAGATTTCCACAACTACTTAGAAACAATATATTCCCCATAGTTCCATTTCACCTTGGGCATTTGCTACCCAAAAGAAGGAATTAAAAGCCTACAGTTCATGTAAGGTATGTCTGTGTGTAAGCTACTGCAAACTTTAATTCCCTAATGTAACAACCGAAGACAGATTTCTGGAGAGGAATCCTGCTGAATAAAGCAGCACAGGGAGCCTTGAGGAGAACATGATATGGCCCCAGTTATGGAGTCAGAATGTGAAAATCTTGCCATTTAAGTTGGTAAGACGCTGCATGCAAAAGCTGTGCTTTAAAGCCATTTATTTCTCACTGAAATAGACGGAGGAATATAAATAAAATTGGTTGTGTTTTTTTGTTATGCTAGCCATTTTAAAATTATTTTAAATGCACTTTCATACTTTACAGAGATAAACTCTATTTCAACTACATGTTTCAAGGCCATAAATGTGAGATGATCTACTCAATGAAAGTGGCATTAAAGAAAAAAATCACTTCAAAGCACTAAATCTGATTTATTTAATTTAGAAGCTCATGAATATAACCAATTTAACTTATTTTTTCACAGGAAAATTTTGAGTTTACTATTAATTTTCAAATTAAATTCATCCTCTAGTTTTACTTTATTCTCTGACAGACGATTCCTGGCTGTTTCAGGGAGTTCTTCTTCTTGCTTCTCATCTTTTGAACATAAACAACTAAATTGGCCTAAGACGAACAAGTCACGTAAGAGGCTGTTGACAATAAATCAAAGAGAATTGATGTCTGTGTTGGAAGCATGCTTTTCAGTTCCCACATAGTTTAGATTCCATCAAAAATCATACCAACACAGATTGAACAGAAGCAATCTTATGTGAGGAGGTCAGGTTGGAAAGAGGAAAAGGCAGTGAATATACCTGGAACTGAAAACTGTTTCCAGAAATCCACTTCAGTGATATTTAATCTGCACTTTATTTTAAGTGTGATTTGAATTTATTCTTTCTAATCTCTCCTCAGGATCTTCCCCCTTCTCATTACCATGACAGTTATTCTCAACTTCTAATCATTAAGTTTTTGGGCAGAGCTTTCAAAGTCTCTACTTTATGCTTTATGCTGTTCACATATTAAAAATAAGGACAGTAAAAAGAAAGTTTCATTAATGGTTTGAAAATTCAACAGAGAAGTAAAAGAACTATATTAACAGACAACTTTACTTACATTAAAACAACCCAAGTCATTATTTTTTAAATCAGTGCACTATACTGACCAGGTAGCCACTTGTAGGGACCAACCAAATTACTGTTGCTTGCTTTAAAATAAACTTGTTAAGCCAAATGCCTTCAAAAGTGGCAGTCAGGAGAGCTCTCTTTAGTGACAGACGAAGCCGAGCATTAGGTTTTGCTATGCAGTGTCTGAATCCCTCCTGGCTGCCAGTGCAGCTCATGGCCAAACACAGGGAGGGTCGAGGGCAGATGAGGGCAGCCCAAGGTGGGTGGCCACCGTGCACAGGCCAACGTGTGCAGTTAGCCAGTCCCTGAGTAATACTGGGTTCCCTGCAGGAGTAAGCGCGCCCATTGCATGGGTGCAAGCCTGGGTGCCCAAGGGAGCACAGCACACCTTATGGAAAGGTGGAGCTTGGAGCAGGACAGGCCACAGAAGTTTTTTTAGGGGAGGAAGAAGGAAGATGAATACGGACTTAAAGGGCAGCAAAAGAAGGTAAGCATGGCTTGCAAAGACAGGGGAAGAGGGAAAGGAGACCCTGGTAGAGAGCACACTTTCCCTGTGCCAGCAATGTGCCCTTGTTGCCAAGAGGGCCAATGGAATTCTGGGCTGCATAGGGAAGAATGTGGCCAGTAGGTCAAGAGAGGTCATCCTCCCTCTCTACTCTACACTAGTGAGGCCACAACTGGAACACTGCATCCAGTTCTGGGCCCCCCAGTTCAAGAGAGACAGGGAACTACTGGAGAGAGTCCAGCATAAGACAACAAAGATGATTGAGGGATTGGAGCACCTCCCTTCGAGGAAAGGCTCAAGGAGCTGGGGCTCTTTAGCCTGGACAAGGGAAGGCTGAGGAGAGACCTTATTTATGTTTATAAGTATCTAAAGGGTGGGTTAAAGGATGTTGGAGCAGGACTCTTTTCAGTGGTTTCCAGTGATAGGACAAGGGGCAACGGGCTCAAGCTGGAACATGGGAAGTTCCATTCAAATATGAGGAAAAACTTCTTTACGGTGAGGGTGACAGAGCCCTGGAAGAGGCTGCCCAGGGAGGTCGTGGAGTCCCCTTCTCTGGAGATCATCAAGACCTGCCTGGATGCAGTCCTGAGTGATGTGCTCTAGGCATTCCTGCTTTAGCAGGGGAGTTGGACCAGATGATCTCTAGAGATCCCTTCCAACTCTGACAATTCCATGAGAGCAAGGGGTCATCACAGGGTGCCCTAAAGGGTTATGCTGATCAGTTCCTGACAAGGAGGTTACAGCACCTGCTGAAGGCAGCACCTTACTGCCAAGGTAAAAGTGGGGTAGAAAGGGTAGCCCACACACCTGCCACCTGAGGAGTGATAACCCAAAGCCAGATGAACAGTGCTGCTGGAGGAATGCAGGAGAAGGCCCATCACCCTCCCAAAGGGGAGGGCAAGCCTCTGTGCTAGGAGAAGTGAGCCTGCAGGCACGGTGCCTGCAACATCAGCATCAGGCAACCTCCAAATTTCTCATCTTATCCCATCACTACAAGCCCAGAGGTTGTGGCCAGGCTGGGAAGACTCACCAGCATGCTCCAGAGACATTCAGGGCCATCCAAGTTGCTTCAATGGGGCAAGATGGGTTCCCTCTAAATCTGCACCCAGCTCCAACACATCCTCCTCATCTCCTCTTCCTCTCTGCCTCAGTTTCCACCAGCTTCTCTACAACCTGGAATAACTCAGCAACCCAAGTAAGAGGGTGAAGTTCCAGGATTCTGCTCCCCCAGCCACCACCGAGCAAAAGATGTCCCTGAGCAAGAGGAGACATATTTTAAAAGATCCCAACTTTTCTTTGGCTTGTGGGAAGCACATCTGGATCACAATATCACAATGGCCTGAAATGGAACTTTTATTTTGGATTCTTATTCTAAGTTGCCAAGAACGTCAACATTTTAAAGTATTAAAAAGTTGTTCTTAAAACTAATGACCTTTATTTTCCCAGATGAATATATTGCCTCTTTTATGACAAGCTTGGAAAACTGGTAGCAATTTTCCCTTTTTCTGAAAGTAAGTGTGACTTTTCACTGTATTTTTTTTTTTTTTATAGCCGCACCCATGACAATATTCCCAAATTCCTGTGCTCATTCATGATTTATGTATGTACTGCTGTATGTTATGAGCCAGAAAAGAGCTCTGTAAAAAATTAACATGAAGGCAGCTCAAATACAATTGAATGAACCTAAACCAAGTATTTTTAGGATGCTACAACATCCCATCTGAAAAATCCAGCAAATGTATCCTGATGAAACTATGGAACACCTGCATCATACAAAAGCAGTGTGCAAATATAATACACTCTGAAACATCAACATCTAGAGGTGGAATTATAGTCAAATGATAAATAGAACACAGTCCATACTTTTACAGGCACGTTGCTGTTCAAAGGATCACATGAAAGTTAACGATAGCTTTCTGCTTCTACAAAGCAAAAACTGGGTTTTCCCCAGTCACAATAATTCATTCCTGACTTGCAAGTTTGTAAAAAGAAAAGTAGTAATATCTTTACACTTCTGAAGAAAAAGTAATATTTTTCTGCTAAATATACTGCAAAGCCATCTGCTATTTTCTTGCCATGCAAATATGCAAAATCCACTCTAGTGTTTCATTTTTAAAAGTTACTGGAATGGGGAGATAATCAAAATTCTTACTTTTTCAATGCTGCCTGCTCTAAGTGGAATGCAGCCAGAGCTCTTTGACTTATCAAACATTTCAAGCTTTAAGCTTTACTCGTTTTTGAGCAAAAAATTAAAATAAAATAGAATTTCTAGGAGGAAATTGTATTCATTTTAAGAAATGAGTGTTTTCACTTTAAGAAATCTGTGCATTCTATAAATAAAATTATTATGTAAGGAAAAAACCCAACCACAACGCTGCACTTCAAATCACTGTCTATCAAACCTAGTACGCTGTTAAGCAAGTCAGAATCTGACAAGAAACTACCTGGCATCATGCCCTTAAATTAACAGCTTGATTTCCATGAACACTGGCCAGAAATAAGGATGGTCAGCTGGCAGCCCTGTGAAACAAATATGTTAGTAGCAAGCATCTCCTTCCCTTCCCTCAGCTTCAGATGCCTGAAAAGGCTAAAAAATAATGGAAGGCCATAGGTCATCCGCCTACAGAAAACATTATTGGATGAGGGAACCACAGCAGGATTTTTACGACACAGACTACCACAGAGAGGAAAGCTCTATGTGTACGCGGGAGGAGAAGCAGTGTCAGGAGAGTAGCAGATGTCTTTCAGAGATTTATCCAGCTTCTTAGGCTAGCAGGATAATGAACGTCCATGCTTACGTAACAGCTTTGTCCCAAAGAGGAGAGGTTAATAATATTGTGATTGCATATGCTGCAATTCAACTTAAAGAGTATCTTGGCTATGTTATTTAAATAAATGCAATTTTAATCCAGTGTATAAATCAGTTCTGTGCATCCTTAGAATATCTCTGTATTGTAATCCAGAGTCACAACACCATAGTTTGTATATAAAGTACATTGAAGAAAATCACATCTTTTACTTACGCAAAACCTGATGTTTTATCAAAACTTCTGCTTACTACCACTAAACTACGAAATAAGTAATTTTTATATTCATTTTGGCTACATAAACTAAAGCTTACAATTAAGAGACTTTCACAAGAATAAACTAAGTTAGGACCCAAATTGAGAGCTGAATACAGAAGTCACTGCCTCTCATTAAAGTGCTCTGATTACACTTCCACGTCAGAAAACATATCTGATCCAGAGCATAACATCTGACTGATTTTATTACCTTGCTCTTTGTAGGTATTTGCACAGCTCAGTTCCACCATAACTCAACAAACATCACAAATGTTAGTAACATAACTACAAAGCACTACAGTAATAGAGACAAGCATCTGTTTTGCCCATGGGGGAACTAAAAGTTGAGTTATCCAGGGACACAGAATCAGTTCTATATTGAAGATTGGACACTGTTTAATAACAATGCTTACCTTTCACTTTTCACTGATACAATCAACCTTCAGTTCAGAGCTACCTCACTGTTTTGCTTTTGAGTCATTTCTAGCAACATCCTAGAACAAATAAATGAGTATATTTGTTGGGAACAGCAAAGATTCCAACTTTATGGGTTTGATTATATCCTATTTTACAGATGTAAGGTCAGAGGCTAGGTACAATTTTTGAGGAAAAGGGGTGTCATTTCCCTATTTCAGGGTATGGCTCTAAAACATGGGGTTGATTTCAGTTCGGTCACTTTTGGTGTACCTCTGGAATTTGAAGCATCTTCCCCACAGTGACTGGCTGCCTCCAGCGTGATGACTGTAAGGCATCTCTCTCTCTTCACGCAGGAGTACAGATAACCAGAAGAGACAGGTACTGGCAATTTGGAGGGTTTTACTCCGGCCTTCCATTGAGTTGCGGAATGCATATCTCATCACTATTTAGCCTCATAGGAACTAAATTCAGTCTTTCACACCCTAGAGGGGTGTCTCCAGCACCAAAGATGTACATAATTTGAGGTTAAAGGCCCTCCCTGAAGGCAAAGCACTGTGCTGATGGAAATACACGAGTACGAAGCCCAATCACACAATAGGCAAGAAACCCTCAGGTCCCTGTGTTGTGACTAGGGAAACAAGGGTTCTGGTCTCAGTCCCCAGTGACCACTTTTTTTGTGCAATAGAAATGCATTACAAACTAGTGCAGGGAATGAGCTTTGAAAGGCATGCTGTGGTGAGCAGCCCCTACCTGTTCCTCAGCAAGGACACAGACATTAAACTATTATGAATAAAGGAGTTGCCACCAGAGTCCTCACCTGGCCTCATTTTCAGGGGCTTCCAGGGAACATATGGAGAGGCCAGGTGACTTCCTCCACTTCAGCAGGGCTCCTGGTGAAGGACAGACCTCCACAGCCTGAGAACTGACATTTTAGCATCCCTGGGTGGCCACAGGTGAGCGCTAAAGAAACTTTAAGGCTGAGCAGGGAAACGCTGATAAATGTCTAAGTCGATGCAGAGAGTTAGTGATACAAGCTGAAGACACAGGCAGGATTTAGGCAGACTGGATTGCTCCCCAGTTTCTCGCTGATTAAGCTACAATATGGACGTGGGTGGCCTCATCCTTCCTAGAGGGAAGGGGACAGCCAAGTTCTCCATACTTCACGCGGCCACATAAGGAACGTGCTCCTCGGGACTGACCCCACAGTATTAACCCCCCACAGCCTTGTTTGCCTTACAGTAACTCATTTGTGCTGCTGTGTGCTTACATCTCACAATGGGAATTTGAGGCATGTGTGTGTGTGCATCACATATTCTCATAGTTAAATTCCCAAAATGGTTGTCCTGGAATTAAAATAATAAATATGTAGAAACACACATGCATACACACATATGTAAATAATTTTGTTTCAGATTAAATTTATATTATCACAACTTAATATTTTAGGATGATTCCAGTGAGTCAGTAATTCCAACAGTCTTTGACTCCCCCTTTTAAATGCATAAGTAAAGTCCCTGAGATCCTTGGCTGCTCTGCAGCTAAATAGTGCTGCTATCCTTGAAACAGATGTTTCTTGAGGCTGAATTAATATAATGAAAATAAATTAACATATGTACAAAGAAATTGTAAAAAAATTTCTTAAAGGTCACTAATAGCTAAGCACACTAAAAAAGATAATAATCAAAAAGCCTTTAATTGAGCTGAAAACTTACGTAGCATCACTTAGCTAAAGGAAGGACAGGGATAGTCTGCCTTTTAACCTGTTCTTGTGAGACAAAAAGAGTGCTCTAGTCTGTATTCTGTTCTATAGGCATCAAGATAGTTAACAATAGAGAACTCCAATTCTTATTACCTGTTGCCTTGGCATAAAACATATGCTCTAATCATATATTTTACACATCAGAGACTAAGAAATTTTGAAACAAGTGTTTTAACTGCAGAATGTACAGTAATCTCACTATCAAGATTATCCTGTTAACATTGCCATTTAAATTGTCTGCAAACACAAATTGTACCAAGATTAGTAGGCACTAGCAACTACTATAAAAGTATGAAAATATTTTTTATCAGGAATATATGCAAAAGGTTTTTGGCAGCACATTGTCTTTAGATATTTCTGTTGGAAATATTAATATCATTTACAGACCCTCTTGGAGGACTTTTTTTTTTTTTTATAGAAACAATACCATATGAGAATAAAGTAAACCATGAAGCAACTGTGCAAAATAAATAAATTCAAATACATCATCTCCCTGTATGTTCTGTGCAGAAAGATGAATTTAAAAATTAGGTCCCACGAATACTCCACAGAATACTGCAGCAGTTTTTAGCAGACACATCCTCAGGACTACGGTCATAAGTATAGGTTGTATAAAAATACTTGATTTGACTATGGATTTAGTAACTTTGCTACCACCAGTGTTGAAGCTATGAAGGCCCACCAATGACATTCACAGAAAAAGTCAACCGGTACTGCAGCAGGATTCTTACTACAATCATGTTGCTTCTAAGAGAGACATTGGTGCCTTCAAAGTCAGCCCAGGTGTGTATTTCCAAACTGTAGTCAGTGCCGTACAGACCAGTCTATGTCATCAATTACTAAAGAACATATTTTTATTCTGAACAAAAAAATAACAAAAGCACTCAATAGTCTGCTCAATGGTTATTCATATATGTTCATCTAATCATATGAGTAAACTACCAGGGCTCATTGAAAATACAGTTGTCCATTCTGGGGTACATGCAGAACAGAAAAAAAAAAAAAAAAAAAAAAAAAAAGGATGTTTTTGATTGAGCTGTGGGACACAGCAAATGGCAACAGGTGACTAAGACCACAATTAGCTGGCAGGGAATGCTTCTATAAATACAGCGTGTGGCCACTGAACCCGTGTCCCAGATATATGAGAGGATGGGCATCTCCTATTGCATCAGTTTCTTCTGTTACTTCCAGAAAGACCTCCTATAATACTCTGAACCTTTCAGTCCTTGACTGCTACACAGCTCCATCAATAGTGTACAAATCCCACAGATGAGGCTTAACATACCCAGCATATATTCTTTAAGTACTTTAGTGCACCACAACTCTGCAGCAGAGGGTCAGGATCAGGTGCTCTGGAGGTCAAAGAGCTCACTGAAAGTGGGATGCCGGTGACCATGTCACAGGACCAAACCTACTACTCAAAAAGCCCAAGAAAATAAGGAGCACAACCACTTGTGACTTAAGAGTAGCGCTGCTGGTATTCCCTTTCCATTTTGGGCCAGGTTTAATGCTTTCAGATAAGCAAAGCAGGTTGAATTTACAACAAGGTAGAAGCACTCATACAGTTAAGCTCTGTTATCATCTAGGAGACAGGAATGTGTTGACAACCAGCACAGAATGGCTTTCTGCTGGAACTGAACTAATTCCAGGTGTGTAGTTAAACGTGAAAATTTCACATGGAATGAACAAAAGGAAATTATTTAAAGTTTGGCAGAAGCATGAAGCTGCTTGGGCTGGCCAAACTTATGCTGCTCTATCTAACACAGATGCAACAGTGACTTGTTTGCTAGCTGATTTGTTGTGCCAGAGTTAGAAGTGCCAGAATTAGAAGTGCGAGTGGATGCCCACACTGACACAGCACATAACACATTTACATAAAAATGAGGCTGTGATCATCAAAGTGGTGTGTTTCTCACACATCATATCTGAACAAGCCCCAGGGATCTCTGGAAAACAGATTTACTGGACAAGAGCATCCAACATCTCAGCTGTAGAACTGGCAGAATTGGCAGGAGTGTCCTCGCCCATTCAAACTGTACCAATCCAAAACCAAGCTTGGGGCAGTTCCCAAAGCAGAGATATTTTATCTGTGGAGCTGGCACCAATGACCTCCATTAATTTTATTTTCCTAGATATTTACTTAATTCGAAAAATATTTGGGCAAATCTAAAAATTAACTCTAAATACTCACACACACACACTTCCCTAACTCCTTAAAAGACTACCTCCTACCTTTTCTTCAGAGTACCTGAAAATCCTTTCTCCCTGGAGAATATTTCTTGGAAAGCACAACATAATTCATCTGCATTTGTCAAATTTTTCAAGCTGTTTCTCTTTTTCATTTGTACGCATGTAAAAACATTTGCATTTACTATGGGAAAACAAAAGATCATCTTCCCTCGCACATTTCATCTCTGCAATAGCACACTTCTCTGACATATGGGATATAAAATAATATATTTCTGTGTGTATTTGCAAATCTATGTAGAAAAGAGATCATAAGTAACACCATATAACCTTAACACAAATTTCATGTTAAAGAGAATTGCAAATTCATAAAAGATTTTTTCCATTTGAGAGGATCATGATAATTCAGTTCCTTTATCAGTATTACGTAATACTTACGGTGACTATAAAGAAAGAAAAAAGAATTAAACTGAAATTTTGAGAGGGAATTTGGAGGACAGACTACATTTGCCAAAAATCAAAGTACAGTTGTCATATCCTGACAAACTACAGAGGTCAGGAGAGAGCCCTGCAGGGAGCTAGGTTACTTTCATAGACTTCCATTAACATTTCTTAATAGACTTAAAAATAGACTTTTAGAGGTATGTCCCACCTATATTTAAAATTAAATATTCATGTTAAAATTTACCAAGCCAGAGGAAGACCAAGGATTTGGAAAGGATTAAAATAATGATTTGGGAGCTATTACTCTGTTCTCCTCTTCCATAAAAGCATGTGCATGGCAGCAACAGAAGGAAGATGAGCACAAGGCGTATTTCTTTTGAACTTTTATAATCTTGATGCACTGTATTGTTGTTCAAATCAAGTATCATAAGAGCATAAAAATATTATTTTAAATGAAAGATGTTAGTGGAAGTTGTTGTATAAGATATCAAACAGCTAATGTCAAAATTTTAAAGGGGACACTGCTGTCCCCTCCCTTATACTCTTCCAGCCCACTTCCCCACTGAGTCTCTTTAGAAATACCATTTCCTTCAAAGACAAGTTAATAAGGCCTTAAATCAAAAACCAGTGCTTGAAAAACTTGTGTTCAAAAAACCTAGCTTGGATTGGAAACATCCTGTTAAGCAGTGCAGAAAAACTGGTTAAACAGAAATATTTGCAACATCACTTTTCTACTTATAGATATTTTGTTTCTCCCAAACTTAAGATGACCTCTACACATATAAGTCAACATGGATGCATACGCTCCTGAGATTCATGTGAACCCCAGGATCAGCATTTCCTATCAGCTGGAATTTGACAGCTCTTCACAAACCCGTAGAGGTTCTGTGGAGCTGAACTCTTCTCACTTATTGTACAGTGAATCTTAAAAACCTCTCCCTTACTTTTTACAAGCAAAGATTAAGTTAGGGTACAGAAGTTAGGTGTTACCTACATTGTACATGATTCAAAATAATCCAATTTCAACAGTAATTTATAGGTGTTAAAGACTTCAAGCATGCCAGCTTCCATCTGAAGCAGATCAATAACTGACCCTGTTCACCTATTTTGCCAAATTATTGTGCTATATTTTTTGTCACCTATATTTACATTTGTTCTGATGATTTTTAGCCAAAAGGCACAAATGTTGTGAAACCATATCTACCACAACATATCATATTTGTATTAAATCCGTAAGTCATATCATACGTGCATTAGAAGTATATATAATATGCCAAAAATGTCTCCAAAATAAAAAAAAATAGGCACAGGAAATTACAGCCTGTTATTCAAAAATCATACACCATCCTGATTTTATACCTCCCTGTTTTCTGCTTGGAGTATTTTCTCTACAGCTTTATCACTGATGCATCCAAAAAGAGTACTGTGAATTGTAATAATTCATGTAAGTGGCAATATTGCTTCCTGCACTTTCAGTTGGTTAAAAGGAAGACTATCTCGAGGCAAAATACACTCTTGAATTATATATGGACAGAAACATGAGTACTGCAGTACAGTGCAAATTCTAAATCGCCTGAATGACTTTTTTTTGTTTACATTGTAAATAGTTAAGACAGACGGGCTTTTAGAGGAGATTAAGGACAGAATTTACAGGGAAGTTTAAGGGAAGACAGTGCCCAAATTCTTTGAGTTTTATTGGAGGAGTCATGCCTCTTAGTTACAGACTATTTGAAAAAAATTCTCTTCTGTAAGGCAAAACTGACCCGGAAGATTAATAGCTAAGCTCAATAAACCACAATTTATAGGACAATTTTCTGAACATTAGATTTTCACTGACTTTAGACTTAATCTTATTATTTCTTATTTTAAAAATTCAGAAGATATTTACATTGCAGACATCCTGCCAGCAACAAGTGGAATACATCCTGTTATGCCCATTTTGTATCAACATAGCAAAAGATCAGGGCAATCAATTAAAATCCTTTGAATTGACTGCCAAACAAAATACTATGAAAATTAAGCAATGCTACAGACAAGCAGAGGATGTCAATAGAGAATTTAAAACTACTTGACACCCAGTATTAGGACATGTATAATAAAAATCAGTCACTGAACTATCCTCCTACTTTGTCAGGCTGCTTATTTGAAAACCAGTGGGCTTTCTGAAATAAAAGACTTCTCATAATTATTAAAATGCAAGTCTTATAAAAAGTGTTAGCTAGTAAAAAAACTACCAAGTTGGACATTTAAATAATTGTGTGGAATTTCTCCTCCCCTTACTTACATTCATTCTTTGAATGATATAGTACTGAAAGCCAAGTACTACCTCCACTTTGACAAACAGAATATGCCAAAATCGCTGAAGAAAATACAGAAAAAAAAGTTTTAACTCTAAAATAAATTTAAACTTAGATTGGTTTTTTTAGATTCTGATTCTCCCATGACAAGATATCACCTAAATAACAGTTATATGTGAACAGTATTTTCCTATCGTTTTAGAGTTAGATCTTTAAAAAATTTAGTCATAGTTATTTCTATAGTTGATATGAGTGATCGTGCATGATAAGTTACAAGGAGCAAGTTGAAAAATAGATCCTGTGTTTTCAACTGCTGATCACTATATAAAGTGTGAAAAAAATCAGTAAAAAGCAAAGACAAAATGTAGTACCTTCAGAATTCTTTTCTTCCTAACTAAGAATCACTGTAACTAAGAGTACTTCTCTCCAGAAAAAGAGATTGCTAGAACTGGACAGTAAATTCCTTATGACAAGGGCCAGAGTACAAAAGGACTGATTTAGACTCCTGCCAAAAAAAAAAAAAAAAAAAATTTAAAAATGGTGCAATGCCTATAGAAAAGATTGAGCTCTATAAATTGGAACATGAATGAACCTTTGTAAAGGTAGCATGGGAAGTGCAATCACATTCCTAAGAGAATGCCAGCTGACTGTGGAAAAGTGACAATAAAATACAAGAAAGTTACTAGTACATGAAATCTAAGATGCCAATTATTTAAACTACATTGTTGCTACACCAAAGCAAGAAGATACATGAATGTGAAACATAGTCTATTATTATACATCTCCTCTACTCTAAATGTTACTGCTGAAAAATTAAATTAAATTTGTCTTAGCTCTTTATGGTCTTTTTTCCTAGAATTACAATCAACTCTCTTTTCTGCACATCTCCAATGCCTAGCTTCGCTGACTCAAAAGCCAAAACACTCAAATCCTATATTCAAAATACCATCCAACTAGGTAAGAAAGCTCATCTTAAGGCTTGCCACAGAACTTTTGTTATTAGTGGTTGAGGTAAGAATCTGATCTTTCCATCAAATAAAGGCAATGTAGATGTGCCCAAAAAAATGAGATAAAACCTAGTTGATTGGAAATTTTCAAGTTGATGAGGCAACTTTGATATATAGCACCATTAGAATTTGTTGGAAAAGATAATGTAAAGACTGCATTCTTGTTGATGTGCCTTTTCAGATGTGTATATATTATGATAGGTAAAATAATAATGTTCTAAAATGTTTTTCAGATTAAATTGATGTCATAAGCAGAAAAATAGTCATAGTGCAGAAAAATAAAAAAAAAATAATCATCATAATCATGGGAAAAAATACTAATGAATAATCTACATGGCCAAAAATTATTGAAATTCACCCTGATCTGCTTAGATTTATCAAATTACATTGCATAGTTCAAAAGATAACTTCCCATCAGTTAAGTTCCACATATGTACAATATATATGATATCAAACTTAGCTGGAGGCTGTACTGAAATATTACACTAATTTGTGCAGAGGAGCTGACATGATGTACAATGGCCTAAAGCTAGAAGTGGAATCCCATGGGGAATGATGAAACACATTTTAACAAATGACTTCTGTATTAATAATAGCAAACTCGGATATTTTTTGTCATTTAAATTGCTTGGAAGGACACATGTAATTAATACCATATATTGTCTTTCACTACTCTTAAGAAACCTTATACTTCGGAAAAAGAATAGTTGCTTTCCATATTGATAATCTGCTCTTTTCTGTTACAAAGTCTTACCTTAGAAAAGGTAATTTTATTTTAACAGTTCACCAATCCTAAATAAAATTACCGGGAACTAACATGCATCTGTTCACACCAAAAAGCAATTTGCATGGTATCAGTTTTCTTGCCTATCATGTCTGAAAGATTTGTTTCATCTTAACTTTCCAAGTTTTAAAATCTGTATTTAAATTAAGCTAAATATCCTAGGCACACTATGGGAATTTTATGTGCTTTGTGCTCAAAACCCATGTTCTACACATTACAGTAGGTTTGGAAAGCAGTAAGTTTTCCAGCTTCCAGAAAGTAATCTTGCTCTTAAACCCTCAAGGACACAACAGTTCCAGCTCCCTGCATCCCTTTGACCCAAACCTCCTATTACACTAAACCCAACTGTTTATCAACAAAGCACGGGTAAGCATAAAACAGCTAACATGTGTCCAAAGCCTAACTCAATACCTCCAGTGCTACTCAGAGGATGAGGGCTAAGCTTACGAACTTAAGAACCATGTGGTTTCAGAAGAGAAAAGGAAAACTTAGATGTTAGAATAAATAATGATTTATAAAAACACATTTTTCTACACATTTCTTCTCTACACATGCTGATGTGCCATGACAACTCTATCTCCAATTGACACAGAATATAGTTATACATACCACAGTTTGGTGGTTAACTTGAATCACTTCATCCCCAGCATGGATTTTCTTGCACCGATCTGCAGGTGACTGAATTTAAAATAAAAGAGATGATAAAGAATACAGTTCTTACTGGTCATCATCTCTCTTTCAGCAATATGATTGCTAAGCTATGTAAATCAGGTTAGATTGACAATTACATTCTACTGTGAAATAAAGAATTAAAGAAATATTCAGTAAATCAATTCACTGTTGTTGGAGAAAAATAATATGTCCTATTGTACACAATACAATAAAATGTTGAGAAAGGTATAAATATTTTTTATTAATGGATAAACAAGTCCTAAGGATTTCTTTTTAATTTAATTCATTCTGCCACAAGAGTGCTTTAATCTACCTGACATCTCTTGAGCTTTGAAAGCCAGTCTTTGGCTGAATTTTGAACCTGTCAAGACTAATTGACAGTTCCTCATAAACAAATTTCATATGCTGCTTTTTTGTTCTACAATGTTTCAGTATATTGCAGAGAACTTCAGTAAATTACTGTTCTTCAAAGAGTACACAAGGAGAGAGTATTAGGTTAGGTAACAACCAGGAAGATCATGTAATTTACATCGTAACTTATTTTCTGGGTCATAATTAGAGTCAAAGAAAGGCAACCAGCATTAAAATCCTACAATGACTACACTTTCAAAAAGCAAAGTAGTTTTGTTCTTTGCTTTTGCCTCAAAATCCACAACTCAACAACCAAAAAATCCAAAAAAAACCCCCCTAAAACAAACCCAAAACCATAACAAAAAATACTGTCGCCCATAAGGGGACATCCCCCCAAACCTTTCCCTTCTTCTGTCTTCTACTTTTACAACAGATCAACTGTTTTCTGAGGGAAATATACTATGCTTAGAGGAAAATGAACTACGTAAGCTTTTCATAGAGAGATGCTCTGATTTTTCTTTCAATACTGTGGCTGCCAGCCTATGAAGACACTTAATCAACTTAAAGGTAGAAGGTGAAACTGACAGTTTGAAAAACATCAAGGTGCTCAGGTGGAAGTTTCCAAAAAGCTGCTACGAATTTTACAGAAAGGAATGAGATCAAATTCCTTTTCAGGTGAGACAACAGTTCATCTAGAGAATATGCTTAAGGTCTAAAATGTGGACTTGAAATTGTAATAAACTATGTACTGCATCCCCATTCAAAATATAAGTCCTATAGCTACACCATGACTTTACAGTTGCACATATTCATGGCCCAAGTTAAAGACAGTGTTTAAATGGAAGATATCCAAGAAAAACAAGAGGCTGAAAGAAGGGTAACTCATGACTCAGTTAGGTGACATTGCTCAAAACATCCTAAATCAAGCTGGTCTGGTAAAAGCATAATTTAACTTAAACAAAGAACAGCAGCCTTGACTTTTTGGCACTATTTCTGCATTAAAGGTGCTGGCTGAGTGATTTGTGGAAAAAATTTAACGCTGGTGATTATGCTCTAATCTATATTCTTCCTGCCATTTCCCTACTCACACTTACTCATTCATACCTCTAACAATCTTTATAATCTTCCTATGTAATATTGCTATTGTAGCTCAGATGTATTTTACACCTAAGACTTTCAACTACTCAATGCAAGTGAATCTTGTGTCATTACCCTTGAACTCTAGAAAACTTCATTATGATACAAACTTTCTCCTGTATTGACTTCAGCCCCTGCAGCTTAAATCTTGATAAAACAGGCATTTTGTGCAGCAGTTTGCCAAGCCAGTAAATATGGTCTAAGAATCTTCAAATTGAAAAGGGCTACTTAAAAAAAACCTCATTTCAATTATGCCTCAAACACACTGCAAAGTGAGGTAAAAAATATTTATAAAGGAGTCTCAAGGCTGTGGTCTTATGAAGAGATTGCAACTGTTGTTCATTATTGCTTTTTCCTAAGTAAAGAATACAGATCTTGCTGCAAAGAAATTGTATCTTTTATCATCACTAAGGAAAACAGAGAATTGATAAGCTCGCTCTTTTTTTAAATGTTGATCATTAAGTGAAATATCCATTCATGAAGTCCTTCTAGGGGGAACAAAGTGTGACACATCACAGCTATATCTTCATTAGCTGGTAATTCATTTCAACAGGGAGCTGAACAACAGATGGAAGTATCTGTTGCTGGGGCTCACACATTCATACCATACAAGCTATTCAGAATCTGTTTAGGACTTATTCTTCAGAATAGATTTAGTTTTGTCCTTTAGACTAAATGTTGTCTTTGTCCCAATCCCCCCAGTATATCCTTACTGTCTGAAATACCCCCTGGAGCACATTTGTTTGCATGCCCAGACTGAAGATTTTGGTGTAATTTCTTCTGAAAGGCCTCTATTCCCTGAGATCTAAGGGCAACTCGCAAACTCAATCAGTGTGCAGTAAGTGGGGATATGGGGAGCACTTCCTTCAAAGGTATGCTCCTGCTGGAGATGTACCGTGTGCTATTACTTTAGAAAATACTATTTTCTACTGGAAAACAAAATTACAAAATGGCCATATTTGAAGAATGCATTGGTTTGATGAATTAAAAGAATCTCTCCAACATGTTCTAAAAGTGCTACTCAAAAAGAAAGCTGTAATCTCTTGCTGGACCAATACAACCTTTAGAATTGTTTCTTTCAAACAAAAGAGAGATGTGAACCAGAAAGCTCAGCTTACTCTAATGCTACAGGACCACCAAGAAAGAAGCTCTTATGGGGCAATGACCTGTGAGAAACCCTGGTCTCTCAGTGTTCGCATTTCAGAGCTCAGCTGCTTTGAACTGCAGGGCTGATGTGTTGGGAGAGATGATTCCCAATGCTGAACATTGAAATCCAAACTCTAATGGGTTTTGTGGCTGGACATCAAGTACCTTGAATGGCAAACAGAGAAAGCAGACCTGTGGCTACAAAAAATACTATTTTAATTAATGCTGCTAGCACTGCTATGCTCTGTTTATTAAAAAGGCAGGAGCTTCTCTGTGATCTTTCAGGAAAGCATCAGACAAAAAAAGCTGTGCCAATGACTCATTAGGAAGAGCAGAATTTGGAAGAAAAAGGTCATAAAATGTTGTTCAAAGGGAAAATAATTTGGATTCTTATTGTTTCCTAGAAGTCAAATTGCATCACAAACAGTAACCATATCAACATCAACAAGTCAGATCACATCTGCACCATCATGACCTTGCTCTGGCTTATGCCGCTTAGATATTTCTAGTCCCATCTACCAGAATCATACTTTTTTTTTTTTTTTTTTCCTGAAGGAAGCAGCTAGCAACTGTGTGTTTAAAAGCAGGAGACCTCTTACTTTCTTTAAGGCATTACTCATTTTCACAAATGCTTTAACAGGATTTTCCCTGGATAGCAAACTGCAGTTTCTCAGTCCGCTGTGACCACCTCCAGGGTGTTACAGCGAGTGAAAGAGTCAGTAACAAAAGCAGAAAAGTCATCACGACTGAAGCTTCCTGATGTGGCTTTAAATTATATTCATGAATCACAAAAGATAGGAGTTTTGAGGGAATGCATTAAGATTTTATTTTTATCTTTGCCCTTGGGAAATTAAATCCAATATTAGTAAGTCCTGGAGAGAAATGGTTCCTTTTCTAATTTGAGAGAAATTCAACTGTAAAAAACATTCTCTCTCTTTCATATATTTTCAAGCTTAAGCTCAAGTATGGCTCTCTGGTTTTGTCTGCTTTTGCTAATTCCGCTAATGAGATCTGTACCTGTAGGTCTGACTCCCTAGAATTTTGATTTCAAGGTTGAAATTCCTTACATTCTCCTTATTCTGAGACAAGTGACATCCACAGAAGTTATGGTTATAATCTATTGGGCATAACCCATGGATCCTGCTCACAGCAGAAGGAAAAAGAAAGAAGAAAGGCTATCAGATTGCAGTTCCTGTGAAGGGATGAAAATAATATTCCTACTTTATTGAGCTGTTAACACAACCTCACTGCAGATGAGAGGCAACAACTGTAAATAGCATGTAGGTAGTTTGCACTTTCCACAGTATGACACAGTAGAAGGATAAAACAAACATTTCTGACAGCTTCATTTTAAGAAAATGCAGTAAATATCTTTGAAAGGGATTGTCTAAGCCATTATGGAATAGTTCAATGTTGCTTAGTGGCTTGTTCCATGCTCATTGAAGATTATGGATAAAAGCCTTTCCCCCTAAAATGATCATTTATCTCACTTGCTAACAGCCAGTCAGTTCTCTAAATATGGTGTACAAAGAAAGGAAGTTATATTTCAAAAGCAGATGAAAAGGATTCTATTATGTTTTGCTTGCTGTTTAATACTTTCAGTGAGGATTAGTACACCAGTAATATGTGTTCTCTTTCTATAGGCATTACTCGGAAGTTCATGCAGAAATATATGGTTATTTGTCAATGTGAAGGGATGTCCTCATTTCCATGCATTTATTTATTACAAAATAGAGCTTGATAGGTGGAAAATATAAAAGTTGTTTGTCTAATACTGCAGCAAATTCCAGCATATTAGCCTATACATAATAAAGATATTTATCTTTTATTCACAGAGCAAGGTAACTCCAAGAAAGCTTGTTCCTATCTTGACCAACTGCAGCATTTTAAGTGTCTTGCAAGAACAAGTCAAAATTGATTCTCTTGGTCCTCAACTGGGAACAACTCTTTCAACTCTCAGGTGAACAAGCACAAGCATTTCTGCCGTCCAACATGCTACTGTTCCTCAACAGCCAACTAGCACACTTTTGCAAGCAAAAAGTAGTCTATAGCAAAGGGAAAGGTCAAAAAGCTTCCAGGCCTGAACATACAGTATTAATAATACTTACATTTTCTGTTGTTCCAGTAATTACATGGAGACCATCATATGTTGATTTAATGTACATACCCTAAGAAAAAGACATCATGGGAAAGAATTTTTAAAGTGTTTCACAAACCATCACCATCCAAACATAACTTGCATATCTCTAAAAGAAAAGCCTTTTTTTTTTTGCCTTTTTTTTTTTTTTGGTGAACTTTTAAATATACTATGAGGAATTTGTCTCTGGATAGGAAAGTGCTTTTTGATACACTTCAAGAACAACAGCCCAAATGGTTCTGTCCCTAATTTTCAATAGCAAACTAAAACTTTTACCACAGTCATCTCCATAAATAGTCCCCAGGTTTTTTAGCACACTCCTTCAACTACAAATAAAACATCTCATTACAAAAACCCCCAAGAATTAGAAATTGCCTTAAGATGATCAATACTTCCATTTTGCTTTGGAAGCTACAGAAGGCTTTAAAAGATCTGGAGTCTCTGATAGGCAATGCTGCAAACATGACTTTTAAACTGATAACCAGTGCTTTGAAGTGTGCCTGGAAAATGTCTCTAAGACTTTTTGATAGCCCCACTCATCTCAGAGAGCAGGTCAGCTATAAAACTCAATGATGAAAACTTAAATGTCAACTTTGTTAGGTATCCCACTTTATTAAAAAAAATATGGAAAAGGGGAGATAGCTTATGAACAGTTAGAACTTCTTGCATGGGTAGTGTGAGACAGTGTCTCAAATCTGTTTTTTCATCAAGTCATAATTCAACTATTTTAACAGCATCCACTAAGACAATGAAAGAAAGAAAAAGGAGAGGTAATTGGCATACATTGTGCATTCATTAGCTTCAGAGCAATCTCCTTTCCCCCGAATTGTTCACAAAAAGCAGGTAAATAGTGAGCTTGAGCTAACATTCTCTTCATGATCTACTTTTTCTCCTTTTAATCAGAGTGTCACAAAGTCTGTTCATAACTGAGAAACAGGGTGCATTCACTGGTGATTAAGTATGGTAAAGAGGCAAAGAAACTGTATCAAGTTAGAATTGTAATCTAGTTTGGGATCAGAAGTCACAGCCAAGTGGGAACAAGGAAGTAGCCCCCACTTAACATAAGTGGATGATATTCTCAGTATAAAAAAAAAAAGGGACTGTAGGAGTTTCTCAGGAGAGGGGCCTCAAAATTAAATTCCTATTTTGCTCTGCACATTACATAGCAGTAATGGCATCAAATCCAGTTGTCATGTTGGGCTGCGAGAGATGGACGAGAACAAAGTAAGAATATGCTCGTTACTATACAGATACAAGCCCCTGTCGGCATACTTCAACTTCCAGCTCCTCTATACACCTTCAGCAATCTTCACCATTGACTGGCTCCATGCATGTGGTTGCCTGCTTAATTCAGTTATCTCAAATATAGAATGGCAAATTCTCATACATTTATCCTCACAACACCCCTGTGAGGTAGGGAAACACTAATACATAGACATTTTACAGAGAGGCTGATGAGCCCCACAAGAGGCTGAGATATGTTGGTACCTGTTATTTGGTATGCATACCTACCCTGAAAGCATCAAAAAAACAGGGCCTAAATCCCTCTTGGGAGATGGATCTAAGTGACCTGACCATACACCCTGAGACCTGGCAAAAGCTGAAATCATCATGACTTCATGGTGATAGGAACTATGAGTCAGGTCTCCACACAGAGCAATTTCTGAAGAAAGTCACATCTTTGTTTTTATTGACAGTGAGTTACTGCTTTCAAATTAAAACATCAAGGTGAAAGCTGAGGATAAAGTCTCACACTTAATGGCTACACAGTGTTTAGCTTTGTGCAAGGCCTCATTCGGAAGACTGATATGATAATCCAAGCATACTGTTCTGGCAGAGTGTAATTCACATCCCATCTAGTATTTTCTACAAATTTGAAAGACTTTGAAAAAGCAAAAGAGCAGAAAGAACTTTTCCAGAATTTTCTTTAAAGGCTAACATCAAGATTTTGCATGCTTTAGGAAAGAAAGGGAAGAAGGGAGTTGCAAAAAATCCACCAGGTTATATTTATTCCAGATGTGAAAAATTAATAAATGGTACACTACCAGAGGCAAAATTATTCTATTTATGAAGCAGCTTCTAAATGGGGAGAGGCAACAGAAAGATGAGTTACCCTTTCACCAACATTCCTCCACTCATTTTGGGTGAACTTGTTTTAAGTATGGGAAATGGTACAGAGAATAAAATGTTTTTGGTTCAATCTGGAATGGAAATAAGAATACCACAGACAAGTTTTCCCCTTTCTACCTCTTTGTGGCTGTACAATATCAACAAACTTTTAGCAATCAAGAATAGAGGGGAGATTATTGCGTGTGCTGTACATTTGTACTGAAACAACTAGGCAGATACATGTCTTAGGTATCCAAAGATAGTGCCATGGTCCCTATGAATTTACAAGAATCAGTTATATCAAATAAAAAGAAAGATAACTCAATTAATTACATTAAAATAACCATAAGGTACGACCATAGTAATCAAGAACAAATATATGTCTAGATTAAAGATCAGATAACTCCATCTTAAATACATCAGAGATTGTCATGATCAGTTATGGGTAGAAGTCTAATTTCAAACAGATCATTGCATTTTATCTTGGTGTGTACTATTACCCAGTTAAGGGATAGAAAAGAGACATTATGCCTTTTTTCTTTTTTTTCCTATCTTTTTTTTTTTTTAAGAAAACAGAATCTGATATACTTTTAACATATTTTGCGCAATGATGGATGGAAAAGAAAAGAAGATATTAATTACGTTTTATCACATAACTGAATTTTTACTCTTTCACAGTGACACCATCTTAATGGAGTCCCCCAGAGTTGCACGTGCCTCTTTAACCCCAAGCAGTTCTCTGAACCATGTTCATAATTTTTTCCCAGCTCCTTGAATATTTCAAATCAAATAACTCAGGAGAAATACTAGGGAAAGTAGTACCCTGGATTTCTGGAAAATAATTTCTATCCAGGGAGTCAGCAGTGGACTTTTCATCATCTGCCACACTCTGCTGTATCTACAACTTGCATTTTATGAGCTATTTTCTACATGACAGGCTCATTTTGTGTTTGCTGCAGCAGGCAAGGAGGAACCAAGAACAATTAATTGCACGTTCTGGTGAATTCATCTTTGCATTTCTGAATCTAGCAAGCAAGGTGAATAGCTGCAACTTCAAATCATATCACAATACCTGAACTGATTAGGATTAGAATGATAATATGAACAGGAAAAAAATGAGATTGAAGATTAACCCTTGCCACAGTTCTCTGATACTCTGTTCGATATTTAAAAAAAAAAAAGATTATATTGAAAGGAACTGTTGAAGAAAAATTTCCCAAGTAAAACTTAGTTATATACTTTATGTCTAACAAATGGTGTACAGTATTCTGCTTTTTTGCTAAATACACTCACTTGTGTCAGTCAAGTAGTAATATTTTTAAGCCTATTTCCTGGCAAAAGAGTCTACCTAAGCTAGTCTGTTTTGTCTCTTTCTAGAACATCAGTAGTGTAAAACCACACAAAATTAAATTCTGCTTACTGATAAAGATGAAACAACTTCCAAGCCCTCAAAAGAAAAAAAAGAAACCAACAAAAAAAAGGAGTGCTAACACATGGGAGCATGCTGGTGATTGCAAAGCTGATCACGTTGATCCATTTTAGGCCTTTTTAAATAGTTTTCTATGCTGACAATCCTTACATCCTCCCTCTTCACCCTTACTTCCCAGCTGTTGCAGACCATATCTCTTCCTACAGCACACTCACTGGAGAACACAGGTATGCAGCCAGTCACACAACCACACCTGGGCAACAGACCATGGATAGAGGGGGAAAAAAAAAAAAGCAATACCAAAACCCGCCCATAACATTGCTTTATCCAATAAAGACAAGTAGAGAAGAGTCTACTTTACCCAGTAGACAAGAGTTTTCCCACATCACACTCTAACAAAGTTTTCTGCTTGCCAGGTTCTTTAGCTTCTTATTTCTGATAGGTGTTCTGATAGGTGTAAACCTCTTTCTGACAGGTTTAATATCTATAAGACATCGTAAACTCTAGAACACATTTACCTGTTCCTTCTACATTAAGGCATGAGTGTTAACATTAATATTTATCTCTGACTGATACGTACGTTTCCACAAGGAAAGATCAAATATAGTGAAGGAACTATTTGTGCTTCCTGATAGTGCTCCAATCTGTTTTAAGTCGTAAAAACTCCAAGCATTTTCTCAATTCTGTCATATATTTACCATATGAGTTTAGGGAAATTGTTTTCCAAACTTTTTATTTCCTTCTCTTTTCCATTCCTTTTTATCTCCCTGTTCTACTTTAGCTTCTTAGATATTAAATTTGAGATGTTAGATATTTTGTTTATGGTATGTGGCAAAAAGAAATCTTCCCAGTTATCAGCCATCCTTGTCCTTTTCCTTCTGCTTGAACTCTTTCCGCCTTTATAGAAGATTTTATTTATTGATCAGTAGAGACAGCACAGGTCAGAAAAGTAGGAAGAAAGTTGACAACAATCCTTTTTTCCACCTCCGTGGTTGCACAGATCCTGGAAGAAGGTCCAGAAGTTATTGAGCTTCACATTCATCCAAGTGTTCCTGATGTGCAGAGGATATCACAACTCCAAGTTCTACCATCGATTCTTAAACTGACACACTTAGCACTTAACAGCGTGGTACTGATATGCATTTACTGTATCTTAATTGAAAGTTATTAGTTTAAAAAAGCAAATAAACAACAACAAAAAGCCCACCAACCCAAAAGCAAAGTTTTCATACGAAGAACCAAGAGCAACCTGACAATGATCTGTTAGTAAGACTGGCACTGTAGCAAGCTGAAAGGTACAATATTAATTCTTCAGGTGCAAGTATATCGTCCGTTGTGCCTGCTCCGGAGAGCTCACAATCTAGAGGAGACAGCACAATACAGAGGCAATAGAACACTGGCATAGAGGCAAGGATAAAGGGGAATAAGATATGACCATATCAAAATAGCATTGTATCCTTCCAGTGCTTGTAATACTGAGCAGTTGGTATTTTCCATTTTTTAAAAATAAGTATAACTATTTTTAGAACAATGACACAGTAGTCCTCAGTCAGCATCATGACCTTGTTCAGTTCATTCACAAATACATATTAAAAGAAAAAGGTCTGCCTCAAGAGCTTCCAGTTTAAACAGACAAGACAGACGGAGGGTGTAAAACAGAGGCACAGAGGGGTAAGAGATTCTCTGTCTCATCAGCCACCCAGCAGGAACAGACCCATGGAACATGTTCGTATTTACAAAAATACCACTCAACATTTTTCAGTCACTGGGGGTTAACAACACCCTACACAAAAGCTTAAATGAGGGGAAAAAAACCACAACAAAACAGCCACAAGACAGAGAGAAGAAGAAATAAAAGTTCAGATAAAAATGGACAGAACTCCTGAAAAGGTGATCAAGAGGAAGCGGAAGAATACTTCTTCATTACAGTAGAAGAAAGGATTTTGAAAGGTTGACTGCATTGAGCTGGTGGAAGATTTAAAATTACAGGAGAAAGCAAGGGTGGAGAGAATCCACAAAAAGCTGAAATCCTGGAGGACTAGTTTGAAATGGATTCAGAGATAAAAAAAGAAAGGTAGTGGAGGAAGGGAAAACAAATGGCAGCCTAAAATAAAGGATAAGGCAATATTTACTCTTCCACACATTTGTGGGTTTTCTCATATTTTAATTGTGATTTCTGAAAGAATGGAAAATTAATTTAGAGTATAATTGCTCTAAATACCTTGGCACATAAAATTTGTTAAAAACCCAAACCAAACCAAAACCGAAAGCCCAAAAATAACCAACCCACAAACCACAAACTAAAACATTCTCCAAAACACTCATCCAAACAACTTCAAAAACCTGCTGCAAACAGGACAGCACTTCTTATTCAGGAAAATTGAGTAACAATAAATTTGGGCAGAAGTTACAAAAGCTATTTCATTAGGCAAAGAATGGTTAACTGTATTCTGATGACCTCCTACTACCTCCAAGAATTGTGGGAAGAGATCTTATTAGTGATGTAAAGTCTACAGCTGTAATTTTATCATTGGTTTTTTTTTTTTCCATACAGTGGGTGTAGGATACTTGAGTAAACAAAAGATCAACGATTGACTGTTGAACAACAAACACGGGATGGTTGCACTGAGCCTTTACAAGCATCTGATTAAACATGCAGAGTTCTTGCAATAAAATTCAATAAGCTACTTCTCAGCAGTGCTGTAGAGCCCTTAAATAACTTATAAA
Source organism: Scolopax mira (assembly GCA_004320125.1). Lineage (NCBI taxonomy): Eukaryota > Metazoa > Chordata > Aves > Charadriiformes > Scolopacidae > Scolopax > Scolopax mira. The sequence continues at coordinate 185,585 of BJBW01003957.1, forward strand.
ATCCCAGAGACACTATAAAGCATATTCCAGAATTTGACAGGTTTTGTGCCTAGGCCCACGCAAACTTCTTGGTTGAGTTGATCTTAGTAATTTAAATCCCTTCAGACTTCAAGATGCTAGAACAATCTGAACCATTTTTCAGAAGCTGGTATAAATGGCAAGAACTTCTCGCTCATTTCTCCCTGGTCACTAAACTCTGCATACATCCATCAGCCTTACAAAATACTTCACTGTTGGTCCAGCTGCATGAGAAATCAAACTAGCATGAGAAATCAAACTATTCGCAGACTTTAAAATAAATAAAAAAAAAAAAGGCTCAAATGTCCTGTTCCTCTCCATATACACAACTTATTTTAGAAAATTCACTTTCTCATCCTGGATGATGATGGGTTTGATTAACTGCGTACTTCTTACCAGCCCTTCACTTGGCTTGATGTTTGTAAGCTGGATCACTTCAAGGTGAGCAGACTGGGAAACCAGTGGATCAGAAGACAGCGAGATGATGTGATCACAGACTCCCGAGAGAGTTTTACACTAGGAAACAAAAAAAAAAAAAAGAAAGAAAAGAAAACGTCACAATAAGCATACCACTGCTATTTATTTGCATATCAACCTAAAATTTAAAGCACTGCATTTTTGAAGCACGTAATACATCATATTGCTGAACCTACAAGGCAGAGGGAATGAAGGTGGATGGTGAAAGGCCTCAAGTCTTTCACTTGGCTTCACTGCTGCTGTACGGCAGCACAGTACAAACTCCATTTTTTGTGATGACCCTGGACTGACAGCGTTAGGCCAGGGTGGAAGAAGAGGCAAACACTTTTACATCCGAGTAGAGAGAAAAGGGACTGGGGGAGATGCTCCCCTGTGCCCTCAGGGTGAGGTGCCCTGTCCTCTGAGCCCTGCTCAGGCACCCACAGAGTGCCTGGTGAGCTCCTACCCCCTGTCCACATCTTTTGCAAAGACATTAAGTGCCCCCAGCCCCACTAATTTCTGTTGAATGTGCAGATATTCAGCACACATGAAAATTGGGCTCTTAATGATGACGGGTAATGCCCTTTAACTCTGAAGTTTATTCTGTAGTAATAAAACATCCTAATTGACTTTGGACCGAGTTTCTCATGTTGTGCTGCTGCCAAGCATGATTCACTATTGCAGGCATGAAGATTACAATGAATAACCACTTCACATTGGGATAATTCCTAAACCTGTTATCCTTGGCAGCCTCTTCACAGCAAGATAGAAATAAAAAGTTTCTCAAAAAGGCTGGGACTATCAAATGAGTACTGTGCATCTACTCATCTCTCACTCTCTGAATACCCTTTTCTCAGAAGCAGGGAAGCTGTAACATTTTTCCTATCATTCTCTCATATTTCTGTAAGCAAGTGATTTTGGGGGGTTTCAGTATTTTCCATGAAGTCCCCTTTCAGCAACTAAAACTGATTTCTTACATCACGTTTCCAAATGTGCGTTTTGCCAGCAAATTCAGGGATTAGGACACTATTTTGGTCCCAAAACTGTGGGTACCTCCAAAACAAATTAAGAATCAGTTTAACTGCTCTCAAATTTAGAAGATGAAAGCCAAAATGTCTTCCTAATGACTGAAACACAACTTCACAGACTGCTGCACCAACCACTTCTTAAAATAAATATATCTACAACAACTCTATGGAAAAATAATATAAAATTGGAAATAATCTTCTTGACAAATCACCAAACAACAAATATCTCATGGGAAAAGGAAGGTAAAAAAACTTAAGTGATAAGAGCAACAAAAAATCCAGTGGCAGTGAAATTTTAATCCTGTTACAGATCATTACACTGGGATTTTCTCCTCTTTAAATTATTTACAAACAGTTGGAAGTTTAGGTTTGTATATAGATGGCTTATTTTATCAAAAAATAATGTTTCAGAATGAATAAACAAATCAGAATCAAATGGAAAATAAAATAAAATTTAAATTACCAACATGACCTTCTTCCAGAGATATTACCTTCAAGCATACACACACACACACACACACACACACACACCCCCCCACACACACACCCCCCCACCCACCCCTACCCTCCCCTGCTTTATCTGTATTTCATGATGCAGAATCATCACTGAAAAAAAAGAAGTAAAGAAATACATAAAATGGGGTTAAGAATGCTTTGTGCTTTACTTGAATTAGGAAAAAGTTAACTTTAGTGCAAAATAGGCTTTTTATGGCCTTTTGGATATGTGAAAATTGCTCTGGGCCAACATTTTTAAAAAGGTAAAAAAAGTTTATAAAATTACATAATAAAATAAAAGCTTAAATTTCCTGTTTGTTTCAGTTTTTTAATACAATTCTGAAATGTTATTTCTATTTTGATCTTGTAATTGCACTGACAATTATTGGAAAATTAATTTTAGAAAATTATAGAACACTCAGCTCTCCACATGCAAAATGAGGAGACGTACATTGTAAATCATTCTCTGATGTTGAAAATTGAATTTTTCATGTTTCTTTAAACTTGTATTCACCTACCTATTCTTCCTATTAATCTCTTTTAAAACTACTACATTTATGGGGTCCTTAGCAGTTTTAGATAAAGTTCTATTTATGTATGATTTTTTTTCTCAAATTCCCCGCTGTTACATTGCAGAGAGATGCCAAAATGTACAGAAAAGGAGTGTTCCTACCACCTAACACAAGGTATGCCATTTCAAGCTCACAGACGTGTCTCCTCATTAAAAAAAAGTCCTCGGCTGCCTTGACAGATGATGGGGAAAGCAGAGGAGTGAGACAAGTCCAGGATGTGCCATGGAACAGAAGCCTAAGCTGAGATGCATTAAATAGCTCCCTGGAGCAGCTGCTCTCCCTCTGCATGAGAGGGGTACAGACAGTCCGTAAGCCTATGGAGATCAGCACAGCAATATGGTTATATTGGTTACAATCCTAAAACAAGGGGGTGTGAATATTCCCCAAGAGGAGCTCTGGGAATACTGGATGCCAAAATCACCAAGATACCATGATAAAAACATCTGCCATATGCTTCTACGCATTTCTAGAAGATTATTGTCTTTTAGGTCTTGCAGATTTTTTTCCTTCTCAGATATTCACACTGCTGTCCAACAGCACGATATCATGACCATTCTAAGCACAATAAATGAGCAACAATAAAGTCTCTAGAGAAGACCCTACAATTACAGGAGGCTCTTTCAGATTAAGGCTTCAAATTCTATGACCTTTCCGAAATGTAAACACTCGTTCAACATGTGGAGATGCATACATAACTGTCTTTGTAGAAAAATTATATTTAGGGTCAAAACTCTTCTGCATTATTATAAAATCTTTTCCACTTCACAAGTACCCAGATCTCACGAGGGTGAGAACAAAAGTTGAAGACAGAGAGCTTGTAAATATCCATTAAAAGTTATCAGGTTAATTACCATATAGTAATATCAGACATGACTGAAAACAGCAAAAGAAAACAAGAGGTAAAGAAAAGTGAAAATGAAAGTTCTTGAACTACTTCTCTCAGTTTCTGACCAACAGAATTAGCTTTTTTTCTTCTAATAGAGCACTAGCAGACCTGAGCAATTCAGTAAGACAACATAGCATGAACTAACTGCACCCATAGAGAGAGTTTCTCAAGAAACAGTCATTCTAGATGAGATCTAATCACAACATCATCTGCTTAGTAATTATGCAATAGTTCTGTCAGCAAACTAATTTCATTAATACATGTTTTGCTTTGTTTGTAAGAACTGTCCTTTCCTTTGGAGGATTTTTGCCGTAGGAGGATTTTGAATTTAAGGCTCACTGCTATTGCATAGCAAACTAGAATATTAATGTTGCCTGGATTTCCACAAAATGACTAGATAATTTGTTTTTAATTAAACTCCTCACCTAATTTCAGAATACTATGCATTTATTTTGATTTTCTTGTTACAGCATAATTTCAACACCTTGCAGAAAAAAAGCCTTTTTTTCTTAGAAGATGGACCTGGGTTCTGCCCAACCATCCAGAACTTTCAGCTGCTACAAGAAAATACCTAACAAGTTCTTTAGTTTTCTTCTGAAAGTAGAAGAAGCCTGTTTGTGTTAGAATACTTACAGAACCTTACAAGCTTCCTTTAATTATTATACATTTAAATAACTTTGGTTAAATACTCTTTGGCTAAAGGGTTGGGCTGTAAGTAGGGTCAAGTGTCTGTTGGGCTTGTGTTAAAGGCAACTTTTCATCAACACTGAACTTGCCCAGAGCCAGGATATCAAGGAGCCCACTCTTAAACTGCAGGAACCCCCTCCCCACAGGGGGACAGGGTACCCGGACTCTCACTGCAAACACGTCCAGAGGTTGACACAGGCAAAATGATGCATTTTTCCTTGACTTTACTCTCAGAAACATCTCAGTTTGTGAGTTGTTTTCTGGTGTGTGTGTAGGACAGGAGAAGAAGGAAGAGCGATATTCAGCCCCAGGAACATATCAGAGTCTGGATGGCTCTGGGACACATTCATAGGGTACAGCTGTGTCAGTTTATAACAGAGAGTTAAACCAGTGGCTCTGAATGTCGTTACCATTCAGTTTGCTGCTGTTGATTTAATTGGCCAAGGATTTTTAATACATCAATCAGCATAAATCAGCATACAGACAAAACAGCCTTTTCACCAAGAACATGCTTCCTCCCCATTAGACTTCTTTATGGAAAAAGACCTTGAATCTATTCAGTGGATCATGACCTTCCATGGCAACGATGCTGCCACATGGGACAGGAGCAGTTAGTTTAATGGAGGCAACACGCTATTGTACTTGGAAAGTTCTGAAGTAAACTGCCTTTGACATCTCTGTGCACCTCCTCCTCAACAGTTCACACTGTTGCTCATCAGGTTCATTCCATATTCATTCAAGCAACAACCTGCCTAAATCTAAAGTTACGTTCGATACTACTTTACCTCTAACTTGACTAAATTTTCCCTAATCTTCCCAGGCTTCACTGGAGCTTTCACCTTGGCAGACGCAATGCCAGTTTAACAAATTATGTAGGTGTGAGAAGTACAGAGGGGCCGGTATTACATTTTTTAATTATTATTTATTGATATAGAGTTTTTAAATTATTATTTTATTAGATGGAAAGTAATGGACTGACAAAATATTTTGCGTGTAGGCTACTCAATTAATTTCAGTGGAAGAAAAGCACACAAACAATGCACTTTTGCTACTGATTTGTTCCTAACAAATTATGATCACGTTATTTTTCAGCATAATTCTTCATCACAAGCTGTATTGTAGATGCGTATTTCAGTTTCATTAAAATCAGATGGAAGTACAACTTGCCTTCTCTCCCAAGTTACCTTTTGTTACTTTGCAAAACTAAATTTCTGTTTATGAAAACGTTGTTAATGAGATCAGGATCCTTTATCTTTTGTAACTCTTGATTCCCTGCTGCAATACAATACTAACTATAGGAGGACACACTGGAAAATGAGCATCCAATTGCTCCTACAAAAGTCAGCAGGCATTAAAAATGCCCAGCTTTTCTCAAGCTGTATTCAGCTTTCAGTGTGCAAGATGTCTGAGCAAAGGAAAAGGATTTGGCCAGGACAAAAAAAAAATAGAAAGTTACAAAAGATTAACAGAGAAGTCAACAGATGATTACATTTTCTCCTTTTGTCACACAGTCCCTGTTTTTACTATAAGCCTAGGGGCACTCATTGACTGAGCTTTAAACTAACCTTGTCGGGGGAGGGGGAATTAACCATCTATCTCTTGACAAGCAAAGGGATGATGCTCCAAGATCTGTGGGATGGGTCACCAGCAAAGGCCCTCAACCTGTTGCTCTGAGATGTGCTGGGTATGCTGAAGCACACTCAAAGTCTTAGGGGGATGAGCTAGGGATCCTGATGCAATAGGAACTGGGGAGTCACAGATAAAAAACACCTCAAAGGAAGGTCACCTGAAAAGCACCATGAAGGAAATGCAGCCACTCCGGCCAGCAAGTCAGCTCCATTGGCCAGCCATTGGGCAGACAGCTGAAATGCCTATACACAAATACATGTAGCATGGGGAACAAGCAAGAGAAGTTAGACATGTGTGCATACCTCCAGGGCTATGATCTTATTGACATTAAAGAGATGTGGTAGGATGTCTCTTATGATTGGAGTCTTGGAAAGGAGGGATACAGACTTTAACATGAAGGACAGGCTGAGGAGATGAGAAGATGTTGCTCTCTATGTCAATGAACAGCTGGAGTGCATGGAGCTGGGGATCCATGGAGCAGTGCAACTGCCTGGGGATGGATGAAGACCTTATGGTAACAGAGACCTTATGGGTAAAGATAAAAGGGAACACAGGGGTGGGTGATGTTACAGTAGGGGTCTGCTACAGACCACCTGACCAGAGCAACAGGGCAGATGAGGCCCTCTATAGACAGGAGCAGCATCACATTCCCAGACCCTGGTCCTCATGGGGACTTCAACCACCCTGATATCTCTTGGAGGGACAACACAGTAGGTCACAAGAAGCCCAGGAAGTTCTTGGAATATGTTGACAAAAACTTTCTTCTTCAAATGGTAGATGAGCCAACGAGGAAAGGAGCCATGCTGGACCTTGTGAGGAATGTCAAGCTCAAGAGTAGCTTTGGCTGCAGTGATCAAGAGATGGTAGAATTCAAGATCTGTATGGCAGCAAGAAGGATATGCAGCAAGCTCATTACTCTGGACATCAGGAGAGCAGACTTTAGCCTCTTGAGGAATATGACTGGCAGGGTCACATGGGAAAAAGTACTGGAGGGGAGAAGGGCCCAAGAAAGATTGTTAGTATTCAAGGATGACCTCCTCTAAGCTCAGGAAAGGTGCAACCCAGAAAAGAAGTCAGGCAAAAAAGGCAGGAGGCCTGCATGGATAAGCAAGAAGCTTCTGGATAAACTGAAAACAAAAAGGAGGCCTAGAGAGGGTGGAAGCAGGGATGGGTAGAATGGGTATAATAAAGAGAAACTGAGTGGCCAGGAACCAGATTACTCAAGCTAAAGCCCAGATAGAATTAATTCTGGCCAGGGATATCAAGGATAAGAAAAACTTCTATGGATAAGTCAGGGATAAAGGCAAGGCTAGGGAAGAGGTGGACCCTGTTCAGAAGGAAACGGGAGACCCGGTCACCCAGGATATGCAAAAAGGCTGAGTTACTGAACAATTCTTTTGCCTTGGTTTTCACTGACAAGGGCTTGAACCACACTGCCCAAGCAGCAGAAGGCAAAAACAAGCGCTATGAGAATGAAGAATTGCTCACTGTAGGAGAAGATCAGGTTTGAGACCATCTAAGGAACCTGAAGGTGCATAAGTCCATGGGACCTGATGAAATCCCATGGTGAGTGGTGTTCCTTAAGGGTCGGTACTGGGACCATTGTCGGAAACATGGACAGTGCGATAGAGTGCACCCTCAGCAAATTTGCCAATGATGCCAACCTGTGTGGTGCAGTCAACATGCTGGAGGGAAGGGATGCCATCCAGAAGGACCTGGACAGGCTTGAGAGGTGGGCCTGTACAAACCTCATGAAGTTCAACCAAGCCAAGTGCAGGGTCCTGTACCTGGGACATGGCAATCTCAGGCACAAATACAGGTTGGGCAGAGAATGGCTGGAGAGCAGCCCTGAAGAGAAGGACTTGGGAGTACTCATGGATGAGAAGCTCAATGTGAGTCAGCAATGTGCACTGGCAGCCCAGAAAGCTAACCAC